>CAXDIW010000417.1:0-94000 GCA_963989415.1 Cerceris ruficornis
TAATTGTTCTACTTGTCGCAAGATACAAATAATTTCCGTTAAAGTATTAACAATCGGGCTCGTAGTTCACTTAAACTTGAAGATCAAATAATTGGCGAATTGTACTGTTTGGATGCTTTGCATATATGTTTCGTAGACTATATAGAAGCAATATATACAATGATTTCAACCGTCTACATGATCCATTCATTGTTCGACTTGTCGAAATTTACAAATAATTTCCTTTAAAGGTTTAACAATGGGGCTCGTTGTTCACTTAAACTTGAAGAACAATAAATTGGCGAATTGTACTGTTTGGACGCTTTGCATATATGTTTCTTGGACTATATAGAAGCAATATATACAATGATTTCAACAGTCTACCTGTTCCATTCATTGTTCTACTTGTCGAAATTTACAAATAATTTCCGATAAAGGATTAACATTGGGGCTCGTAGTTCACTTAAACTTGAAGAACAATAAATTGGCGAATGGTACTGTTTGGATGCTTTGCGTACATGTTTCTTAGACTGTATGGAAGCAATATATACAATGATTTCAACCGTCTACCTTTTCCATTCATTGTTCTACTTGTCGAAAGTTACAAGTAATTTCCGATAAAGGATTAACCATTGGGGCTCATTGTTCATTTAAACTTGAAGAACAAAAAATTGGCGAATGGTACTGTTTGGATGCTTTGCATATATGTTTCTTAGACTATATAGAAGCAATATACACAAAGATTTCAACCATCTACGTGTTCCAATCATTGTTCTACTTGTAGAAAGTTACAATTAATTTCCTTTAAAGGATTAACAATGGGGCTCGTAGTTCACTTAAACTTGAAGAACAAAAAATTGGCGAATTGTACTGTTTGGATGCTTTGCGTACATGTTTCTTAGACTATATGGAAGCAATATATACAATGATTTCAACCGTCTACCTGTTCCATTCATTGTTCTACTTGTCGAAAGTTACAAATAATTTCCGATAACGGATTAACCATTGGGGCTGATTGTTCACTTAAACTTGAAGAACAAAAAATTGGCGAATTGTACTGTTTGGATGCTTTGCATATATGTTTCTTATACTATATAGAAGCAATATATACAATGATTTCAACCGCCTACCTGTTCCATTCCTTGTTCTTCTTGTCGAAAGTTACAAATAATTTCCTTTAAAGGTTAAACAATGGGGCTCGTTGTTCACTTAAACTTGAAGAACAAAAAATTGGCGAATTGTACTGTTTGGATGCTTTGCATGTATGTTTCTTAGACTATTTAGAAGCAATATATAGAAAGATTTCACCCGTCTACAGGTACTATTCATTGTTCTACTTGTCGAAAGTTACAAATAATTTCCGATAAATGATTAACCATTGGGGCTCATTGTTCACTTAAACTTGGAGAACAAAAAATTGGCGAATGGTACTGTTTGGATGCTTTGCATATATGTTTCTTAGACTATATAGAAGCAATATATACAAAGATTTCAACCGTCTACCTGTTCCATTCATTGTTCTACTTGTCGAAAGTTACAAATAATTTCCGATATAGGATTAACCATTGGGGCTCTTTGTTCACTTAAACTTGAAGATCAAATAATTGGCGAATTGTACTGTTTGGATGCTTTGCATATATGTTTCGTAGACTATATAGAAGCAATATATACAATGATTTCAACCGTCTACATGATCCATTCATTGTTCGACTTGTCGAAATTTACAAATAATTTCCTTTAAAGGTTTAACAATGGGGCTCGTTGTTCACTTAAACTTGAAGAACAATAAATTGGCGAATTGTACTGTTTGGACGCTTTGCATATATGTTTCTTGGACTATATAGAAGCAATATATACAATGATTTCAACAGTCTACCTGTTCCATTCAGTGTTCTACTTGTCGAAATTTACAAATAATTTCCGATAAAGGATTAACAATGGGGCTCATGGTTCACTTAAACTTGAAGAACAAAAAATTGGCGAATTGTACTGTTTGGATGCTTTGCATATATGTTTCTTAGACTATATAGAAGCAATATATACAATGATTTCAACAGTCTACCTGTTCCTTTCATTGTTCTACTTGTCGAAATTTACAAATAATTTCCGATAAAGGATTAACAATGGGGCTCGTAGTTCACTTAAACTTGAAGAGCAATAAATTGGCGAATTGTACTGTTTGGACTCTTTGCATATATGTTTCTTGGACTATATAGAAGCAATATATACAATGATTTCAACAGTCTACCTGTTCCATTCATTGTTCTACTTGTCGAAATTTACAAATAATTTCCGATAAAGGATTAACAATGGGGCTCATAGTTCACTTAAACTTGAAGAACAATAAATTGGCGAATGGTACTGTTTGGATGCTTTGCATATATGTTTCTTAGACTATATAGAAGCAATATATACAAAGATTTCAACAGTCTAACTGTTCTATTCATTGTTGTACTTGTAGAAAGTTACAAATAATTTCCCTTTCATGATTATCAGTGGGGTTCGTTGTTCACTTAAACTTGAAGAACAAAAAATTGGCGAATGTTACCGTTTGGATGCTTTGCATATATGTTTCTTAGACTATATAGAAGCAATATATACAATGATTTCAACCGTCTACCTGTTCCATTCATTGTTCTACTTGTCGAAAGTTACAAATAATTTCCGATAACGGATTAACCATTGGGGCAGATTGTTCACTTAAACTTGAAGAACAAAAAATTGGCGAATTGTACTGTTTGGATGCTTTGCATATATGTTTCTTATACTATATAGAAGCAATATATACAAAGATTTCAAACGTCTACCTGTTCCATTAAATGTTCTACTTGTCGAAAGTTACAAATAATCTCCGATAAAGGATTAACAATGGGGCTCATTGTTCACTTAAACTTGAAGAACAAAAAATTGGCGAATGGTACTGTTTGGATGCTTTGCATATATGTTTCTTAGACTATATGGAAGCAATATATACAAAGATTTCAACCGTCTGCGTGTTCCAATCATTGTTCTACTTGTAGAAAGTTACAATTAATTTCCGTTAAAGGATTAACAATGGGGCTCGTAGTTCACTTAAACTTGAAGAACAATAAATTGGCGAATTGTACTGTTTGGATGCTTTGCATATGTGTTTCGTAGGCTATATAGAAGCAATATATACAATGATTTCAACCGTCTACCTGATCCATTCATTGTTCTACTTGTAGAAAGTTACAAATAATTTCCATTTCATGATTATCAATGGGGCTCGCTGTTCACTTAAACTTGAAGATCAAAAAATTGGCGAATGTTACTGTTTAGATGCTTTGCATATAGGTTTCTTAGACTATATAGAACCAACATATACAAAGATTTGAAACGTCTACCTGTTCTATTCATTGTTCTTCTTGTCGAAAGTTATAAATAATTTCCGTTTCATGATTATCAATGGGCCTCGTTGTTCACTTAAACTTGAAGAACAAAAAATTGGCGACTGGTACTGTTTGGATGCTTTGCATATATGTTTCTTAGACTATATAGAAGCAATATATAAAAAGATTTCAACCGTCTACCAGTTCCATTCATTGTTCTACTTGTCGAAAGTTACAAATAATTTCCGATAAAGGATTAACAATGGGGCTCATTGTTCACTTAAACTTGAAGAACAAAAAATTGGCGAATGGTACTGTTTGGATGATTTGCATATATGTTTCTTAGACTATATAGAAGCAATATATTCATTGATTTCAACCGTCTACCTGTTCCACTCATTGTTCTACTTGTCGAAAGTTACAAATAATTTCCGATAAAGGATTAACAATGGGGCTCATTGTTCACTTAAACTTGAAGAACAAAAAATTGGCGAATTGTACTGTTTGGATGCTTTGCGTACATGTTTCTTAGACTATATGGAAGCAATATATACAATGATTTCAACCGTCTACATGATCCATTCATTGTTCTACTTGTCGAAATTTACAAATAATTTCCTTTAATGGATTAACAATGGGGCTCGTAGTTCACTTAAACTTGAAGAACAAAAAATTGGCGAATTGTACTGTTTGGATGCTTTGCATATATGTTTCTTAGACTATATAGAAGCAATATATACATTGATTTCAACCGTCTACCTGTTCCATTCATTGTTCTACTTGTCCAAAGTTACAAATAATTTCCGATAACGGATTAACCATTGGGGCTGATTGTTCACTTAAACTTGAAGAACAAGAAATTGGCGAATTGTACTGATTGGATGCTTTGCATATGTGTTTCTTATACTATATAGAAGCAATATATACAATGATTTCAACCGCCTACCTGTTCCATTCCTTGTTCTACTTGTCGAAAGTTACAAATAATTTCCTTTAAAGGATTAACAATGGGGCTCATAGTTCACTTAAACTTGAAGAACAATAAATTGGCGAATGGTACTGTTTGGATGCTTTGCATATATGTTTCTTAGACTATATAGAAGCAATATATACAAAGATTTCAACAGTCTAACTGTTCTATTCATTGTTCTACTTGTAGAAAGTTACAAATAATTTCCCTTTCATGATTATCAGTGGGGTTCGTTGTTCACTTAAACTTGAAGAACAAAAAATTGGCGAATGTTACCGTTTGGATGCTTTGCATATATGTTTCTTAGACTATATAGAAGCAATATATACAATGATTTCAACCGTCTACCTGTTCCATTCATTGTTCTACTTGTCGAAAGTTACAAATAATTTCCGATAACGGATTAACCATTGGGGCAGATTGTTCACTTAAACTTGAAGAACAAAAAATTGGCGAATTGTACTGTTTGGATGCTTTGCATATATGTTTCTTATACTATATAGAAGCAATATATACAAAGATTTCAAACGTCTACCTGTTCCATTCAATGTTCTACTTGTCGAAAGTTACAAATAATCTCCGATAAAGGATTAACAATGGGGCTCATTGTTCACTTAAACTTGAAGAACAATAAATTGGCGAATGGTACTGTTTGGATGCTTTGCATATATGTTTCTTAGACTATATGGAAGCAATATATACAAAGATTTCAACCGTCTGCGTGTTCCAATCATTGTTCTACTTGTAGAAAGTTACAATTAATTGCCGTTAAAGGATTAACAATGGGGCTCGTAGTTCACTTAAACTTGAAGAACAATAAATTGGCGAATGGTACTGTTTGGATGCTTTGCGTACATGTTTCTTAGACTGTATGGAAGCAATATATACAATGATTTCAACCGTCTACCTTTTCCATTCATTGTTCTACTTGTCGAAAGTTACAAGTAATTTCCGATAAAGGATTAACCATTGGGGCTCATTGTTCATTTAAACTTGAAGAACAAAAAATTGGCGAATGGTACTGTTTGGATGCTTTGCATATATGTTTCTTAGACTATATAGAAGCAATATATACAAAGATTTCAACCGTCTACCTGTTCCATTCATTGTTCTATTTGTCGAAAGTTACAAATAATTTCCGAAAAAGGATTAACAATGGGGCTCATTGTTCACTTAGACTTGAAGGACAAAAAATTGGCGAATGGTACTGTTTGGATGCTTTGCATATATGTTTCTTAGACTATATAGAAGCAATATACACAAAGATTTCAACCATCTACGTGTTCCAATCATTGTTCTACTTGTCGAAAGTTACAAATAATTTCCGTTAAGGGATTAACAATGGGGATCGTAGTTTACTTAAACTTGAAGAACAAAAAATTGGCGAATGGTACTGTTTGGATGCTTTGCATATATGTTTCTTAGACTATATAGAAGCAATATATACAAAGATTTCAACCGTCTACCTGTTCCATTCATTGTTCTACTTGTAGAAAGTTACAATTAATTTCCGTTAAAGGATTAACAATGGGGCTCGTAGTTCACTTAAACTTGAAGAACAAAAAATTGGCGAATTGTACTGTTTGGATGCTTTGCATATATGTTTCGTAGACTATATAGAAGCAATATATACAATGATTTCAACCGTCTACATGCTCCATTCATTGTTCTACTTGTCGAAATTTACAAAAAATTTCCTTTAAAGGATTAACAATGGGGCTCGTAGTTCACTTAAACTTGAAGAACAAAAAATTGGCGAATTGTGCTGTTTGGATGCTTTGCATGTATGTTTCTTAGACTATTTAGAAGCAATATATAGAAAGATTTCACCCGTCTACAGGTACTATTCATTGTTCTACTTGTCGAAAGTTACAAATAATTTCCGATAAATGATTAACCATTGGGGCTCATTGTTCACTTAAACTTGGAGAACAAAAAATTGGCGAATGGTACTGTTTGGATGCTTTGCATATATGTTTCTTAGACTATATAGAAGCAATATATACAAAGATTTCAACCGTCTACCTGTTCCATTCATTGTTCTACTTGTCGAAAGTTACAAATAATTTCCGATATAGGATTAACCATTGGGGCTCTTTGTTCACTTAAACTTGAAGAACAAAAAATTGGCGAATTGTACTATTTGGATGCTTTGCATATATGTTTCTTAGACTATATAGAAGCAATATATTCAAAGATTTCAACCGTCTACCTGTTCCATTCATTGTTCTACTTGTCGAAACTTACAAATAATTTCCGATAAAGGATTAACAATGGGGCTCATTGTTCACTTAACCTTGAAGAACAAAAAATTGGCGAATGGTACTGTTTCAATGCTTTGCATATATGTTTCTTAGACTATACGGAAGCAATATATACAAAAATTTCAACCGTCTACCTGTTCCATTCATTGTTCTACATGTCGAAAGTTACAAATAATTTCCGTTTCATGATTATCAATGGGGCTCGTTGTTCACTTAAACTTGAAGAACAAAAAATTGGCGAATTGTACTGTTTGGATGCTTTGCATATATGTTTCTTAGACTATATAGAAGCAATATATACAAAGATTTCAACCGTCTACGTGTTCCAATCATTGTTCTACTTGTAGAAAGTTACAATTAATTTCCGTTAAAGAATTAACAATGGGGCTCGTAGTTCACTTAAACTTGAAGATCAAATAATTGGCGAATTGTACTGTTTGGACGATTTGCAGATATGTTTCTTAGACTATATAGAAGCAATATATACAATGATTTCAACCGTCTACCTGTTCCATTAATTGTTCTACTTGTCGCAAGATACAAATAATTTCCGTTAAAGTATTAACAATCGGGCTCGTAGTTCACTTAAACTTGAAGATCAAATAATTGGCGAATTGTACTGTTTGGATGCTTTGCATATATGTTTCGTAGACTATATAGAAGCAATATATACAATGATTTCAACCGTCTACATGATCCATTCATTGTTCGACTTGTCGAAATTTACAAATAATTTCCTTTAAAGGTTTAACAATGGGGCTTGTTGTTCACTTAAACTTGAAGAACAATAAATTGGCGAATTGTACTGTTTGGACGCTTTGCATATATGTTTCTTGGACTATATAGAAGCAATATATACAATGATTTCAACAGTCTACCTGTTCCATTCATTGTTCTACTTGTCGAAATTTACAAATAATTTCCGATAAAGGATTAACAATGGGGCTCATGGTTCACTTAAACTTGAAGAACAAAAAATTGGCGAATTGTACTGTTTGGATGCTTTGCATATATGTTTCTTAGACTATATAGAAGCAATATATACAATGATTTCAACAGTCTACCTGTTCCTTTCATTGTTCTACTTGTCGAAATTTACAAATAATTTCCGATAAAGGATTAACAATGGGGCTCGTAGTTCACTTAAACTTGAAGAGCAATAAATTGGCGAATTGTACTGTTTGGACTCTTTGCATATATGTTTCTTGGACTATATAGAAGCAATATATACAATGATTTCAACAGTCTACCTGTTCCATTCATTGTTCTACTTGTCGAAATTTACAAATAATTTCCGATAAAGGATTAACAATGGGGCTCATGGTTCACTTAAACTTGAAGAACAAAAAATTGGCGAATTGTACTGTTTGGATGCTTTGCATATATGTTTCTTAGACTATATAGAAGCAATATATACAATGATTTCAACAGTCTACCTGTTCCTTTCATTGTTCTACTTGTCGAAATTTACAAATAATTTCCGATAAAGGATTAACAATGGGGCTCGTAGTTCACTTAAACTTGAAGAGCAATAAATTGGCGAATTGTACTGTTTGGACGCTTTGCATATATGTTTCTTGGACTATATAGAAGCAATATATACAATGATTTCAACAGTCTACCTGTTCCATTCATTGTTCTACTTGTCGAAATTTACAAATAATTTCCGATAAAGGATTAACAATGGGGCTCATGGTTCACTTAAACTTGAAGAACAAAAAATTGGCGAATGGTACTGTTTGGATGCTTTGCATATATGTTTCTTAGACTATATGGAAGCAATATATACAATGATTTCAACAGTCTACCTGTTCCTTTCATTGTTCTACTTGTCGAAATTTACAAATAATTTCCGATAAAGGATTAACAATGGGGCTCGTAGTTCACTTAAACTTGAAGAGCAATAAATTGGCGAATTGTACTGTTTGGACGCTTTGCATATATGTTTCTTGGACTATATAGAAGCAATATATACAATGATTTCAACAGTCTACCTGTTCCATTCATTGTTCTACTTGTCGAAATTTACAAATAATTTCCGATAAAGGATTAACAATGGGGCTCATGGTTCACTTAAACTTGAAGAACAAAAAATTGGCGAATGGTACTGTTTGGATGCTTTGCATATATGTTTCTTAGACTATATGGAAGCAATATATACAAAGATTTCAACCGTCTGCGTGTTCCAATCATTGTTCTACTTGTAGAAAGTTACAATTAATTTCCGTTAAAGGATTAACAATGGGGCTCGTAGTTCACTTAAACTTGAAGAACAATAAATTGGCGAATGGTACTGTTTGGATGCTTTGCATATATGTTTATTAGACTATATAGAAGCAATATATACAATGATTTCAACCGCCTACCTGTTCCATTCCTTGTTCTTCTTGTCGAAAGTTACAAATAATTTCCTTTAAAGGTTAAACAATGGGGCTCGTTGTTCACTTAAACTTGAAGAACAAAAAATTGGCGAATGTTACCGTTTGGATGCTTTGCATATATGTTTCTTAGACTATATAGAAGCAATATATACAAAGATTTCAACAGTCTAACTGTTCTATTCATTGTTCTACTTGTAGAAAGTTACAAATAAATTCCTTTTCATGATTATCAGTGGGGTTCGTTGTTCACTTAAACTTGAAGAACAATAAATTGGCGAATGGTACTGTTTGGATGCTTTGCATATATGTTTCTTAGACTATATAGAAGCAATATATACAATGATTTCAACCGTCTGCGTGTTCCAATCATTGTTCTACTTGTAGAAAGTTACAATTAATTTCCGTTAAAGGATTAACAATGGGGCTCGTAGTTCACTTAAACTTGAAGAACAATAAATTGGCGAATGGTACTGTTTGGATGCTTTGCATATATGTTTATTAGACTATATAGAAGCAATATATACAATGATTTCAACCGCCTACCTGTTCCATTCCTTGTTCTTCTTGTCGAAAGTTACAAATAATTTCCTTTAAAGGTTAAACAATGGGGCTCGTTGTTCACTTAAACTTGAAGAACAAAAAATTGGCGAATGTTACCGTTTGGATGCTTTGCATATATGTTTCTTAGACTATATAGAAGCAATATATACAAAGATTTCAACAGTCTAACTGTTCTATTCATTGTTCTACTTGTAGAAAGTTACAAATAAATTCCTTTTCATGATTATCAGTGGGGTTCGTTGTTCACTTAAACTTGAAGAACAATAAATTGGCGAATGGTACTGTTTGGATGCTTTGCATATATGTTTCTTAGACTATATAGAAGCATTATATACAATGATTTCAACCGTCTACCTGTTCCATTCATTGTTCTACTTGTCGAAAGTTACAAATAATTTCCGATAACGGATTAACCATTGGGGCTGATTGTTCACTTAAACTTGAAGAACAAAAAATTGGCGAATTGTACTGTTTGGATGCTTTGCATATATGTTTCTTATACTATATAGAAGCAATATATACAATGATTTCAACCGCCTACCTGTTCCATTCCTTGTTCTTCTTGTCGAAAGTTACAAATAATTTCCTTTAAAGGTTTAACAATGGGGCTCGTTGTTCACTTAAACTTGAAGAACAATCAATTGGCGACTTGTACTGTTTGGATGCTTTGCATATATGTTTCTTAGGCTATACTGAAGCAATATATACAATGATTTCAACAGCCTACCTGTTCCATTCATTGTTCTACTTGTTGAAATTTGCAAATAATTTCCTTTAAAGGATTAGCAATTGGGCTCGTAGTTCACTTAAACTTGAAGAACAAAAAATTGGCGAATGTTACCGTTTGGATGCTTTGCATATATGTTTCTTAGACTATATAGAAGCAATATATAAAAAGATTTCAACCGTCTACCAGTTCCATTCATTGTTCTACTTGTCGAAATTTACAAATAATTTCCGTTAAAGGATTAACAATTGGGCTCGTAGTTCACTTAAACTTGAAGAACAAAAAATTGGCGAATGTTACCGTTTGGATGCTTTGCATATATGTTTCTTAGACTATATAGAAGAAATATATACAATTATTTCAACCGTCTACCTGTTCCATTCCTTGGTCTACTTGTCGAAATTTACAAATAATTTCCTTTAAAGGATTAACAATGGGGCTCGTAGTTCACTTAAACTTGAAGAACAAAAAATTGGCGAATTGTACTGTTTGGATGCTTTGCATATATGTTTCTTAGACTATATAGAAGCAATATATTCATTGATTTCAACCGTCTACCTGTTCCACTCATTGTTCTACTTGTCGAAAGTTACAAATAATTTCCGATAAAGGATTAACAATGGGGCTGATTGTTCACTTAAACTTGAAGAACAAAAAATTGGCGAATTGTACTGTTTGGATGCTTTGCGTACATGTTTCTTAGACTATATGGAAGCAATATATACAATGATTTCAACCGTCTACATGATCCATTCATTGTTCTACTTGTCGAAATTTACAAATAATTTCCTTTAAAGGATTAACAATGGGGCTCGTAGTTCACTTAAACTTGAAGAACAAAAAATTGGCGAATTGTACTGTTTGGATGCTTTGCATATATGTTTCTTAGACTATATAGAAGCAATATATACATTGATTTCAACCGTCTACCTGTTCCATTCATTGTTCTACTTGTCCAAAGTTACAAATAATTTCCGATAACGGATTAACCATTGGGGCTGATTGTTCACTTAAACTTGAAGAACAAGAAATTGGCGAATTGTACTGATTGGATGCTTTGCATATATGTTTCTTATACTATATAGAAGCAATATATACAATGATTTCAACCGCCTACCTGTTCCATTCCTTGTTCTACTTGTCGAAAGTTACAAATAATTTCCGATAACGGATTAACCATTGGGGCTGATTGTTCACTTAAACTTGAAGAACAAAAAATTGGCGAATTGTACTGTTTGGATGCTTTGCATATATGTTTCTTATACTATATAGAAGCAATATATACAATGATTTCAACCGCCTACCTGTTCCATTCCTTGTTCTTCTTGTCGAAAGTTACAAATAATTTCCTTTAAAGGTTTAACAATGGGGCTCGTTGTTCACTTAAACTTGAAGAACAATGAATTGGCGACTTGTACTGTTTGGATGCTTTGCATATATGTTTCTTAGGCTATACTGAAGCAATATATACAATGATTTCAACCGCCTACCTGTTCCATTCATTGTTCTACTTGTTGAAATTTGCAAATAATTTCCTTTAAAGGATTAGCAATTGGGCTCGTAGTTCACTTAAACTTGAAGAACAAAAAATTGGCGAATGTTACCGTTTGGATGCTTTGCATATATGTTTCTTAGACTATATAGAAGCAATATATAAAAAGATTTCAACCGTCTACCAGTTCCATTCATTGTTCTACTTGTCGAAATTTACAAATAATTTCCGTTAAAGGATTAACAATTGGGCTCGTAGTTCACTTAAACTTGAAGAACAAAAAATTGGCGAATGTTACCGTTTGGATGCTTTGCATATATGTTTCTTAGACTATATAGAAGAAATATATACAATTATTTCAACCGTCTACCTGTTCCATTCCTTGGTCTACTTGTCGAAATTTACAAATAATTTCCTTTAAAGGATTAACAATGGGGCTCGTAGTTCACTTAAACTTGAAGAACAAAAAATTGGCGAATTGTACTGTTTGGATGCTTTGCATATATGTTTCTTAGACTATATAGAAGCAATATATTCATTGATTTCAACCGTCTACCTGTTCCACTCATTGTTCTACTTGTCGAAAGTTACAAATAATTTCCGATAAAGGATTAACAATGGGGCTGATTGTTCACTTAAACTTGAAGAACAAAAAATTGGCGAATTGTACTGTTTGGATGCTTTGCGTACATGTTTCTTAGACTATATGGAAGCAATATATACAATGATTTCAACCGTCTACATGATCCATTCATTGTTCTACTTGTCGAAATTTACAAATAATTTCCTTTAAAGGATTAACAATGGGGCTCGTAGTTCACTTAAACTTGAAGAACAAAAAATTGGCGAATTGTACTGTTTGGATGCTTTGCATATATGTTTCTTAGACTATATAGAAGCAATATATACATTGATTTCAACCGTCTACCTGTTCCATTCATTGTTCTACTTGTCCAAAGTTACAAATAATTTCCGATAACGGATTAACCATTGGGGCTGATTGTTCACTTAAACTTGAAGAACAAGAAATTGGCGAATTGTACTGATTGGATGCTTTGCATATATGTTTCTTATACTATATAGAAGCAATATATACAATGATTTCAACCGCCTACCTGTTCCATTCCTTGTTCTACTTGTCGAAAGTTACAAATAATTTCCTTTAAAGGATTAACAATGGGGCTCATAGTTCACTTAAACTTGAAGAACAATAAATTGGCGAATGGTACTGTTTGGATGCTTTGCATATATGTTTCTTAGACTATATAGAAGCAATATATACAATGATTTCAACCGCCTACCTGTTCCATTCCTTGTTCTACTTGTCGAAAGTTACAAATAATTTCCTTTAAAGGATTAACAATGGGGCTCATAGTTCACTTAAACTTGAAGAACAATAAATTGGCGAATGGTACTGTTTGGATGCTTTGCATATATGTTTCTTAGACTATATAGAAGCAATATATACAAAGATTTCAACAGTCTAACTGTTCTATTCATTGTTCTACTTGTAGAAAGTTACAAATAATTTCCCTTTCATGATTATCAGTGGGGTTCGTTGTTCACTTAAACTGGAAGAACAATAAATTGGCGAATGGTACTGTTTGGATGCTTTGCATATACGTTTCTTAGACTATATAGAAGCAATATAGACAATGATTTCAACCGTCTACCTGTTCCATTCCTTGTTCTACTTGTCGAAAGTTACAAATAATTTCCTTTAAAGGTTAAACAATGGGGCTCGTTGTTCACTTAAACTTGAAGAACAAAAAATTGGCGAATGTTACCGTTTGGATGCTTTGCATATATGTTTCTTAGACTATATAGAAGCAATATATACAATGATTTCAACAGTCTACCTGTACCATTCATTGTTCTACTTGTCGAATTTTACAAATAATTTCCGAAAGAGGATTAACAATGGGGCTCGTAGTTCACTTAAACTTGCAGAGCAATAAATTGGCGAATTGTACTGTTTGGACGCTTTGCATATATGTTTCTTGGACTATATAGAAGCAATATATACAATGATTTCAACAGTCTACCTGTTCCATTCATTGTTCTACTTGTCGAAATTTACAAATAATTTCCGATAAAGGACTAACAATGGGGCTCATGGTTCACTTAAACTTGAAGAACAAAAAATTGGCGAATTGTACTGTTTGGATGCTTTGCATATATGTTTCTTAGACTATATAGAAGCAATATATAGAAAGATTTCACTCGTCTACATGATCCATTCATTGTTTTACTTGTCGAAATTTACAAATAATTTCCTTTAAGGGATTAACAATGGAGCTCGTAGTTCACTTAAACTTGAAGAACAAAAAATTGGCGAATGGTACTGTTAGGATGCTTTGCATATATGTTTCTTAGATTATATAGAAGCAATATATACAAAGATTTCAACCGTCTACCTGTTCCATTCATTGTTCTACTTGCCGACATTTACAAATAATTTCCTTTAAAGGATTACCAATGGGGCTCGTAGTTCACTTAAACTTGAAGACCAAAAAATTGGCGAATTGTACTGTTTGGATGCTTTGCATATATGTTTCTTATACTATATAGAAGCAATATATACAAAGATTTCAAACGTCTACCTGTTCCATTCAATGTTCTACTTGTCGAAAGTTACAAATAATCTCCGATAAAGGATTAACAATGGGGCTCATTGTTCACTTAAACTTGAAGAACCAAAAATTGGCGAATGGTACTGTTTGGATGCTTTGCATATATGTTTCTTAGACTATATGGAAGCAATATATACAAAGATTTCAACCGTCTGCGTGTTCCAATCATTGTTCTACTTGTAGAAAGTTACAATTAATTTCCGTTAAAGGATTAACAATGGGGCTCGTAGTTCACTTAAACTTGAAGAACAATAAATTGGCGAATTGTACTGTTTGGATGCTTTGCATATGTGTTTCGTAGGCTATATAGAAGCAATATATACAATGATTTCAACCGTCTACCTGATCCATTCATTGTTCTACTTGTAGAAAGTTACAAATAATTTCCATTTCATGATTATCAATGGGGCTCGCTGTTCACTTAAACTTGAAGATCAAAAAATTGGCGAATGTTACTGTTTAGATGCTTTGCATATAGGTTTCTTAGACTATATAGAACCAACATATACAAAGATTTGAAACGTCTACCTGTTCTATTCATTGTTCTTCTTGTCGAAAGTTATAAATAATTTCCGTTTCATGATTATCAATGGGCCTCGTTGTTCACTTAAACTTGAAGAACAAAAAATTGGCGACTGGTACTGTTTGGATGCTTTGCATATATGTTTCTTAGACTATATAGAAGCAATATATAAAAAGATTTCAACCGTCTACCAGTTCCATTCATTGTTCTACTTGTCGAAAGTTACAAATAATTTCCGATAAAGGATTAACAATGGGGCTCATTGTTCACTTAAACTTGAAGAACAAAAAGTTGGCGAATGGTACTGTTTGGATGATTTGCATATATGTTTCTTAGACTATATAGAAGCAATATATTCATTGATTTCAACCGTCTACCTGTTCCACTCATTGTTCTACTTGTCGAAAGTTACAAATAATTTCCGATAAAGGATTAACAATGGGGCTCATTGTTCACTTAAACTTGAAGAACAAAAAATTGGCGAATTGTACTGTTTGGATGCTTTGCGTACATGTTTCTTAGACTATATGGAAGCAATATATACAATGATTTCAACCGTCTACATGATCCATTCATTGTTCTTCTTGTCGAAAGTTACAAATAATTTCCTTTAAAGGTTTAACAATGGGGCTCGTTGTTCACTTAAACTTGAAGAACAATGAATTGGCGACTTGTACTGTTTGGATGCTTTGCATATATGTTTCTTAGGCTATACTGAAGCAATATATACAATGATTTCAACCGCCTACCTGTTCCATTCATTGTTCTACTTGTTGAAATTTGCAAATAATTTCCTTTAAAGGATAAGCAATTGGGCTCGTAGTTCACTTAAACTTGAAGAACAAAAAATTGGCGAATGTTACCGTTTGGATGCTTTGCATATATGTTTCTTAGACTATATAGAAGCAATATATAAAAAGATTTCAACCGTCTACCAGTTCCATTCATTGTTCTACTTGTCGAAATTTACAAATAATTTCCGTTAAAGGATTAACAATTGGGCTCGTAGTTCACTTAAACTTGAAGAACAAAAAATTGGCGAATGTTACCGTTTGGATGCTTTGCATATATGTTTCTTAGACTATATAGAAGAAATATATACAATTATTTCAACCGTCTACCTGTTCCATTCCTTGGTCTACTTGTCGAAATTTACAAATAATTTCCTTTAAAGGATTAACAATGGGGCTCGTAGTTCACTTAAACTTGAAGAACAAAAAATTGGCGAATTGTACTGTTTGGATGCTTTGCATATATGTTTCTTAGACTATATAGAAGCAATATATTCATTGATTTCAACCGTCTACCTGTTCCACTCATTGTTCTACTTGTCGAAAGTTACAAATAATTTCCGATAAAGGATTAACAATGGGGCTGATTGTTCACTTAAACTTGAAGAACAAAAAATTGGCGAATTGTACTGTTTGGATGCTTTGCGTACATGTTTCTTAGACTATATGGAAGCAATATATACAATGATTTCAACCGTCTACATGATCCATTCATTGTTCTACTTGTCGAAATTTACAAATAATTTCCTTTAAAGGATTAACAATGGGGCTCGTAGTTCACTTAAACTTGAAGAACAAAAAATTGGCGAATTGTACTGTTTGGATGCTTTGCATATATGTTTCTTAGACTATATAGAAGCAATATATACATTGATTTCAACCGTCTACCTGTTCCATTCATTGTTCTACTTGTCCAAAGTTACAAATAATTTCCGATAACGGATTAACCATTGGGGCTGATTGTTCACTTAAACTTGAAGAACAAGAAATTGGCGAATTGTACTGATTGGATGCTTTGCATATATGTTTCTTATACTATATAGAAGCAATATATACAATGATTTCAACCGCCTACCTGTTCCATTCCTTGTTCTACTTGTCGAAAGTTACAAATAATTTCCTTTAAAGGATTAACAATGGGGCTCATAGTTCACTTAAACTTGAAGAACAATAAATTGGCGAATGGTACTGTTTGGATGCTTTGCATATATGTTTCTTAGACTATATAGAAGCAATATATACAATGATTTCAACCGCCTACCTGTTCCATTCCTTGTTCTACTTGTCGAAATTTACAAATAATTTCCGATAAAGGACTAACAATGGGGCTCATGGTTCACTTAAACTTGAAGAACAAAAAATTGGCGAATTGTACTGTTTGGATGCTTTGCATATATGTTTCTTAGACTATATAGAAGCAATATATACAATGATTTCAACAGTCTACCTGTACCATTCATTGTTCTACTTGTCGAATTTTACAAATAATTTCCGAAAGAGGATTAACAATGGGGCTCGTAGTTCACTTAAACTTGCAGAGCAATAAATTGGCGAATTGTACTGTTTGGACGCTTTGCATATATGTTTCTTGGACTATATAGAAGCAATATATACAATGATTTCAACAGTCTACCTGTTCCATTCATTGTTCTACTTGTCGAAATTTACAAATAATTTCCGATAAAGGACTAACAATGGGGCTCATGGTTCACTTAAACTTGAAGAACAAAAAATTGGCGAATTGTACTGTTTGGATGCTTTGCATATATGTTTCTTAGACTATATAGAAGCAATATATAGAAAGATTTCACTCGTCTACATGATCCATTCATTGTTTTACTTGTCGAAATTTACAAATAATTTCCTTTAAAGGATTAACAATGGAGCTCGTAGTTCACTTAAACTTGAAGAACAAAAAATTGGCGAATGGTACTGTTAGGATGCTTTGCATATATGTTTCTTAGATTATATAGAAGCAATATATACAAAGATTTCAACCGTCTACCTGTTCCATTCATTGTTCTACTTGCCGACATTTACAAATAATTTCCTTTAAAGGATTACCAATGGGGCTCGTAGTTCACTTAAACTTGAAGACCAAAAAATTGGCGAATTGTACTGTTTGGATGCTTTGCATATATGTTTCTTATACTATATAGAAGCAATATATACAAAGATTTCAAACGTCTACCTGTTCCATTCAATGTTCTACTTGTCGAAAGTTACAAATAATCTCCGATAAAGGATTAACAATGGGGCTCATTGTTCACTTAAACTTGAAGAACCAAAAATTGGCGAATGGTACTGTTTGGATGCTTTGCATATATGTTTCTTAGACTATATGGAAGCAATATATACAAAGATTTCAACCGTCTGCGTGTTCCAATCATTGTTCTACTTGTAGAAAGTTACAATTAATTTCCGTTAAAGGATTAACAATGGGGCTCGTAGTTCACTTAAACTTGAAGAACAATAAATTGGCGAATTGTACTGTTTGGATGCTTTGCATATGTGTTTCGTAGGCTATATAGAAGCAATATATACAATGATTTCAACCGTCTACCTGATCCATTCATTGTTCTACTTGTAGAAAGTTACAAATAATTTCCATTTCATGATTATCAATGGGGCTCGCTGTTCACTTAAACTTGAAGATCAAAAAATTGGCGAATGTTACTGTTTAGATGCTTTGCATATAGGTTTCTTAGACTATATAGAACCAACATATACAAAGATTTGAAACGTCTACCTGTTCTATTCATTGTTCTTCTTGTCGAAAGTTATAAATAATTTCCGTTTCATGATTATCAATGGGCCTCGTTGTTCACTTAAACTTGAAGAACAAAAAATTGGCGACTGGTACTGTTTGGATGCTTTGCATATATGTTTCTTAGACTATATAGAAGCAATATATAAAAAGATTTCAACCGTCTACCAGTTCCATTCATTGTTCTACTTGTCGAAAGTTACAAATAATTTCCGATAAAGGATTAACAATGGGGCTCATTGTTCACTTAAACTTGAAGAACAAAAAATTGGCGAATGGTACTGTTTGGATGATTTGCATATATGTTTCTTAGACTATATAGAAGCAATATATTCATTGATTTCAACCGTCTACCTGTTCCACTCATTGTTCTACTTGTCGAAAGTTACAAATAATTTCCGATAAAGGATTAACAATGGGGCTCATTGTTCACTTAAACTTGAAGAACAAAAAATTGGCGAATTGTACTGTTTGGATGCTTTGCGTACATGTTTCTTAGACTATATGGAAGCAATATATACAATGATTTCAACCGTCTACATGATCCATTCATTGTTCTACTTGTCGAAATTTACAAATAATTTCCTTTAATGGATTAACAATGGGGCTCGTAGTTCACTTAAACTTGAAGAACAAAAAATTGGCGAATTGTACTGTTTGGATGCTTTGCATATATGTTTCTTAGACTATATAGAAGCAATATATACATTGATTTCAACCGTCTACCTGTTCCATTCATTGTTCTACTTGTCCAAAGTTACAAATAATTTCCGATAACGGATTAACCATTGGGGCTGATTGTTCACTTAAACTTGAAGAACAAGAAATTGGCGAATTGTACTGATTGGATGCTTTGCATATATGTTTCTTATACTATATAGAAGCAATATATACAATGATTTCAACCGCCTACCTGTTCCATTCCTTGTTCTACTTGTCGAAAGTTACAAATAATTTCCTTTAAAGGATTAACAATGGGGCTCATAGTTCACTTAAACTTGAAGAACAATAAATTGGCGAATGGTACTGTTTGGATGCTTTGCATATATGTTTCTTAGACTATATAGAAGCAATATATACAAAGATTTCAACAGTCTAACTGTTCTATTCATTGTTCTACTTGTAGAAAGTTACAAATAATTTCCCTTTCATGATTATCAGTGGGGTTCGTTGTTCACTTAAACTTGAAGAACAAAAAATTGGCGAATGTTACCGTTTGGATGCTTTGCATATATGTTTCTTAGACTATATAGAAGCAATATATACAATGATTTCAACCGTCTACCTGTTCCATTCATTGTTCTACTTGTCGAAAGTTACAAATAATTTCCGATAACGGATTAACCATTGGGGCAGATTGTTCACTTAAACTTGAAGAACAAAAAATTGGCGAATTGTACTGTTTGGATGCTTTGCATATATGTTTCTTATACTATATAGAAGCAATATATACAAAGATTTCAAACGTCTACCTGTTCCATTCAATGTTCTACTTGTCGAAAGTTACAAATAATCTCCGATAAAGGATTAACAATGGGGCTCATTGTTCACTTAAACTTGAAGAACAAAAAATTGGCGAATGGTACTGTTTGGATGCTTTGCATATATGTTTCTTAGACTATATGGAAGCAATATATACAAAGATTTCAACCGTCTGCGTGTTCCAATCATTGTTCTACTTGTAGAAAGTTACAATTAATTGCCGTTAAAGGATTAACAATGGGGCTCGTAGTTCACTTAAACTTGAAGAACAATAAATTGGCGAATGGTACTGTTTGGATGCTTTGCGTACATGTTTCTTAGACTGTATGGAAGCAATATATACAATGATTTCAACCGTCTACCTTTTCCATTCATTGTTCTACTTGTCGAAAGTTACAAGTAATTTCCGATAAAGGATTAACCATTGGGGCTCATTGTTCATTTAAACTTGAAGAACAAAAAATTGGCGAATGGTACTGTTTGGATGCTTTGCATATATGTTTCTTAGACTATATAGAAGCAATATATACAAAGATTTCAACCGTCTACCTGTTCCATTCATTGTTCTATTTGTCGAAAGTTACAAATAATTTCCGAAAAAGGATTAACAATGGGGCTCATTGTTCACTTAGACTTGAAGGACAAAAAATTGGCGAATGGTACTGTTTGGATGCTTTGCATATATGTTTCTTAGACTATATAGAAGCAATATACACAAAGATTTCAACCATCTACGTGTTCCAATCATTGTTCTACTTGTAGAAAGTTACAATTAATTTCCGTTAAAGGATTAACAATGGGGCTCGTAGTTCACTTAAACTTGAAGAACAAAAAATTGGCGAATTGTACTGTTTGGATGCTTTGCATGTATGTTTCGTAGACTATATAGAAGCAATATATAGAAAGATTTCACCCGTCTACAGGTACTATTCATTGTTCTACTTGTCGAAAGTTACAAATAATTTCCGATAAATGATTAACCATTGGGGCTCATTGTTCACTTAAACTTGGAGAACAAAAAATTGGCGAATGGTACTGTTTGGATGCTTTGCATATATGTTTCTTAGACTATATAGAAGCAATATATACAAAGATTTCAACCGTCTACCTGTTCCATTCATTGTTCTACTTGTCGAAAGTTACAAATAATTTCCGATATAGGATTAACCATTGGGGCTCTTTGTTCACTTAAACTTGAAGAACAAAAAATTGGCGAATTGTACTATTTGGATGCTTTGCATATATGTTTCTTAGACTATATAGAAGCAATATATTCAAAGATTTCAACCGTCTACCTGTTCCATTCATTGTTCTACTTGTCGAAACTTACAAATAATTTCCGATAAAGGATTAACAATGGGGCTCATTGTTCACTTAACCTTGAAGAACAAAAAATTGGCGAATGGTACTGTTTCAATGCTTTGCATATATGTTTCTTAGACTATACGGAAGCAATATATACAAAAATTTCAACAGTCTACCTGTACCATTCATTGTTCTACTTGTCGAAATTTACAAATAATTTCCGAAAGAGTATTAACAATGGGGCTCGTAGTTCACTTAAACTTGAAGAGCAATAAATTGGCGAATTGTACTGTTTGGACGCTTTGCATATATGTTTCTTGGACTATATAGAAGCAATATATACAATGATTTCAACAGTCTACCTGTTCCATTCATTGTTCTACTTGTCGAAATTTACAAATAATTTCCGATAAAGGATTAACAATGGGGCTCATTGTTCACTTAAACTTGAAGAACAAAAAATTGGCGAATGGTACTGTTTGGATGCTTTGCATATATGTTTCTTAGACTATATGGAAGCAATATATACAAATATTTCAACCGTCTGCGTGTTCCAATCATTGTTCTACTTGTAGAAAGTTACAATTAATTTCCGTTAAAGGATTAACAATGGGGCTCGTAGTTCACTTAAACTTGAAGACCAAAAAATTGGCGAATTGTACTGTTTGGATGCTTTGCATATGTGTTTCGTAGGCTATATAGAAGCAATATATACAATGATTTCAACCGTCTACCTGATCCATTCATTGTTCTACTTGTAGAAAGTTACAAATAATTTCCATTTCATGATCATCAATGGGGCTCGTAGTTCACTTAAACTTGAAGAACAAAAAATTGGCGAATGTTACTGTTTAGATGCTTTGCATATAGGTTTCTTAGACTATATAGAAGAAATATATACAATTATTTCAACCGTCTACCTGTTCCATTCATTGTTCTACTTGTTGAAATTTACAAATAATTTCCTTTAAAGGATTATCAATGGGGCTCATAGTTCACTTAAACTTGAAGAACAAAAAATTGGCGAATGGGACTGTTTGGAAGCTTTGCATATATGATTCTTAGACTATATAAAAGCAATATATACAATGATTTCAACCGTCTACCTTTTCCATTCATTGTTCTCCTTGTCGAAATTTACAAATAATTTCCGTTAAAGGATTAACAATTGGGCTCGTAGTTCAATTAAACTTGAAGAACAAAAA
The DNA here is from genome assembly GCA_963989415.1 of Cerceris ruficornis. Classification (NCBI taxonomy): domain Eukaryota; kingdom Metazoa; phylum Arthropoda; class Insecta; order Hymenoptera; family Crabronidae; genus Cerceris; species Cerceris ruficornis. The sequence continues at coordinate 22,431 of CAXDIW010000417.1, forward strand.
ATTGGCGAATGTTACCGTTTGAATGCTTTGCATATATGTTTCTTAGACTATATAGGAGAAATATATACAATGATTTCAACCGTCTACCTGTTCCATTCCATGTTCTACTTGTCGAAAGTTACAAATAATTTCCTTTAAAGGTTTAACAATGGGGCTCGTTGTTCACTTAAACTTGAAGAACAAAAAATTGGCGAATGTTACCGTTTGGATGCTTTGCATATATGTTTCTTAGACTATATAGAAGCAATATATGCAATGATTTCAACAGTCTACCTGTACCATTCATTGTTCTACTTGTCGAAATTTACAAATAATTTCCGAAAGAGTATTAACAATGGGGCTCGTAGTTCACTTAAACTTGAAGAGCAATAAATTGGCGAATTGTACTGTTTGGACGCTTTGCATATATGTTTCTTGGACTATATAGAAGCAATATATACAATGATTTCAACAGTCTACCTGTTCCATTCATTGTTCTACTTGTCGAAATTTACAAATAATTTCCGATAAAGGATTAACAATGGGGCTCATGGTTCACTTAAACTTGAAGAACAAAAAATTGGCGAAGTGTACTGTTTGGATGCTTTGCATATATGTTTCTTAGACTATACAGAAGCAATATATAGAAAGATTTCACCCGTCTACATGATCCATTCATTGTTTTACTTGTCGAAATTTACAAATAATTTCCTTTAAAGGATTAACAATGGAGCTCGTAGTTCACTTAAACTTGAAGAACAAAAAATTGGCGAATGGTACTGTTTGGATGCTTTGCATATATGTTTCTTATACTATATAGAAGCAATATATACAAAGATTTCAAACGTCTACCTGTTCCATTCAATGTTCTACTTGTCGCAAGTTACAAATAATTTCCATTTCATGATTATCAATGGGGCTCGCTGTTCACTTAAACTTGAAGAACAAAAAATTGGCGAATGGTACTGTTTGGATGCTTTGCATATATGTTTCTTATACTATATAGAAGCAATATATACAAAGATTTCAAACGTCTACCTGTTCCATTCAATGTTCTACTTGTCGCAAGTTACAAATAATTTCCATTTCATGATTATCAATGGGGCTCGCTGTTCACTTAAACTTGAAGATCAAAAAATTGGCGAATGTTACTGTTTAGATGCTTTGCATATAGGTTTCTTAGACTATATAGAACCAACATATACAAAGATTTCAAACGTCTACCTGTTCTATTCATTGTTCTTCTTGTCGAAAGTTATAAATAATTTCCGTTTCATGATTATCAATGGGCCTCGTTGTTCACTTAAACTTGAAGAACAAAAAATTGGCGACTGGTACTGTTTGGATGCTTTGCATATATGTTTCTTAGACTATATAGAAGCAATATATAAAAAGATTTCAACCGTCTACCAGTTCCATTCATAGTTCTACTTGTCGAAAGTTACAAATAATTTCCGATAAAGGATTAAGAATGGGGCTCATTGTTCACTTAAACTTGAAGAACAAAAAATTGGCGAATGGTACTGTTTGGATGATTTGCATATATGTTTCTTAGACTATATAGAAGCAGTATATTCATTGATTTCAACCGTCTACCTGTTCCACTCATTGTTCTACTTGTCGAAAGTTACAAATAATTTCCGATAAAGGATTAACAATGGGGCTCATTGTTCACTTAAACTTGAAGAACAAAAAATTGGCGAATTGTACTGTTTGGATGCTTTGCGTAGATGTTTCTTAGACTATATGGAAGCAATATATACAATGATTTCAACCGTCTACATGATCCATTCATTGTTCTACTTGTCGAAATTTACAAATAATTTCCTTTAAAGGATTAACAATGGGGCTCGTAGTTCACTTAAACTTGAAGAACAAAAAATTGGCGAATTGTACTGTTTGGATGCTTTGCATATATGTTTCTTATACTATATAGAAGCAATATATACAAAGATTTCAAACGTCTACCTGTTCCACTCATTGTTCTACTTGTAGAAAGTTACAATTAATTTCCGTTAAAGGATTAACAATGGGGCTCGTAGTTCACTTAAACTTGAAGAACAATAAATTGGCGAATTGTACTGTTTGGATGCTTTGCATATATGTTTCTTAGACTATATAGAAGCAATATATACAATGATTTCAACAGTCTACCTGTTCCTTTCATTGTTCTACTTGTCGAAATTTACAAATAATTTCCGATAAAGGATTAACAATGGGGCTCGTAGTTCACTTAAACTTGAAGAGCAATAAATTGGCGAATTGTACTGTTTGGACTCTTTGCATATATGTTTCTTGGACTATATAGAAGCAATATATACAATGATTTCAACAGTCTACCTGTTCCATTCATTGTTCTACTTGTCGAAATTTACAAATAATTTCCGATAAAGGATTAACAATGGGGCTCATGGTTCACTTAAACTTGAAGAACAAAAAATTGGCGAATTGTACTGTTTGGATGCTTTGCATATATGTTTCTTAGACTATATAGAAGCAATATATACAATGATTTCAACAGTCTACCTGTTCCTTTCATTGTTCTACTTGTCGAAATTTACAAATAATTTCCGATAAAGGATTAACAATGGGGCTCGTAGTTCACTTAAACTTGAAGAGCAATAAATTGGCGAATTGTACTGTTTGGACGCTTTGCATATATGTTTCTTGGACTATATAGAAGCAATATATACAATGATTTCAACAGTCTACCTGTTCCATTCATTGTTCTACTTGTCGAAATTTACAAATAATTTCCGATAAAGGATTAACAATGGGGCTCATGGTTCACTTAAACTTGAAGAACAAAAAATTGGCGAATGGTACTGTTTGGATGCTTTGCATATATGTTTCTTAGACTATATGGAAGCAATATATACAATGATTTCAACAGTCTACCTGTTCCTTTCATTGTTCTACTTGTCGAAATTTACAAATAATTTCCGATAAAGGATTAACAATGGGGCTCGTAGTTCACTTAAACTTGAAGAGCAATAAATTGGCGAATTGTACTGTTTGGACGCTTTGCATATATGTTTCTTGGACTATATAGAAGCAATATATACAATGATTTCAACAGTCTACCTGTTCCATTCATTGTTCTACTTGTCGAAATTTACAAATAATTTCCGATAAAGGATTAACAATGGGGCTCATGGTTCACTTAAACTTGAAGAACAAAAAATTGGCGAATGGTACTGTTTGGATGCTTTGCATATATGTTTCTTAGACTATATGGAAGCAATATATACAAAGATTTCAACCGTCTGCGTGTTCCAATCATTGTTCTACTTGTAGAAAGTTACAATTAATTTCCGTTAAAGGATTAACAATGGGGCTCGTAGTTCACTTAAACTTGAAGAACAATAAATTGGCGAATGGTACTGTTTGGATGCTTTGCATATATGTTTATTAGACTATATAGAAGCAATATATACAATGATTTCAACCGTCTACCTTTTCCATTCATTGTTCTCCTTGTCGAAATTTACAAATAATTTCCGTTAAAGGATTAACAATTGGGCTCGTAGTTCACTTAAACTTGAAGAACAAAAAATTGGCGAATTGTACTGTTTGGATGCTTTGCATATATGTTTCTTAGACTATATAGAAGCAATATATAGAAAGATTTCACCCGTCTACATGATCCATTCATTGTTTTACTTGTCGAAATTGACAAATAATTTCCTTTAAAGGATTAACAATGGAGCTCGTAGTTCACTTAAACTTGAAGAACAAAAAATTGGCGAATGGTACTGTTTGGATGCTTTGCATATATGTTTCTTAGATTATATAGAAGCAATATATACAAAGATTTCAACCGTCTACCTGTTCCATTCATTGTTCTACTTGCCGAAATTTACAAATAATTTCCTTTAAAGGATTAACAATGGGGCTCGTAGTTCACTTAAACTTGAAGACCAAAAAATTGGCGAATTGTACTGTTTGGATGCTTTGCATATATGTTTCTTATACTATATAGAAGCAATATATACAAAGATTTCAAACGTCTACCTGTTCCATTCAATGTTCTACTTGTCGAAATTAACAAATAATTTCCTTTAAAGGATTATCAATGGGGCTCATAGTTCACTTAAACTTGAAGAACAAAAAATTGGCGAATGGGACTGTTTGGAAGCTTTGGATATATGATTCTTAGACTATATAAAAGCAATATATACAATGATTTCAACCGTCTACCTTTTCCATTCATTGTTCTCCTTGTCGAAATTTACAAATAATTTCCGTTAAAGGATTAACAATTGGGCTCGTAGTTCAATTAAACTTGAAGAACAAAAAATTGGCGAATGTTACCGTTTGAATGCTTTGCATATATGTTTCTTAGACTATATAGGAGAAATATATACAATGATTTCAACCGTCTACCTGTTCCATTCCATGTTCTACTTGTCGAAAGTTACAAATAATTTCCTTTAAAGGTTTAACAATGGGGCTCGTTGTTCACTTAAACTTGAAGAACAAAAAATTGGCGAATGTTACCGTTTGGATGCTTTGCATATATGTTTCTTAGACTATATAGAAGCAATATATGCAATGATTTCAACAGTCTACCTGTACCATTCATTGTTCTACTTGTCGAAATTTACAAATAATTTCCGAAAGAGTATTAACAATGGGGCTCGTAGTTCACTTAAACTTGAAGAGCAATAAATTGGCGAATTGTACTGTTTGGACGCTTTGCATATATGTTTCTTGGACTATATAGAAGCAACATATACAATGATTTCAACAGTCTACCTGTTCCATTCATTGTTCTACTTGTCGAAATTTACAAATAATTTCCGATAAAGGATTAACAATGGGGCTCATGGTTCACTTAAACTTGAAGAACAAAAAATTGGCGAAGTGTACTGTTTGGATGCTTTGCATATATGTTTCTTAGACTATACAGAAGCAATATATAGAAAGATTTCACCCGTCTACATGATCCATTCATTGTTTTACTTGTCGAAATTTACAAATAATTTCCTTTAAAGGATTAACAATGGAGCTCGTAGTTCACTTAAACTTGAAGAACAAAAAATTGGCGAATGGTACTGTTTGGATGCTTTGCATATATGTTTCTTATACTATATAGAAGCAATATATACAAAGATTTCAAACGTCTACCTGTTCCATTCAATGTTCTACTTGTCGCAATTTACAAATAATTTCCATTTCATGATTATCAATGGGGCTCGCTGTTCACTTAAACTTGAAGAACAAAAAATTGGCGAATGGTACTGTTTGGATGCTTTGCATATATGTTTCTTATACTATATAGAAGCAATATATACAAAGATTTCAAACGTCTACCTGTTCCATTCAATGTTCTACTTGTCGCAAGTTACAAATAATTTCCATTTCATGATTATCAATGGGGCTCGCTGTTCACTTAAACTTGAAGATCAAAAAATTGGCGAATGTTACTGTTTAGATGCTTTGCATATAGGTTTCTTAGACTATATAGAACCAACATATACAAAGATTTCAAACGTCTACCTGTTCTATTCATTGTTCTTCTTGTCGAAAGTTATAAATAATTTCCGTTTCATGATTATCAATGGGCCTCGTTGTTCACTTAAACTTGAAGAACAAAAAATTGGCGACTGGTACTGTTTGGATGCTTTGCATATATGTTTCTTAGACTATATAGAAGCAATATATAAAAAGATTTCAACCGTCTACCAGTTCCATTCATAGTTCTACTTGTCGAAAGTTACAAATAATTTCCGATAAAGGATTAACAATGGGGCTCATGGTTCACTTAAACTTGAAGAGCAATAAATTGGCGAATTGTACTGTTTGGACTCTTTGCATATATGTTTCTTGGACTATATAGAAGCAATATATACAATGATTTCAACAGTCTACCTGTTCCATTCATTGTTCTACTTGTCGAAATTTACAAATAATTTCCGATAAAGGATTAACAATGGGGCTCATGGTTCACTTAAACTTGAAGAACAAAAAATTGGCGAATTGTACTGTTTGGATGCTTTGCATATATGTTTCTTAGACTATATAGAAGCAATATATACAATGATTTCAACAGTCTACCTGTTCCTTTCATTGTTCTACTTGTCGAAATTTACAAATAATTTCCGATAAAGGATTAACAATGGGGCTCGTAGTTCACTTAAACTTGAAGAGCAATAAATTGGCGAATTGTACTGTTTGGACGCTTTGCATATATGTTTCTTGGACTATATAGAAGCAATATATACAATGATTTCAACAGTCTACCTGTTCCATTCATTGTTCTACTTGTCGAAATTTACAAATAATTTCCGATAAAGGATTAACAATGGGGCTCATGGTTCACTTAAACTTGAAGAACAAAAAATTGGCGAATGGTACTGTTTGGATGCTTTGCATATATGTTTCTTAGACTATATGGAAGCAATATATACAATGATTTCAACAGTCTACCTGTTCCTTTCATTGTTCTACTTGTCGAAATTTACAAATAATTTCCGATAAAGGATTAACAATGGGGCTCGTAGTTCACTTAAACTTGAAGAGCAATAAATTGGCGAATTGTACTGTTTGGACGCTTTGCATATATGTTTCTTGGACTATATAGAAGCAATATATACAATGATTTCAACAGTCTACCTGTTCCATTCATTGTTCTACTTGTCGAAATTTACAAATAATTTCCGATAAAGGATTAACAATGGGGCTCATGGTTCACTTAAACTTGAAGAACAAAAAATTGGCGAATGGTACTGTTTGGATGCTTTGCATATATGTTTCTTAGACTATATGGAAGCAATATATACAAAGATTTCAACCGTCTGCGTGTTCCAATCATTGTTCTACTTGTAGAAAGTTACAATTAATTTCCGTTAAAGGATTAACAATGGGGCTCGTAGTTCACTTAAACTTGAAGAACAATAAATTGGCGAATGGTACTGTTTGGATGCTTTGCATATATGTTTATTAGACTATATAGAAGCAATATATACAATGATTTCAACCGTCTACCTTTTCCATTCATTGTTCTCCTTGTCGAAATTTACAAATAATTTCCGTTAAAGGATTAACAATTGGGCTCGTAGTTCACTTAAACTTGAAGAACAAAAAATTGGCGAATTGTACTGTTTGGATGCTTTGCATATATGTTTCTTAGACTATATAGAAGCAATATATAGAAAGATTTCACCCGTCTACATGATCCATTCATTGTTTTACTTGTCGAAATTGACAAATAATTTCCTTTAAAGGATTAACAATGGAGCTCGTAGTTCACTTAAACTTGAAGAACAAAAAATTGGCGAATGGTACTGTTTGGATGCTTTGCATATATGTTTCTTAGATTATATAGAAGCAATATATACAAAGATTTCAACCGTCTACCTGTTCCATTCATTGTTCTACTTGCCGAAATTTACAAATAATTTCCTTTAAAGGATTAACAATGGGGCTCGTAGTTCACTTAAACTTGAAGACCAAAAAATTGGCGAATTGTACTGTTTGGATGCTTTGCATATATGTTTCTTATACTATATAGAAGCAATATATACAAAGATTTCAAACGTCTACCTGTTCCATTCAATGTTCTACTTGTCGAAAGTTACAAATAATCTCCGATAAAGGATTAACAATGGGGCTCATTGTTCACTTAAACTTGAAGAACAAAAAATTGGCGAATGGTACTGTTTGGATGCTTTGCATATATGTTTCTTAGACTATATGGAAGCAATATATACAAATATTTCAACCGTCTGCGTGTTCCAATCATTGTTCTACTTGTAGAAAGTTACAATTAATTTCCGTTAAAGGATTAACAATGGGGCTCGTAGTTCACTTAAACTTGAAGACAAAAAAATTGGCGAATTGTACTGTTTGGATGCTTTGCATATGTGTTTCGTAGGCTATATAGAAGCAATATATACAATGATTTCAACCGTCTACCTGATCCATTCATTGTTCTACTTGTAGAAAGTTACAAATAATTTCCATTTCATGATCATCAATGGGGCTCGTAGTTCACTTAAACTTGAAGAACAAAAAATTGGCGAATGTTACTGTTTAGATGCTTTGCATATAGGTTTCTTAGACTATATAGAAGAAATATATACAATTATTTCAACCGTCTACCTGTTCCATTCATTGTTCTACTTGTTGAAATTTACAAATAATTTCCTTTAAAGGATTATCAATGGGGCTCATAGTTCACTTAAACTTGAAGAACAAAAAATTGGCGAATGGGACTGTTTGGAAGCTTTGCATATATGATTCTTAGACTATATAAAAGCAATATATACAATGATTTCAACCGTCTACCTTTTCCATTCATTGTTCTCCTTGTCGAAATTTACAAATAATTTCCGTTAAAGGATTAACAATTGGGCTCGTAGTTCAATTAAACTTGAAGAACAAAAAATTGGCGAATGTTACCGTTTGAATGCTTTGCATATATGTTTCTTAGACTATATAGGAGAAATATATACAATGATTTCAACCGTCTACCTGTTCCATTCCATGTTCTACTTGTCGAAAGTTACAAATAATTTCCTTTAAAGGTTTAACAATGGGGCTCGTTGTTCACTTAAACTTGAAGAACAAAAAATTGGCGAATGTTACCGTTTGGATGCTTTGCATATATGTTTCTTAGACTATATAGAAGCAATATATGCAATGATTTCAACAGTCTACCTGTACCATTCATTGTTCTACTTGTCGAAATTTACAAATAATTTCCGAAAGAGTATTAACAATGGGGCTCGTAGTTCACTTAAACTTGAAGAGCAATAAATTGGCGAATTGTACTGTTTGGACGCTTTGCATATATGTTTCTTGGACTATATAGAAGCAATATATACAATGATTTCAACAGTCTACCTGTTCCATTCATTGTTCTACTTGTCGAAATTTACAAATAATTTCCGATAAAGGATTAACAATGGGGCTCATGGTTCACTTAAACTTGAAGAACAAAAAATTGGCGAAGTGTACTGTTTGGATGCTTTGCATATATGTTTCTTAGACTATACAGAAGCAATATATAGAAAGATTTCACCCGTCTACATGATCCATTCATTGTTTTACTTGTCGAAATTTACAAATAATTTCCTTTAAAGGATTAACAATGGAGCTCGTAGTTCACTTAAACTTGAAGAACAAAAAATTGGCGAATGGTACTGTTTGGATGCTTTGCATATATGTTTCTTATACTATATAGAAGCAATATATACAAAGATTTCAAACGTCTACCTGTTCCATTCAATGTTCTACTTGTCGCAAGTTACAAATAATTTCCATTTCATGATTATCAATGGGGCTCGCTGTTCACTTAAACTTGAAGAACAAAAAATTGGCGAATGGTACTGTTTGGATGCTTTGCATATATGTTTCTTATACTATATAGAAGCAATATATACAAAGATTTCAAACGTCTACCTGTTCCATTCAATGTTCTACTTGTCGCAAGTTACAAATAATTTCCATTTCATGATTATCAATGGGGCTCGCTGTTCACTTAAACTTGAAGATCAAAAAATTGGCGAATGTTACTGTTTAGATGCTTTGCATATAGGTTTCTTAGACTATATAGAACCAACATATACAAAGATTTCAAACGTCTACCTGTTCTATTCATTGTTCTTCTTGTCGAAAGTTATAAATAATTTCCGTTTCATGATTATCAATGGGCCTCGTTGTTCACTTAAACTTGAAGAACAAAAAATTGGCGACTGGTACTGTTTGGATGCTTTGCATATATGTTTCTTAGACTATATAGAAGCAATATATAAAAAGATTTCAACCGTCTACCAGTTCCATTCATAGTTCTACTTGTCGAAAGTTACAAATAATTTCCGATAAAGGATTAAGAATGGGGCTCATTGTTCACTTAAACTTGAAGAACAAAAAATTGGCGAATGGTACTGTTTGGATGATTTGCATATATGTTTCTTAGACTATATAGAAGCAGTATATTCATTGATTTCAACCGTCTACCTGTTCCACTCATTGTTCTACTTGTCGAAAGTTACAAATAATTTCCGATAAAGGATTAACAATGGGGCTCATTGTTCACTTAAACTTGAAGAACAAAAAATTGGCGAATTGTACTGTTTGGATGCTTTGCGTACATGTTTCTTAGACTATATGGAAGCAATATATACAATGATTTCAACCGTCTACATGATCCATTCATTGTTCTACTTGTCGAAATTTACAAATAATTTCCTTTAAAGGATTAACAATGGGGCTCGTAGTTCACTTAAACTTGAAGAACAAAAAATTGGCGAATTGTACTGTTTGGATGCTTTGCATATATGTTTCTTATACTATATAGAAGCAATATATACAAAGATTTCAAACGTCTACCTGTTCCACTCATTGTTCTACTTGTAGAAAGTTACAATTAATTTCCGTTAAAGGATTAACAATGGGGCTCGTAGTTCACTTAAACTTGAAGAACAATAAATTGGCGAATTGTACTGTTTGGATGCTTTGCATATATGTTTCTTAGACTATATAGAAGCAATATATACATTGATTTCAACCGTCTACCTGTTCCATTCATTGTTCTACTTGTCCAAAGTTACAAATAATTTCCGATAACGGATTAACCATTGGGGCTGATTGTTCACTTAAACTTGAAGAACAAGAAATTGGCGAATTGTACTGATTGGATGCTTTGCATATATGTTTCTTATACTATATAGAAGCAATATATACAATGATTTCAACCGCCTACCTGTTCCATTCCTTGTTCTACTTGTCGAAAGTTACAAATAATTTCCTTTAAAGGATTAACAATGGGGCTCATAGTTCACTTAAACTTGAAGAACAATAAATTGGCGAATGGTACTGTTTGGATGCTTTGCATATATGTTTCTTAGACTATATAGAAGCAATATATACAATGATTTCTACCGCCTACCTGTTCCGTTCCTTGTTCTACTTGTCGAAAGTTACAAATAATTTCCTTTAAAGGATTAACAATGGGGCTCATAGTTCACTTAAACTTGAAGAACAATAAATTGGCGAATGGTACTGTTTGGATGCTTTGCATATATGTTTCTTACACTATATAGAAGCAATATATACAAAGATTTCAAACGTCTACCTGTTCCATTCAATGTTCTACTTGTCGAAAGTTACAAATAATCTCCGATAAAGGATTAACAATGGGGCTCATTGTTCACTTAAACTTGAAGAACAAAAAATTGGCGAATGGTACTGTTTGGATGCTTTGCATATATGTTTCTTAGACTATATGGAAGCAATATATACAAAGATTTCAACCGTCTGCGTGTTCCAATCATTGTTCTACTTGTAGAAAGTTACAATTAATTGCCGTTAAAGGATTAACAATGGGGCTCGTAGTTCACTTAAACTTGAAGAACAATAAATTGGCGAATGGTACTGTTTGGATGCTTTGCGTACATGTTTCTTAGACTGTATGGAAGCAATATATACAATGATTTCAACCGTCTACCTTTTCCATTCATTGTTCTACTTGTCGAAAGTTACAAGTAATTTCCGATAAAGGATTAACAATGGGGCTCATTGTTCACTTAGACTTGAAGGACAAAAAATTGGCGAATGGTACTGTTTGGATGCTTTGCATATATGTTTCTTAGACTATATAGAAGCAATATACACAAAGATTTCAACCATCTACGTGTTCCAATCATTGTTCTACTTGTAGAAAGTTACAATTAATTTCCGTTAAAGGATTAACAATGGGGCTCGTAGTTCACTTAAACTTGAAGAACAAAAAATTGGCGAATTGTACTGTTTGGATGCTTTGCATATATGTTTCGTAGACTATATAGAAGCAATATATACAATGATTTCAACCGTCTACATGCTCCATTCATTGTTCTACTTGTCGAAATTTACAAAAAATTTCCTTTAAAGGATTAACAATGGGGCTCGTAGTTCACTTAAACTTGAAGAACAAAAAATTGGCGAATTGTACTGTTTGGATGCTTTGCATGTATGTTTCTTAGACTATTTAGAAGCAATATATAGAAAGATTTCACCCGTCTACAGGTACTATTCATTGTTCTACTTGTCGAAAGTTACAAATAATTTCCGATAAATGATTAACCATTGGGGCTCATTGTTCACTTAAACTTGGAGAACAAAAAATTGGCGAATGGTACTGTTTGGATGATTTGCATATATGTTTCTTAGACTATATAGAAGCAGTATATTCATTGATTTCAACCGTCTACCTGTTCCACTCATTGTTCTACTTGTCGAAAGTTACAAATAATTTCCGATAAAGGATTAACAATGGGGCTCATTGTTCACTTAAACTTGAAGAACAAAAAATTGGCGAATTGTACTGTTTGGATGCTTTGCGTACATGTTTCTTAGACTATATGGAAGCAATATATACAATGATTTCAACCGTCTACATGATCCATTCATTGTTCTACTTGTCGAAATTTACAAATAATTTCCTTTAAAGGATTAACAATGGGGCTCGTAGTTCACTTAAACTTGAAGAACAAAAAATTGGCGAATTGTACTGTTTGGATGCTTTGCATATATGTTTCTTATACTATATAGAAGCAATATATACAAAGATTTCAAACGTCTACCTGTTCCACTCATTGTTCTACTTGTAGAAAGTTACAATTAATTTCCGTTAAAGGATTAACAATGGGGCTCGTAGTTCACTTAAACTTGAAGAACAATAAATTGGCGAATTGTACTGTTTGGATGCTTTGCATATATGTTTCTTAGACTATATAGAAGCAATATATACATTGATTTCAACCGTCTACCTGTTCCATTCATTGTTCTACTTGTCCAAAGTTACAAATAATTTCCGATAACGGATTAACCATTGGGGCTGATTGTTCACTTAAACTTGAAGAACAAGAAATTGGCGAATTGTACTGATTGGATGCTTTGCATATATGTTTCTTATACTATATAGAAGCAATATATACAATGATTTCAACCGCCTACCTGTTCCATTCCTTGTTCTACTTGTCGAAAGTTACAAATAATTTCCTTTAAAGGATTAACAATGGGGCTCATAGTTCACTTAAACTTGAAGAACAATAAATTGGCGAATGGTACTGTTTGGATGCTTTGCATATATGTTTCTTAGACTATATAGAAGCAATATATACAATGATTTCTACCGCCTACCTGTTCCGTTCCTTGTTCTACTTGTCGAAAGTTACAAATAATTTCCTTTAAAGGATTAACAATGGGGCTCATAGTTCACTTAAACTTGAAGAACAATAAATTGGCGAATGGTACTGTTTGGATGCTTTGCATATATGTTTCTTACACTATATAGAAGCAATATATACAAAGATTTCAAACGTCTACCTGTTCCATTCAATGTTCTACTTGTCGAAAGTTACAAATAATCTCCGATAAAGGATTAACAATTGGGCTCATTGTTCACTTAAACTTGAAGAACAAAAAATTGGCGAATGGTACTGTTTGGATGCTTTGCATATATGTTTCTTAGACTATATGGAAGCAATATATACAAAGATTTCAACCGTCTGCGTGTTCCAATCATTGTTCTACTTGTAGAAAGTTACAATTAATTGCCGTTAAAGGATTAACAATGGGGCTCGTAGTTCACTTAAACTTGAAGAACAATAAATTGGCGAATGGTACTGTTTGGATGCTTTGCGTACATGTTTCTTAGACTGTATGGAAGCAATATATACAATGATTTCAACCGTCTACCTTTTCCATTCATTGTTCTACTTGTCGAAAGTTACAAGTAATTTCCGATAAAGGATTAACAATGGGGCTCATTGTTCACTTAGACTTGAAGGACAAAAAATTGGCGAATGGTACTGTTTGGATGCTTTGCATATATGTTTCTTAGACTATATAGAAGCAATATACACAAAGATTTCAACCATCTACGTGTTCCAATCATTGTTCTACTTGTAGAAAGTTACAATTAATTTCCGTTAAAGGATTAACAATGGGGCTCGTAGTTCACTTAAACTTGAAGAACAAAAAATTGGCGAATTGTACTGTTTGGATGCTTTGCATATATGTTTCGTAGACTATATAGAAGCAATATATACAATGATTTCAACCGTCTACATGCTCCATTCATTGTTCTACTTGTCGAAATTTACAAAAAATTTCCTTTAAAGGATTAACAATGGGGCTCGTAGTTCACTTAAACTTGAAGAACAAAAAATTGGCGAATTGTACTGTTTGGATGCTTTGCATGTATGTTTCTTAGACTATTTAGAAGCAATATATAGAAAGATTTCACCCGTCTACAGGTACTATTCATTGTTCTACTTGTCGAAAGTTACAAATAATTTCCGATAAATGATTAACCATTGGGGCTCATTGTTCACTTAAACTTGGAGAACAAAAAATTGGCGAATGGTACTGTTTGGATGCTTTGCATATATGTTTCTTAGACTATATAGAAGCAATATATACAAAGATTTCAACCGTCTACCTGTTCCATTCATTGTTCTACTTGTCGAAAGTTACAAATAATTTCCGATATAGGATTAACAATGGGGCTCATTGTTCACTTAACCTTGAAGAACAAAAAATAGGCGAATGGTACTGTTTCAATGCTTTGCATATATGTTTCTTAGACTATACGGAAGCAATATATACAAAAATTTCAACCGTCTACCTGTTCCATTCATTGTTCTACATGTCGAAAGTTACAAATAATTTCCGTTTCATGATTATCAATGGGGCTCGTTGTTCACTTAAACTTGAAGAACAAAAAATTGGCGAATTGTACTGTTTGGATGCTTTGCATATATGTTTCTTAGACTATATAGAAGCAATATATACAAAGATTTCAACCGTCTACGTGTTCCAATCATTGTTCTACTTGTAGAAAGTTACAATTAATTTCCGTTAAAGAATTAACAATGGGGCTCGTAGTTCACTTAAACTTGAAGATCAAATAATTGGCGAATTGTACTGTTTGGACGATTTGCAGATATGTTTCTTAGACTATATAGAAGCAATATATACAATGATTTCAACCGTCTACCTGTTCCATTAATTGTTCTACTTGTCGCAAGATACAAATAATTTCCTTTAAAGGATTAACAATGGAGCTCGTAGTTCACTTAAACTTGAAGAACAAAAAATTGGCGAATTGTACTGTTTGGATGCTTTGCGTACATGTTTCTTAGACTATATGGAAGCAATATATACAAAGATTTCAACAGTCTAACTGTTCTATTCATTGTTCTACTTGTAGAAAGTTACAAATAAATTCCCTTTCATGATTATCAGTGGGGTTCGTTGTTCACTTAAACTTGAAGAACAATAAATTGGCGAATGGTACTGTTTGGATGCTTTGCATATATGTTTCTTAGACTATATAGAAGCAATATATAAAAAGATTTCAACCGTCTACCAGTTCCATTCATAGTTCTACTTGTCGAAAGTTACAAATAATTTCCGATAAAGGATTAAGAATGGGGCTCATTGTTCACTTAAACTTGAAGAACAAAAAATTGGCGAATGGTACTGTTTGGATGATTTGCATATATGTTTCTTAGACTATATAGAAGCAGTATATTCATTGATTTCAACCGTCTACCTGTTCCACTCATTGTTCTACTTGTCGAAAGTTACAAATAATTTCCGATAAAGGATTAACAATGGGGCTCATTGTTCACTTAAACTTGAAGAACAAAAAATTGGCGAATTGTACTGTTTGGATGCTTTGCGTACATGTTTCTTAGACTATATGGAAGCAATATATACAATGATTTCAACCGTCTACATGATCCATTCATTGTTCTACTTGTCGAAATTTACAAATAATTTCCTTTAAAGGATTAACAATGGGGCTCGTAGTTCACTTAAACTTGAAGAACAAAAAATTGGCGAATTGTACTGTTTGGATGCTTTGCATATATGTTTCTTAGACTATATAGAAGCAATATATACATTGATTTCAACCGTCTACCTGTTCCATTCATTGTTCTACTTGTCCAAAGTTACAAATAATTTCCGATAACGGATTAACCATTGGGGCTGATTGTTCACTTAAACTTGAAGAACAAGAAATTGGCGAATTGTACTGATTGGATGCTTTGCATATATGTTTCTTATACTATATAGAAGCAATATATACAATGATTTCAACCGCCTACCTGTTCCATTCCTTGTTCTACTTGTCGAAAGTTACAAATAATTTCCTTTAAAGGATTAACAATGGGGCTCATAGTTCACTTAAACTTGCAGAACAATAAATTGGCGAATGGTACTGTTTGGATGCTTTGCATATATGTTTCTTAGACTATATAGAAGCAATATATACAAAGATTTCAACAGTCTAACTGTTCTATTCATTGTTCTACTTGTAGAAAGTTACAAATAAATTCCCTTTCATGATTATCAGTGGGGTTCGTTGTTCACTTAAACTTGAAGAACAATAAATTGGCGAATGGTACTGTTTGGATGCTTTGCATATATGTTTCTTAGACTATATAGAAGCAATATATACAATGATTTCAACCGTCTACCTGTTCCATTCATTGTTCTACTTGTCGAAAGTTACAAATAATTTCCGATAACGGATTAACCATTGGGGCTGATTGTTCACTTAAACTTGAAGAACAAAAAATTGGCGAATTGTACTGTTTGGATGCTTTGCATATATGTTTCTTATACTATATAGAAGCAATATATACAATGATTTCAACCGCCTACCTGTTCCATTCCTTGTTCTTCTTGTCGAAAGTTACAAATAATTTCCTTTAAAGGTTTAACAATGGGGCTCGTTGTTCACTTAAACTTGAAGAACAATGAATTGGCGACTTGTACTGTTTGGATGCTTTGCATATATGTTTCTTAGGCTATACTGAAGCAATATATACAATGATTTCAACCGCCTACCTGTTCCATTCATTGTTCTACTTGTTGAAATTTGCAAATAATTTCCTTTAAAGGATTAACAATTGGGCTCGTAGTTCACTTAAACTTGAAGAACAAAAAATTGGCGAATGTTACCGTTTGGATGCTTTGCATATATGTTTCTTAGACTATATAGAAGCAATATATAAAAAGATTTCAACCGTCTACCAGTTCCATTCATTGTTCTACTTGTCGAAATTTACAAATAATTTCCGTTAAAGGATTAACAATTGGGCTCGTAGTTCACTTAAACTTGAAGAACAAAAAATTGGCGAATGTTACCGTTTGGATGCTTTGCATATATGTTTCTTAGACTATATAGAAGAAATATATACAATTATTTCAACCGTCTACCTGTTCCATTCCTTGGTCTACTTGTCGGAATTTACAAATAATTTCCGATAAAGGATTAACAATGGGGCTCGTAGTTCACTTAAACTTGAAGAGCAATAAATTGGCGAATTGTACTGTTTGGACGCTTTGCATATATGTTTCTTGGACTATGTAGAAGCAATATATACAATGATTTCAACCGTCTACCTGTTCCATTCATTGTTCTACTTGTCGAAAGTTACAAATAATTTCCGATAACGGATTAACCATTGGGGCTGATTTTTCACTTAAACTTGAAGAACAATAAATTGGCGAATGGTACTGTTTGGATGCTTTGCACATATGTTTCTTAGACTATATAGAAGCAATATATACAATGATTTCAACCGTCTACCTGTTCAATTCCTTGTTCTACTTGTCGAAAGTTACAAATAATTTCCTTTAAAGGTTTAACAATGGGGCTCGTTGTTCACTTAAACTTGAAGAACAAAAAATTGGCGAATGTTACCGTTTGGACGCTTTGCATATATGTTTCTTAGACTATATAGAAGCAATATATTCATTGATTTCAACCGTCTACCTGTTCCGCTCATTGTTCTACTTGTCGAAAGTTACAAATAATCTCCGATAAAGGATTAACAATGGGGCTCATTGTTCACTTAAACTTGAAGAACAAAAAATTGGCGAATGGTACTGTTTGGATGCTTTGCATATATGTTTCTTAGACTATATGGAAGCAATATATACAAATATTTCAACCGTCTGCGTGTTCCAATCATTGTTCTACTTGTAGAAAGTTACAATTAATTTCCGTTAAAGGATTAACAATGGGGCTCGTAGTTCACTTAAACTTGAAGACCAAAAAATTGGCGAATTGTTCTGTTTGGATGCTTTGCATATGTGTTTCGTAGGCTATATAGAAGCAATATATACAATGATTTCAACCGTCTACCTGATCCATTCATTGTTCTACTTGTAGAAAGTTACAAATAATTTCCATTTCATGATCATCAATGGGGCTCGATGTTCACTTAAACTTGAAGATCAAAAAATAGGCGAATGTTACTGTTTAGATGCTTTGCATATAGGTTTCTTAGACTATATAGAACCAACATATACAAAGATTTCAAACGTCTACCTGTTCTATTCATTGTTCTTCTTGTCGAAAGTTATAAATAATTTCCGTTTCATGATTATCAATGGGCCTCGTTGTTCACTTAAACTTGAAGAACAAAAAATTGGCGACTGGTACTGTTTGGATGCTTTGCATATGTGTTTCTTAGACTATATAGAAGCAATATATAAAAAGATTTTAACCGTCTACCAGTTCCATTCATTGTTCTACTTGTCGAAAGTTACAAATAATTTCCGATAAAGGATTAACAATGGGGCTCATTGTTCACTTAAACTTGAAGAACAAAAAATTGGCGAATGGTACTGTTTGGATGATTTGCATATATGTTTCTTAGACTATATAGAAGCAATATATTCATTGATTTCAACCGTCTACCTGTTCCGCTCATTGTTCTACTTGTCGAAAGTTACAAATAATTTCCGATAAAGGATTAACAATGGGGCTCATTGTTCACTTAAACTTGAAGAACAAAAAATTGGCGAATTGTACTGTTTGGATGCTTTGCATATATGTTTCTTAGACTATATAGAAGCAATATATACAAAGAATTCAACAGTCTACCTGTTCCATTCATTGTTCTACTTGTCGAAAGTTACAAATCATTTCCGATAAAGGATTAACCATTGGGGCTCGTTATTCACTTAAACTTGAAGAACAAAAAATTGGCGAATTGTACTGTTTGGATGCTTTGCATATACGTTTCTTAGACTATATAGAAGCAATATATACATTGATTTCAACCGTCTACCTGTTCCATTCATTGTTCTACTTGTCCAAAGTTACAAATAATTTCCGATAACGGATTAACCATTGGGGCTGATTGTTCACTTAAACTTGAAGAAGAAGAAATTGGCGAATTGTACTGATTGGATGCTTTGCATATATGTTTCTTATACTATATAGAAGCAATATATACAATGATTTCAACCGCCTACCTGTTCCATTCCTTGTTCTACTTGTCGAAAGTTACAAATAATTTCCTTTAAAGGATTAACAATGGGGCTCATAGTTCACTTAAACTTGAAGAACAATAAATTGGCGAATGGTACTGTTTGGATGCTTTGCATATATGTTTCTTAGACTATATGGAAGCAATATATACAAAGATTTCAACCGTCTGCGTGTTCCAATCATTGTTCTACTTGTAGAAAGTTACAATTAATTGCCGTTAAAGGATTAACAATGGGGCTCGTAGTTCACTTAAACTTGAAGAACAATAAATTGGCGAATGGTACTGTTTGGATGCTTTGCACATATGTTTCTTAGACTATATAGAAGCAATATATACAATGATTTCAACCGTCTACCTGTTCAATTCCTTGTTCTACTTGTCGAAAGTTACAAATAATTTCCTTTAAAGGTTTAACAATGGGGCTCGTTGTTCACTTAAACTTGAAGAACAAAAAATTGGCGAATGTTACCGTTTGGACGCTTTGCATATATGTTTCTTAGACTATATAGAAGCAATATATACAATGATTTCAACAGTCTACCTGTTCCTTTCATTGTTCTACTTGTCGAAATTTACAAATAATTTCCGTTAAAGGATTAACAATTGGGCTCGTAGTTCATTTAAACTTGAAGAACAAAAAATTGGCGAATGTTACCGTTTGGATGCTTTGCATATATGTTTCTTAGACTATATAGAAGAAATATATACAATTATTTCAACCGTCTACCTGTTCCATTCCTTGGTCTACTTGTCGGAATTTACAAATAATTTCCGATAAAGGATTAACAATGGGGCTCGTAGTTCACTTAAACTTGAAGAGCAATAAATTGGCGAATTGTACTGTTTGGACGCTTTGCATATATGTTTCTTGGACTATGTAGAAGCAATATATACAATGATTTCAACCGTCTACCTGTTCCATTCATTGTTCTACTTGTCGAAATTTACAAATAATTTCCTTTAAAGGATTAACAATGGGGCTCGCTGTTCACTTAAACTTGAAGATCAAAAAATTGGCGATTGTTACTGTTTGGATGCTTTGCATATATGTTTCTTATACTATATAGAAGCAATATATACAAAGATTTCAAACGTCTACCTGTTCCATTCAATGTTCTACTTGTCGAAAGTTACAAATAATCTCCGATAAAGGATTAACAATGGGGCTCATTGTTCACTTAAACTTGAAGAACAAAAAATTGGCGAATGGTACTGTTTGGATGCTTTGCATATATGTTTCTTAGACTATATGGAAGCAATATATACAAATATTTCAACCGTCTGCGTGTTCCAATCATTGTTCTACTTGTAGAAAGTTACAATTAATTTCCGTTAAAGGATTAACAATGGGGCTCGTAGTTCACTTAAACTTGAAGACCAAAAAATTGGCGAATTGTACTGTTTGGATGCTTTGCGTATGTGTTTCGTAGGCTATATAGAAGCAATATATACAATGATTTCAACCGTCTACCTGATCCATTCATTGTTCTACTTGTAGAAAGTTACAAATAATTTCCATTTCATGATCATCAATGGGGCTCGATGTTCACTTAAACTTGAAGATCAAAAAATAGGCGAATGTTACTGTTTAGATGCTTTGCATATAGGTTTCTTAGACTATATAGAACCAACATATACAAAGATTTCAAACGTCTACCTGTTCTATTCATTGTTCTTCTTGTCGAAAGTTATAAATAATTTCCGTTTCATGATTATCAATGGGCCTCGTTGTTCACTTAAACTTGAAGAACAAAAAATTGGCGACTGGTACTGTTTGGATGCTTTGCATATATGTTTCTTAGACTATATAGAAGCAATATATAAAAAGATTTCAACCGTCTACCAGTTCCATTCATTGTTCTACTTGTCGAAAGTTACAAATAATTTCCGATAAAGGATTAACAATGGGGCTCATTGTTCACTTAAACTTGAAGAACAAAAAATTGGCGAATGGTACTGTTTGGATGATTTGCATATATGTTTCTTAGACTATATAGAAGCAATATATTCATTGATTTCAACCGTCTACCTGTTCCGCTCATTGTTCTACTTGTCGACAGTTACAAATAATCTCCGATAAAGGATTAACAATGGGGCTCATTGTTCACTTAAACTTGAAGAACAAAAAATTGGCGAATGGTACTGTTTGGATGCTTTGCATATATGTTTCTTAGACTATATGGAAGCAATATATACAAATATTTCAACCGTCTGCGTGTTCCAATCATTGTTCTACTTGTAGAAAGTTACAATTAATTTCCGTTAAAGGATTAACAATGGGGCTCGTAGTTCACTTAAACTTGAAGACCAAAAAATTGGCGAATTGTACTGTTTGGATGCTTTGCATATGTGTTTCGTAGGCTATATAGAAGCAATATATACAATGATTTCAACCGTCTACCTGATCCATTCATTGTTCTACTTGTAGAAAGTTACAAATAATTTCCATTTCATGATCATCAATGGGGCTCGATGTTCACTTAAACTTGAAGATCAAAAAATAGGCGAATGTTACTGTTTAGATGCTTTGCATATAGGTTTCTTAGACTATATAGAACCAACATATACAAAGATTTCAAACGTCTACGTGTTCTATTCATTGTTCTTCTTGTCGAAAGTTATAAATAATTTCCGTTTCATGATTATCAATGGGCCTCGTTGTTCACTTAAACTTGAAGAACAAAAAATTGGCGACTGGTACTGTTTGGATGCTTTGCATATATGTTTCTTAGACTATATAGAAGCAATATATAAAAAGATTTTAACCGTCTACCAGTTCCATTCATTGTTCTACTTGTCGAAAGTTACAAATAATTTCCGATAAAGGATTAACAATGGGGCTCATTGTTCACTTAAACTTGAAGAACAAAAAATTGGCGAATGGTACTGTTTGGATGATTTGCATATATGTTTCTTAGACTATATAGAAGCAATATATTCATTGATTTCAACCGTCTACCTGTTCCGCTCATTGTTCTACTTGTCGAAAGTTACAAATAATTTTCGATAAAGGATTAACAATGGGGCTCGTTGTTCACTTAAACTTGAAGAACAAAAAATTGGCGAATGTTACCGTTTGGACGCTTTGCATATATGTTTCTTAGACTATATAGAAGCAATATATACAATGATTTCAACAGTCTACCTGTTCCTTTCATTGTTCTACTTGTCGAAATTTACAAATAATTTCCGTTAAAGGATTAACAATTGGGCTCGTAGTTCATTTAAACTTGAAGAACAAAAAATTGGCGAATGTTACCGTTTGGATGCTTTGCATATATGTTTCTTAGACTATATAGAAGAAATATATACAATTATTTCAACCGTCTACCTGTTCCATTCCTTGGTCTACTTGTCGGAATTTACAAATAATTTCCGATAAAGGATTAACAATGGGGCTCGTAGTTCACTTAAACTTGAAGAGCAATAAATTGGCGAATTGTACTGTTTGGACGCTTTGCATATATGTTTCTTGGACTATGTAGAAGCAATATATACAATGATTTCAACCGTCTACCTGTTCCATTCATTGTTCTACTTGTCGAAATTTACAAATAATTTCCTTTAAAGGATTAACAATGGGGCTCGCTGTTCACTTAAACTTGAAGATCAAAAAATTGGCGATTGTTACTGTTTGGATGCTTTGCATATATGTTTCTTATACTATATAGAAGCAATATATACAAAGATTTCAAACGTCTACCTGTTCCATTCAATGTTCTACTTGTCGAAAGTTACAAATAATCTCCGATAAAGGATTAACAATGGGGCTCATTGTTCACTTAAACTTGAAGAACAAAAAATTGGCGAATGGTACTGTTTGGATGCTTTGCATATATGTTTCTTAGACTATATGGAAGCAATATATACAAATATTTCAACCGTCTGCGTGTTCCAATCATTGTTCTACTTGTAGAAAGTTACAATTAATTTCCGTTAAAGGATTAACAATGGGGCTCGTAGTTCACTTAAACTTGAAGACCAAAAAATTGGCGAATTGTACTGTTTGGATGCTTTGCGTATGTGTTTCGTAGGCTATATAGAAGCAATATATACAATGATTTCAACCGTCTACCTGATCCATTCATTGTTCTACTTGTAGAAAGTTACAAATAATTTCCATTTCATGATCATCAATGGGGCTCGATGTTCACTTAAACTTGAAGATCAAAAAATAGGCGAATGTTACTGTTTAGATGCTTTGCATATAGGTTTCTTAGACTATATAGAACCAACATATACAAAGATTTCAAACGTCTACCTGTTCTATTCATTGTTCTTCTTGTCGAAAGTTATAAATAATTTCCGTTTCATGATTATCAATGGGCCTCGTTGTTCACTTAAACTTGAAGAACAAAAAATTGGCGACTGGTACTGTTTGGATGCTTTGCATATATGTTTCTTAGACTATATAGAAGCAATATATAAAAAGATTTCAACCGTCTACCAGTTCCATTCATTGTTCTACTTGTCGAAAGTTACAAATAATTTCCGATAAAGGATTAACAATGGGGCTCATTGTTCACTTAAACTTGAAGAACAAAAAATTGGCGAATGGTACTGTTTGGATGATTTGCATATATGTTTCTTAGACTATATAGAAGCAATATATTCATTGATTTCAACCGTCTACCTGTTCCGCTCATTGTTCTACTTGTAGAAAGTTACAAATAATTTCCATTTCATGATCATCAATGGGGCTCGATGTTCACTTAAACTTGAAGATCAAAAAATAGGCGAATGTTACTGTTTAGATGCTTTGCATATAGGTTTCTTAGACTATATAGAACCAACATATACAAAGATTTCAAACGTCTACCTGTTCTATTCATTGTTCTTCTTGTCGAAAGTTATAAATAATTTCCGTTTCATGATTATCAATGGGCCTCGTTGTTCACTTAAACTTGAAGAACAAAAAATTGGCGAATGGTACTGTTTGGATGATTTGCATATATGTTTCTTAGACTATATAGAAGCAATATATTCATTGATTTCAACCGTCTACCTGTTCCGCTCATTGTTCTACTTGTCGACAGTTACAAATAATCTCCGATAAAGGATTAACAATGGGGCTCATTGTTCACTTAAACTTGAAGAACAAAAAATTGGCGAATGGTACTGTTTGGATGCTTTGCATATATGTTTCTTAGACTATATGGAAGCAATATATACAAATATTTCAACCGTCTGCGTGTTCCAATCATTGTTCTACTTGTAGAAAGTTACAATTAATTTCCGTTAAAGGATTAACAATGGGGCTCGTAGTTCACTTAAACTTGAAGACCAAAAAATTGGCGAATTGTACTGTTTGGATGCTTTGCATATGTGTTTCGTAGGCTATATAGAAGCAATATATACAATGATTTCAACCGTCTACCTGATCCATTCATTGTTCTACTTGTAGAAAGTTACAAATAATTTCCATTTCATGATCATCAATGGGGCTCGATGTTCACTTAAACTTGAAGATCAAAAAATAGGCGAATGTTACTGTTTAGATGCTTTGCATATAGGTTTCTTAGACTATATAGAACCAACATATACAAAGATTTCAAACGTCTACGTGTTCTATTCATTGTTCTTCTTGTCGAAAGTTATAAATAATTTCCGTTTCATGATTATCAATGGGCCTCGTTGTTCACTTAAACTTGAAGAACAAAAAATTGGCGACTGGTACTGTTTGGATGCTTTGCATATATGTTTCTTAGACTATATAGAAGCAATATATAAAAAGATTTTAACCGTCTACCAGTTCCATTCATTGTTCTACTTGTCGAAAGTTACAAATAATTTCCGATAAAGGATTAACAATGGGGCTCATTGTTCACTTAAACTTGAAGAACAAAAAATTGGCGAATGGTACTGTTTGGATGATTTGCATATATGTTTCTTAGACTATATAGAAGCAATATATTCATTGATTTCAACCGTCTACCTGTTCCGCTCATTGTTCTACTTGTCGAAAGTTACAAATAATTTTCGATAAAGGATTAACAATGGGGCTCGTTGTTCACTTAAACTTGAAGAACAAAAAATTGGCGAATGTTACCGTTTGGACGCTTTGCATATATGTTTCTTAGACTATATAGAAGCAATATATACAATGATTTCAACAGTCTACCTGTTCCTTTCATTGTTCTACTTGTCGAAATTTACAAATAATTTCCGTTAAAGGATTAACAATTGGGCTCGTAGTTCATTTAAACTTGAAGAACAAAAAATTGGCGAATGTTACCGTTTGGATGCTTTGCATATATGTTTCTTAGACTATATAGAAGAAATATATACAATTATTTCAACCGTCTACCTGTTCCATTCCTTGGTCTACTTGTCGGAATTTACAAATAATTTCCGATAAAGGATTAACAATGGGGCTCGTAGTTCACTTAAACTTGAAGAGCAATAAATTGGCGAATTGTACTGTTTGGACGCTTTGCATATATGTTTCTTGGACTATGTAGAAGCAATATATACAATGATTTCAACCGTCTACCTGTTCCATTCATTGTTCTACTTGTCGAAATTTACAAATAATTTCCTTTAAAGGATTAACAATGGGGCTCGCTGTTCACTTAAACTTGAAGATCAAAAAATTGGCGATTGTTACTGTTTGGATGCTTTGCATATATGTTTCTTATACTATATAGAAGCAATATATACAAAGATTTCAAACGTCTACCTGTTCCATTCAATGTTCTACTTGTCGAAAGTTACAAATAATCTCCGATAAAGGATTAACAATGGGGCTCATTGTTCACTTAAACTTGAAGAACAAAAAATTGGCGAATGGTACTGTTTGGATGCTTTGCATATATGTTTCTTAGACTATATGGAAGCAATATATACAAATATTTCAACCGTCTGCGTGTTCCAATCATTGTTCTACTTGTAGAAAGTTACAATTAATTTCCGTTAAAGGATTAACAATGGGGCTCGTAGTTCACTTAAACTTGAAGACCAAAAAATTGGCGAATTGTACTGTTTGGATGCTTTGCGTATGTGTTTCGTAGGCTATATAGAAGCAATATATACAATGATTTCAACCGTCTACCTGATCCATTCATTGTTCTACTTGTAGAAAGTTACAAATAATTTCCATTTCATGATCATCAATGGGGCTCGATGTTCACTTAAACTTGAAGATCAAAAAATAGGCGAATGTTACTGTTTAGATGCTTTGCATATAGGTTTCTTAGACTATATAGAACCAACATATACAAAGATTTCAAACGTCTACCTGTTCTATTCATTGTTCTTCTTGTCGAAAGTTATAAATAATTTCCGTTTCATGATTATCAATGGGCCTCGTTGTTCACTTAAACTTGAAGAACAAAAAATTGGCGACTGGTACTGTTTGGATGCTTTGCATATATGTTTCTTAGACTATATAGAAGCAATATATAAAAAGATTTCAACCGTCTACCAGTTCCATTCATTGTTCTACTTGTCGAAAGTTACAAATAATTTCCGATAAAGGATTAACAATGGGGCTCATTGTTCACTTAAACTTGAAGAACAAAAAATTGGCGAATGGTACTGTTTGGATGATTTGCATATATGTTTCTTAGACTATATAGAAGCAATATATTCATTGATTTCAACCGTCTACCTGTTCCGCTCATTGTTCTACTTGTCGACAGTTACAAATAATCTCCGATAAAGGATTAACAATGGGGCTCATTGTTCACTTAAACTTGAAGAACAAAAAATTGGCGAATGGTACTGTTTGGATGCTTTGCATATATGTTTCTTAGACTATATGGAAGCAATATATACAAATATTTCAACCGTCTGCGTGTTCCAATCATTGTTCTACTTGTAGAAAGTTACAATTAATTTCCGTTAAAGGATTAACAATGGGGCTCGTAGTTCACTTAAACTTGAAGACCAAAAAATTGGCGAATTGTACTGTTTGGATGCTTTGCATATGTGTTTCGTAGGCTATATAGAAGCAATATATACAATGATTTCAACCGTCTACCTGATCCATTCATTGTTCTACTTGTAGAAAGTTACAAATAATTTCCATTTCATGATCATCAATGGGGCTCGATGTTCACTTAAACTTGAAGATCAAAAAATAGGCGAATGTTACTGTTTAGATGCTTTGCATATAGGTTTCTTAGACTATATAGAACCAACATATACAAAGATTTCAAACGTCTACGTGTTCTATTCATTGTTCTTCTTGTCGAAAGTTATAAATAATTTCCGTTTCATGATTATCAATGGGCCTCGTTGTTCACTTAAACTTGAAGAACAAAAAATTGGCGACTGGTACTGTTTGGATGCTTTGCATATATGTTTCTTAGACTATATAGAAGCAATATATAAAAAGATTTCAACCGTCTACCAGTTCCATTCATTGTTCTACTTGTCGAAAGTTACAAATAATTTCCGATAAAGGATTAACAATGGGGCTCATTGTTCACTTAAACTTGAAGAACAAAAAATTGGCGAATGGTACTGTTTGGATGATTTGCATATATGTTTCTTAGACTATATAGAAGCAATATATTCATTGATTTCAACCGTCTACCTGTTCCGCTCATTGTTCTACTTGTCGAAAGTTACAAATAATTTCCGATAAAGGATTAACAATGGGGCTCATTGTTCACTTAAACTTGAAGAACAAAAAATTGGCGAATTGTACTGTTTGGATGCTTTGCATATATGTTTCTTAGACTATATAGAAGCAATATATACAAAGAATTCAACAGTCTACCTGTTCCATTCATTGTTCTACTTGTCGAAAGTTACAAATCATTTCCGATAAAGGATTAACCATTGGGGCTCATTGTTCACTTAAACTTGAAGAACAAAAAATTGGCGAATTGTACTGTTTGGATGCTTTGCATATACGTTTCTTAGACTATATAGAAGCAATATATACATTGATTACAACCGTCTACCTGTTCCATTCATTGTTCTACTTGTCCAAAGTTACAAATAATTTCCGATAACGGATTAACCATTGGGGCTGATTGTTCACTTAAACTTGAAGAAGAAGAAATTGGCGAATTGTACTGATTGGATGCTTTGCATATATGTTTCTTATACTATATAGAAGCAATATATACAATGATTTCAACCGCCTACCTGTTCCATTCCTTGTTCTACTTGTCGAAAGTTACAAATAATTTCCTTTAAAGGATTAACAATGGGGCTCATAGTTCACTTAAACTTGAAGAACAATAAATTGGCGAATGGTACTGTTTGGATGCTTTGCATATATGTTTCTTAGACTATATGGAAGCAATATATACAAAGATTTCAACCGTCTGCGTGTTCCAATCATTGTTCTACTTGTAGAAAGTTACAATTAATTGCCGTTAAAGGATTAACAATGGGGCTCGTAGTTCACTTAAACTTGAAGAACAATAAATTGGCGAATGGTACTGTTTGGATGCTTTGCACATATGTTTCTTAGACTATATAGAAGCAATATATACAATGATTTCAACCGTCTACCTGTTCAATTCCTTGTTCTACTTGTCGAAAGTTACAAATAATTTCCTTTAAAGGTTTAACAATGGGGCTCGTTGTTCACTTAAACTTGAAGAACAAAAAATAGGCGAATTGTACTGTTTGGATGCTTTGCATATTTGTTTCGTAGACTATATAGAAGCAATATATACAATGATTTCAACCGCCTACATGATCCATTCATTGTTCTACTTGTCGAAATTTACAAATAATTTCCTTTAAAAGATTAACAATGGGGCTCGTAGTTCACTTAAACATGAAGATGAAATAATTGGCGAATTGTACTGTTTGGATGCTTTGCATATGTGTCTCTTAGATTATATAGAAGCAATATATATAATGATTTCAACCGTCTACCTGTTCCATTCATTGTTCTACTTGTCGAAAGTTACAAATAATTTCCGTTAAGGGAATAACAATGGGGATCGTAGTTTACTTAAACTTGAAGAACAAAAAATTGGCGAATTGTACTGTTTGCATGCTTTGCATATATGTTTCTTAGACTATATAGAAGCAATATATACAATGATTTCAACAGTCTACCTGTTCCATTCATTGTTCTACTTGTCGAAATTTACGAATAATTTCCTTTAAAGGATTAACAATGGGGCTCGCTGTTCACTTAAACTTGAAGATCAAAAAATTGGCGATTGTTACTGTTTAGATGCTTTGCATATAAGTTTCTTAGACTATACAGAAGCTTCATATACAAAGATTTCAACCGTCTACCTGTTCTATTCATTGTTCTACTTGTAGAAAGTTACAATTAATTTCCGTTAAAGGATTAACAATGGGGCTCGTAGTTCACTTAAACTTGAAGTACAAAAAATTGGCGAATTGTACTGTTTGGATGCTTTGCATATTTGTTTCGTAGACTATATAGAAGCAATATATACAATGATTTCAACCGCCTACATGATCCATTCATTGTTCTACTTGTCGAAATTTACAAATAATTTCCTTTAAAAGATTAACAATGGGGCTCGTAGTTCACTTAAACATGAAGATGAAATAATTGGCGAATTGTACTGTTTGGATGCTTTGCATATGTGTCTCTTAGATTATATAGAAGCAATATATATAATGATTTCAACCGTCTACCTGTTCCATTCATTGTTCTACTTGTCGAAAGTTACAAATAATTTCCGTTAAGGGAATAACAATGGGGATCGTAGTTTACTTAAACTTGAAGAACAAAAAATTGGCGAATTGTACTGTTTGCATGCTTTGCATATATGTTTCTTAGACTATATAGAAGCAATATATACAATGATTTCAACAGTCTACCTGTTCCATTCATTGTTCTACTTGTCGAAATTTACGAATAATTTCCTTTAAAGGATTAACAATGGGGCTCGTAGTTCACTTAAACTTGAAGAACAAAAAATTGGCGAATGGTGCTGTTTGGATGCTTTGCATATATGTTTCTTAGACTATATAGAAGCAATATATACAAAGATTTCAACCGTCTACCTGTTCCATTCATTGTTCTACTTGTCGAAATTTACAAATAATTTCCTTTAAAGGATTAACAATGGGGCTCCCTGTTCACTTAAACTTGAAGATCAAAAAATTGGCGATTGTTACTGTTTAGATGCTTTGCATATAGGTTTCTTAGACTATATAGAAGCAACATATACAAAGATTTCAACCGTCTACCTGTTCTATTCATTGTTCTACTTGTAGAAAGTTACAAATAATTTCCGTTTCATGATTATCAATGGGGCTCGTTGTTCACTTAAACTTGAAGAACAAAAAATTGGCGAATGGTACTGTTTGGATGCTTTGCATATATGTTTCTTAGATCATATAGAAGCAATATATACAAAGATTTCAACCGTCTACCTGTTCCATTCATTTTCTACTTGTCGAAATTTACAAATAATTTCCGTTTCATGATTATCAATGGGGCTCGTTGTTCACTTAAACTTGCAGAACAATAAATTAGCGAATTGTACCGTTTGGATGCTTTGCATATATGTTTCGTAGACTATATAGAAGCAATATATACGTTGATTTCAACCGGCTACCTGTTCCATTCATTGTTCTACTTGTCGCAAGTTACAAATAATTTCCGTTAAAGTATTATCAATGGGGCTCGCTGTTCACTTAAACTTGAAGATCAAAAAATTGGCGATTGTTACTGTTTAGATGCTTTGCATATATGTTTCTTAGATTATATAGAAGCAATATATACAAAGATTTCAACCGTCTACCAGTTCCATTCATTGCTCTACTTGTCGAAAATTACAAAAAATTTCCGATAAAGGATTAACCATTGGGGCTCATTGTTCACTTAAACTTGAAGAACAAAAAATTGGCGCATGGTACTGTTTGGATGCTTTGCGTACATGTTTCTTAGACTATATGGAAGCAATATATACAAAGATTTCAACCGTCTACGTGTTCCAATCATTGTTCTACTTGTCGAAATTTACAAATAATATCCTTTAAAGGATTAACAATGGGGCTCGTCGTTCACTTAAACTTGAAGAACAAAAAATTGGCGAATGGTACTGTTTGGATGCTTTGCATATATGTTTCTTAGACTATATAGAAGCAATATATACGTTGATTTCAACCGGCTACCTGTTCCATTCATTTTTCTACTTGTCGCAAGTTACAAATAATTTCCGTTAAAGTATTAACAATGGGGCTCGTCGTTCACTTAAACTTGAAGAACAAAAAATTGGCGAATGGTACTGTTTGGATGCTTTGCTTATATGTTTCTTATACTATATAGAAGCAATATATACATTGATTTCAACCGGCTACCTGTTCCATTCATTGTTCTACTTGTCGAAATTTACAAATAATTTCCGATAAAGGATTAACCATTGGGGCTCATTGTTCACTTAAACTTGAAGAACAAAAAATTGGCGAATTGTACTGTTTGGATGCTTTGCATATATGTTTCTTAGACTACATAGAAGCAATATATACAAAGATTTCAACCGTCTACCTGTTCCATTCATTGTTCTACTTGTCGAAAGTTACAAATAATTTCCGTTAAGGGATTAACAATGGGGATCGTAGTTTACTTAAACTTGAAGAACAAAAAATTGGCGAATTGTACAGTTTGGATGCTTTGCATATATGTTTCTTAGACTATATAGAAGCAATATATAAAAAGATTTCAACCGTCTACCAGTTCCATTCATTGTTCTACTTGTCGAAAGTTACAAATAATTTCCGTTAAGGGATTAACAATGGGGATCGTAGTTTACTTAAACTTGAAGAACAAAAAATTGGCGAATTGTACTGTTTGGATGCTTTGCACATATGTTTCTTAGACTATATAGAAGCAATATATAAAAAGATTTCAATCGTCTACCAGTTCCATTTATTGTTCTACTTGTCGAAAGTTACAAATAATTTCCGTTAAGGGATTAACAATGGGGATCGTAGTTTACTTAAACTTGAATAACAAAAAATTGGCGAATTGTACTGTTTGGACGCTTTGCATATATGTTTCTTGGACTATATAGAAGCAATATATACAATGATTTCAACAGTCTACCTGTTCCATTCATTGTTCTACTTGTCGAAATTTACAAATAATTTCCGATCAAGGATTAACAATGGGGCTCATTGTTCACTTAAACTTGAAGAACAAAAAATTGGCGAATGGTACTGTTTGGATGCTTTGCATATATGTTTCTTAGGCTATATAGAAGCAATATATACATTGATTTCAACCGTCTACCTGTTCCACTCATTGTTCTACTTGTCGAAAGTTACAAATAATTTCCGATAACGGATTAACCATTGGGGCTCATTGTTCACTTAAACTTGAAGAACAAAAAATTGGCGAATTGTACTGTTTGGATGCTTTGCATATATGTTTCTTATACTATATAGAAGCAATATATACAAAGATTTCAACCGTCTACCTGTTCCATTCATTGTTCTACTTGTCGAAATTTACAAATAATTTCCTTTAAAGGATTAACAATGGGGCTCGTAGTTCACTTAAACTTGAAGAACAAAAAATTGGCGAATGGTACTGTTTGGATTCTTTGCATATATGTTTCTTATACTATATAGAAGCAATATATACAATGATTTCAACCGTCTACCTGTTCCATTCATTGTTCTACTTGTCACAAGTTACAAATAATTTCCGTTAAAGTATTAACAATGGGGCTCGTAGTTCACTTAAACTTGAAGATCAAATAATTGGCGAATTGTACTGTTTGGATGATTTGCATATATGTTTCTTAGACTATATAGAAGCAATATATACAAAGATTTCAACCATCTACCTGTTCCATTCATTGTTCTACTTGTCGAAAGTTACAAATAATTTCCGATAACGGATTAACCATTGGGGCTCATTGTTCACTTAAACTTGAAGAACAAAAAATTGGCGAATTGTACTGTTTGGATGCTTTGCATTTATGTTTCTTAGACTACATAGAAGCAATATATACAAAGATTTCAACCGTCTACCTGTTCCATTCATTGTTCTACTTGTCGAAAGTTACAAATAATTTCCGTTAAGGGATTAACAATGGGGATCGTAGTTTTCTTAAACTTGAAGAACAAAAAATTGGCGAATTGTACAGTTTGGATGCTTTGCATATATGTTTCTTAGACTATATAGAAGCAATATATAAAAAGATTTCAACCGTCTACCAGTTCCATTCATTGTTCTACTTGTCGAAAGTTACAAATAATTTCCGTTAAGGGATTAACAATGGGGATCGTAGTTTACTTAAACTTGAAGAACAAAAAATTGGCGAATTGTACTGTTTGGATGCTTTGCATATATGTTTCTTAGACTATATAGAAGCAATATATAAAAAGATTTCAACCGTCTACCAGTTCCATTTATTGTTGTACTTGTCGAAAGTTACAAATAATTTCCGTTAAATGATTAACAATGGGGATCGTAGTTTACTTAAACTTGAATAACAAAAAATTGGCGAATTGTACTGTTTGGACGCTTTGCATATATGTTTCTTGGACTATATAGAAGCAATATATACAATGATTTCAACAGTCTACCTGTTCCATTCATTGTTCTACTTGTCGAAATTTACAAATAATTTCCGATAAAGGATTAACAATGGGGCTCATTGTTCACTTAAACTTGAAGAACAAAAAATTGGCGAATGGTACTGTTTGGATGCTTTGCATATATGTTTCTTAGGCTATATAGAAGCAATATATACATTGATTTCAACCGTCTACCTGTTCCACTCATTGTTCTACTTGTCGAAAGTTACAAATAATTTCCGATAACGGATTAACCATTGGGGCTCATTGTTCACTTAAACTTGAAGAACAAAAAATTGGCGAATTGTACTGTTTGGATGCTTTGCATATATGTTTCTTATACTATATAGAAGCAATATATACAAAGATTTCAACCGTCTACCTGTTCCATTCACTGTTCTACTTGTCGAAAGTTACAAATAATTTCCGTTATGGGATTAACAATGGGGATCGTAGTTTACTTAAACTTGAAGAACAAAAAATTGGCGAATTGTACTGTTTGGATGCTTTGCATAAATGTTTCTTAGACTATATAGAAGCAATATATACAATGATTTCAACAGTCTACCTGATCCATTCATTGTTCTACTTGTCGAAATTTACAAATAATTTCCTTTAAAGGATTAACAATGGGGCTCGTAGTTCACTTAAACTTGAAGAACAAAAAATTGGCGAATGGTACTGTTTGGATGCTTTGCATATATGTTTCTTATACTATATAGAAGCAATATATACAAAGATTTCAACCGTCTACCTGTTCCATTCATTGTTCTACTTGTCGAAAGTTACAAATAATTTCCGATAACGGATTAACCATTGGGGCTCATTGTTCACTTAAACTTGAAGAACAAAAAATTATCGAATTGTACTGTTTGGATGCTTTGCATATATGTTTCTTATACTATATAGAAGCAATATATACAATGATTTCAACAGTCTACCTGTTCCATTCATTGTTCTACTTGTCGAAATTTACAAATAATTTCCTTTAAAGGATTAACAATGGGGCTCGTAGTTCACTCAAACTTGAAGAACAAAAAATTGGCGAATGGTACTGTTTGGATGCTTTGCATATATGTTTCTTATACTATATAGAAGCAATATATACAAAGATTTCAACCGTCTACCTGTTCCATTCATTGTTCTACTTGTCACAAGTTACAAATAATTTCCGTTAAAGTATTAACAATGGGGCTCGTAGTTCACTTAAACTTGAAGATCATATAATTGGCGAATTGTACTGTTTGGATGATTTGCATATATGTTTCTTAGACTATATAGAAGCAATATATACAAAGATTTCAACCATCTACCTGTTCCATTCATTGTTCTACTTGTCGAAAGTTACAAATAATTTCCGATAACGGATTAACCATTGGGGCTCATTGTTCACTTAAACTTGAAGAACAAAAAATTGGCGAATTGTACTGTTTGGATGCTTTGCATATATGTTTCTTATACTATATAGAAGCAATATATACAAAGATTTCAACCGTCTACCTGTTCCATTCATTGTTCTACTTGTCGAAAGTTACAAATAATTTCCGTTAAGGGATTAACAATGGGGATCGTAGTTCACTTAAACTTGAAGAACAAAAAATTGGCGAATTGCACTGTTTGGATGCTTTGCGTACATGTTTCTTAGACTATATGGAAGCAATATATACAAAGATTTCAACCGTCTACGTGTTCCAATCATTGTTCTACTTGTCGAAATTTACAAATAATTTCCTCTAAAGGATTAACAATGGGGCTCGTTGTTCACTTAAACTTGAAGAACAATAAATTGGCGAATTGTGCTGTTTGGATGCTTTGCATATATGTTTCTTAGACTATATAGAAGCAATATATACAAAGATTTCAACCGTCTACCTGTTCCATTCATTGTTCTACTTGTCGAAAGTTACAATTAATTTCCGTTAAAGGATTAACAATGTGGCTCGTAGTTCACTTAAACTTGAAGTACAAAAAATTGGCGAATTGTACTGTTTGGATGCTTTGCATATATGTTTCGTAGACTATATAGAAGCAATATATACAAATATTTCAACCGTCTAACTGTTCCATTCATTGTTCTACTTGTCGAAAATTACAAATAATTTCCGATAAAGGATTAACCATTGGTGCTCATTGTTCACTTAAACTTGAAGAACAAAAAATTGGCGCATAGTACTGTTTGGATGCTTTGCATATATGTTTCGTAGACTATATAGAATCAATATATACAAAGATTTCAACCGTCTACCTTTTCCATTCATTGTTCTACTTGTCAAAAGTTACAAATAATTTCCGATAACGGATTAACCATTGGGGCTCATTGTTCACTTAAACTTGAAGAACAAAAAATTGGCGAATTGTACCGTTTGGATGCTTTGCATATATGTTTCTTATACTATATAGAAGCAATATATACAATGATTTCAACCGTCTACCTGTTCCATTCATTGTTCTACTTGTCGAAAGTTACAAATAATTTCCGTTAAGGGATTAACAATGGGGATCGTAGTTTACTTTAACTTGAAGAACAAAAAATTGGCGAATTGTACTGTTTGGATGCTTTGCATATATGTTTCTTAGACTATTTAGAAGCAATATATACAATGATTTCAACCGTCTACCTATTCCATTCATTGTTCTACTTGCCGAAATTTACAAATAATTTCCTTTAAAGGATTAACAATGGGGCTCGTAGTTCACTTAAACTTGAAGAGCAAAAAATTGTCGAATTGTACTGTTTGGATGCTTTGCATATATGTTTCTTAGACTATATAGAAGCAATATATACAATGATTTCAACCGTCTACCTGTTCCATTCATTGTTCTACTTGTCGAAATTTACAAATAATTTCCGATAAAGGATTAACCATTGGGGCTCATTGTTCACTAAACTTGAAGAACAAAAAATTGTCGAATTGTACTGTTTGGATGCTTTGCATATATGTTTCTTAGACTATATAGAAGCAATATATACAAAGATTTCAACAGTCTACCTCTTCCATTCATTGTTCTACTTGTCGAAATTTACAAATAATTTCCTTTAAAGAATTATCAATGGGGCTCGTAGTTCACTTAAACTTGAAGAACAAAAAATTGGCGAATGGTACTGTTTGGATGCTTTGCATATATGTTTCTTATACTATATAGAAGCAATATATACAATGATTTCAACAGTCTACCTGTTCCATTCATTGTTCTACTTGTCGAAAGTTACAAATAATTTCCTTTAAAGGCTTAACAATGGAGCTCGCAGTTCACTTAAACTTGAAGAACAAAAAATTGGCGAATGGTACTGTTTGGATGCTTTGCATATATGTTTCTTAGACTATATAGAAGCAATATATACAAAGATTTCAACCATCTACCTGTTCCATTCATTGTTCTACTTGTCGAAAGTTACAAATAATTTCCGTTAAGGGATTAAGAATGGGGATCGTAGTTCACTTAAACTTGAAGAACAAAAAATTGGCGAATTGTACTGTTTTGATGCTTTGCGTACATGTTTCTTAGACTATATGGAAGCAATATATACAAAGATTTCAACCGTCTACGTGTTCCAATCATTGTTCTACTTGTCGAAATTTACAAATAATTTCCTTTAAAGGATTAACAATGGGGCTCGTTCTTCACTTAAACTTGAAGAACAAAAAAGTGGCGTATGGTACTGTTTGGATGCTTTGCATATATGTTTCTTAGACTATAAAGAAGCAATATATACATTGATTTCAACCGTCTACCTGTTCCATTCATTGTTCTACTTGTCGCAAGTTACAAATAATTTCCGTTAAAGTATTAACAATGGGGCTCGTAGTTCACTTAAACTTGAAGAACAAAAAATTGGCGAATGGTACTGTTTGGATGCTTTGCATATATGTTTCTTATACTATATAGAAGCAATATATACATTGATTTCAACCGGCTACCTGTTCCATTCATTGTTCTACTTGTCGAAATTTACAAATAATTTCCGATAAAGGATTAACCATTGGGGCTGATTGTTCACTTAAACTTGAAGAACAAAAAATTGGCGAATTGTACTGTTTGGATGCTTTGCATATATGTTTCTTAGACTACATAGAAGCAATATATACAAAGATTTCAACCGTCTACCTGTTCCATTCATTGTTCTACTTGTCGAAAGTTACAAATAATTTCCGTTAAGGGATTAACAATGGGGATCGTAGTTTACTTAAACTTGAAGAACAAATAATTGGCGAATTGTACTGTTTGGATGATTTGCATATATGTTTCTTAGACTATATAGAAGCAATATATACAAAGATTTCAACCATCTACCTGTTCCATTCATTGTTCTACTTGTCGAAAGTTACAAATAATTTCCGATAACGGATTAACCATTGGGGCTCATTGTTCACTTAAACTTGAAGAACAAAAAATTGGCGAATTGTACTGTTTGGATGCTTTGCATATATGTTTCTTATACTATATAGAAGCAATATATACAAAGATTTCAACCGTCTACCCGTTCCATTCATTGTTCTACTTGTCGAAAGTTACAAATAATTTCCGTTAAGGGATTAACAATGGGGATCGTAGTTCACTTAAACTTGAAGAACAAAAAATTGGCGAATTGTACTGTTTGGATGCTTTGCGTACATGTTTCTTAGACTATATGGAAGCAATATATACAAAGATTTCAACCGTCTACGTGTTCCAATCATTGTTCTACTTGTCGAAATTTACAAATAATTTCCTTTAAAGGATTAACAATGGGGCTCGTTGTTCACTTAAACTTGAAGAACAATAAATTGGCGAATTGTACTGTTTGGATGCTTTGCATATATGTTTCTTATACTATATAGAAGCAATATATACAATGATTTCAACCGTCTACCTGTTCCATTCATTGTTCTACTTGTCGAAAGTTACAAATAATTTCCGTTAAGGGATTAACAATGGGGATCGTAGTTTACTTAAACTTGAAGAACAAAAAATTGGCGAATTGTACTGTTTGGATGCTTTGCATATATGTTTCTTAGACTATTTAGAAGCAATATATACAATGATTTCACCCGTGTACCTATTCCATTCATTGTTCTACTTGCCGAAATTTACAAATAATTTCCTTTAAAGGATTAACAATGGGGCTCGTAGTTCACTTAAACTTGAAGAGCAAAAAATTGTCGAATTGTACTGTTTGGATGCTTTGCATATATGTTTCTTAGACTATATAGAAGCAATATATACAATGATTTCAACCGTCTACCTGTTCCATTCATTGTTCTACTTGTCGAAATTTACAAATAATTTCCGATAAAGGATTAACCATTGGGGCTCATTGTTCACTAAACTTGAAGAACAAAAAATTGTCGAATTGTACTGTTTGGATGCTTTGCATATATGTTTCTTAGACTATATAGAAGCAATATATACAAAGATTTCAACAGTCTACCTGTTCCATTCATTGTTCTACTTGTCGAGATTTACAAATAATTTCCTTTAAAGGATTATCAATGGGGCTCGTAGTTCACTTAAACTTGAAGAACAAAAAATTGGCGAATGGTACTGTTTGGATGCTTTGCATATATGTTTCTTATACTATATAGAAGCAATATATACAATGATTTCAACAGTCTACCTGTTCCATTCATTGTTCTACTTGTCGAAAGTTACAAATAATTTCCTTTAAAGGCTTAACAATGGAGCTCGCAGTTCACTTAAACTTGAAGAACAAAAAATTGGCGAATGGTACTGTTTGGATGCTTTGCATATATGTTTCTTAGACTATATAGAAGCAATATATACAAAGATTTCAACCATCTACCTGTTCCATTCATTGTTCTACTTGTCGAAAGTTACAAATAATTTCCGTTAAGGGATTAAGAATGGGGATCGTAGTTCACTTAAACTTGAAGAACAAAAAATTGGCGAATTGTACTGTTTTGATGCTTTGCGTACATGTTTCTTAGACTATATGGAAGCAATATATACAAAGATTTCAACCGTCTACGTGTTCCAATCATTGTTCTACTTGTCGAAATTTACAAATAATTTCCTTTAAAGGATTAACAATGGGGCTCGTTCTTCACTTAAACTTGAAGAACAAAAAAGTGGCGTATGGTACTGTTTGGATGCTTTGCATATATGTTTCTTAGACTATAAAGAAGCAATATATACATTGATTTCAACCGTCTACCTGTTCCATTCATTGTTCTACTTGTCGCAAGTTACAAATAATTTCCGTTAAAGTATTAACAATGGGGCTCGTAGTTCACTTAAACTTGAAGATCAAATAATTGGCGAATTGTACTGTTTGGATGATTTGCATATATGTTTCTTAGACTATATAGAAGCAATATATACAAAGATTTCAACCATCTACCTGTTCCATTCATTGTTCTACTTGTCGAAAGTTACAAATAATTTCCGATAACGGATTAACCATTGGGGCTCATTGTTCACTTAAACTTGAAGAACAAAAAATTGGCGAATTGTACTGTTTGGATGCTTTGCATATATGTTTCTTATACTATATAGAAGCAATATATACAAAGATTTCAACCGTCTACCTGTTCCATTCACTGTTCTAGTTGTCGAAAGTTACAAATAATTTCCGTTAAGGGATTAACAATGGGGATCGTAGTTCACTTAAACTTGAAGAACAAAAAATTGGCGAATTGTACTGTTTGGATGCTTTGCGTACATGTTTCTTAGACTATATGGAAGCAATATATACAAAGATTTCAACCGTCTACGTGTTCCAATCATTGTTCTACTTGCCGAAATTTACAAATAATTTCCTTTAAAGGATTAACAATGGGGCTCGTTGTTCACTTAAACTTGAAGTACAAAAAATTGGCGAATTGTACTGTTTGGATGCTTTGCATATATGTTTCGTAGACTATATAGAAGCAATATATACAAATATTTCAACCGTCTAACTGTTCCATTCATTGTTCTACTTGTCGAAATTTACAAATAATTTCCGTTAAGGGATTAACAATGGGGATCGTAGTTCACTTAAACTTAAAGAACAAAAAATTGGCGAATTGTACTGTTTGGATGCTTTGCATATATGTTTCGTAGACTATATAGAAGCAATATATACAAATATTTCAACCGTCTAACTGTTCCATTCATTGTTCTACTTGTTGAAAATTACAAATAATTTCCGATAAAGGATTAACCATTGGTGCTCATTGTTCACTTAAACTTGAAGAACAAAAAATTGGCGCATAGTACTGTTTGGATGCTTTGCATATATGTTTCTTAGACTATATAGAAGCAATATATACAAAGATTTCAACCGTCTACCTTTTCCATTCATTGTTCTACTTGTCAAAAGTTACAAATAATTTCCGATAACGGATTAACCATTGGTGCTCATTGTTCACTTAAACTTGAAGAACAAAAAATTGGCGCATAGTACTGTTTGGATGCTTTGCATATATGTTTCTTAGACTATATAGAAGCAATATATACAAAGATTTCAACCGTCTACCTGTTCCATTCATTGTTCTACTTGTCAAAAGTTACAAATAATTTCCGATAACGGATTAACCATTGGGGCTCATTGTTCACTTAAACTTGAAGAACAAAAAATTGGCGAATTGTACTGTTTGGATGCTTTGCATATATGTTTCTTAGACTATATAGAAGCAATATATACAAAGATTTCAACCGTCTACCTGTTCCATTCATTGTTCTACTTGTCGAAAATTACAAATAATTTCCGATAAAGGATTAACCATTGGTGCTCATTGTTCACTTAAACTTGAAGAACAAAAAATTGGCGCATAGTACTGTTTGGATGCTTTGCATATATGTTTCTTAGACTATATAGAAGCAATATATACAAAGATTTCAACCGTCTACCTTTTCCATTCATTGTTCTACTTGTCAAAAGTTACAAATAATTTCCGATAACGGATTAACCATTGGGGCTCATTGTTCACTTAAACTTGAAGAACAAAAAATTGGCGAATTGTACTGTTTGGATGCTTTGCATATATGTTTCTTAGACTATATAGAAGCAATATATACAAAGATTTCAACCGTCTACCTGTTCCATTCATTGTTCTACTTGTCGCAAGTTACAAATAATTTCCGTTAAACTATTAACAATGGGGCTCGTAGTTCACTTAAACTTGAAGATCAAATAATTGGCGAATTGTACTGTTTGGATGATTTGCATATATGTTTCTTAGACTATATAGAAGCAATATATACAAAGATTTCAACCATCTACCTGTTCCAATCATTGTTCTACTTGTCGAAATTTACAAATAATTTCCTTTAAAGGATTAACAATGGGGCTCGTTGTTCACTTAAACTTGAAGAACAATAAATTGGCGAATTGTGCTGTTTGGATGCTTTGCATATATGTTTCTTAGACTATATAGAAGCAATATATACAAAGATTTCAACCGTCTACGTGTTCCAATCATTGTTCTACTTGTCGAAATTTACAAATAATTTCCTTTAAAGGATTAACAATGGGACTCGTTGTTCACTTAAACTTGAAGTACAAAAAATTGGCGAATTGTACTGTTTGGATGCTTTGCATATATGTTTCGTAGACTATATAGAAGCAATATATACAAATATTTCAACCGTCTAACTGTTCCATTCATTGTTCTACTTGTCGAAAATTACAAATAATTTCCGATAAAGGAATAACCATTGGTGCTCATTGTTCACTTAAACTTGAAGAACAAAAAATTGGCGCATAGTACTGTTTGGATGCTTTGCATATATGTTTCTTAGACTATATAGAAGCAATATATACAAAGATTTCAACCGTCTACCTTTTCCATTCATTGTTCTACTTGTCAAAAGTTACAAATAATTTCCGATAACGGATTAACCATTGGGGCTCATTGTTCACTTAAACTTGAAGAACAAAAAATTGGCGAATTGTACTGTTTGGATGCTTTGCATATATGTTTCTTATACTATATAGAAGCAATATATACAATGATTTCAACCGTCTACCTGTTCCATTCATTGTTCTAGTTGTCGAAAGTTACAAATAATTTCCGTTAAGGGATTAACAATGGGGATCGTAGTTTACTTAAACTTGAAGAACACAAAATTGGCGCATAGTACTGTTTGGATGCTTTGCATATATGTTTCTTAGACTATATAGAAGCAATATATACAAAGATTTCAACCGTCTACCTTTTCCATTCATTGTTCTACTTGTCAAAAGTTATAAATAATTTCCGATAACGGATTAACCATTGGTGCTCATTGTTCACTTAAACTTGAAGAACAAAAAATTGGCGCATAGTACTGTTTGGATGCTTTGCATATATGTTTCTTAGACTATATAGAAGCAATATATACAAAGATTTCAACCGTCTACCTTTTCCATTCATTGTTCTACTTGTCAAAAGTTACAAATAATTTCCGATAACGGATTAACCATTGGGGCTCATTGTTCACTTAAACTTGAAGAACAAAAAATTGGCGAATTGTACTGTTTGGATGCTTTGCATATATGTTTCTTAGACTATATAGAAGCAATATATACAAAGATTTCAACCGTCTACCTGTTCCATTCATTGTTCTACTTGTCGAAAATTACAAATAATTTCCGATAAAGGATTAACCATTGGTGCTCATTGTTCACTTAAACTTGAAGAACAAAAAATTGGCGCATA
Source organism: Cerceris ruficornis (assembly GCA_963989415.1). Lineage (NCBI taxonomy): Eukaryota > Metazoa > Arthropoda > Insecta > Hymenoptera > Crabronidae > Cerceris > Cerceris ruficornis. The sequence goes on from CAXDIW010000417.1 coordinate 65,812, forward strand.
GTACTGTTTGGATGCTTTGCATATATGTTTCTTAGACTATATAGAAGCAACATATACAAAGATTTCAACCGTCTACCTTTTCCATTCATTGTTCTACTTGTCAAAAGTTACAAATAATTTCCGATAACGGATTAACCATTGGGGCTCATTGTTCACTTAAACTTGAAGAACAAAAAATTGGCGAATTGTACTGTTTGGATGCTTTGCATATATGTTTCTTAGACTATATAGAAGCAATATATACAAAGATTTCAACCGTCTACCTGTTCCATTCATTGTTCTACTTGTCGAAAATTACAAATAATTTCCGATAAAGGATTAACCATTGGTGCTCATTGTTCACTTAAACTTGAAGAACAAAAAATTGGCGCATAGTACTGTTTGGATGCTTTGCATATATGTTTCTTAGACTATATAGAAGCAATATATACAAAGATTTCAACCGTCTACCTTTTCCATTCATTGTTCTACTTGTCAAAAGTTACAAATAATTTCCGATAACGGATTAACCATTGGGGCTCATTGTTCACTTAAACTTGAAGAACAAAAAATTGGCGAATTGTACTGTTTGGATGCTTTGCATATATGTTTCTTAGACTATATAGAAGCAATATATACAAAGATTTCAACCGTCTACCTGTTCCATTCATTGTTCTACTTGTCGCAAGTTACAAATAATTTCCGTTAAACTATTAACAATGGGGCTCGTAGTTCACTTAAACTTGAAGATCAAATAATTGGCGAATTGTACTGTTTGGATGATTTGCATATATGTTTCTTAGACTATATAGAAGCAATATATACAAAGATTTCAACCATCTACCTGTTCCATTCATTGTTCTACTTGTCGAAAGTTACAAATAATATCCGATAACGGATTAACCATTGGGGCTCATTGTTCACTTAAACTTGAAGAACAAAAAATTGGCGAATGGTACTGTTTGGATGCTTTGCGTACATGTTTCTTAGACTATATGGAAGCAATATATACAAAGATTTCAACCGTCTACGTGTTCCAATCATTGTTCTACTTGTCGAAATTTACAAATAATTTCCTTTAAAGGATTAACAATGGGACTCGTTGTTCACTTAAACTTGAAGTACAAAAAATTGGCGAATTGTACTGTTTGGATGCTTTGCATATATGTTTCGTAGACTATATAGAAGCAATATATAAAATATTTCAACCGTCTAACTGTTCCATTCATTGTTCTACTTGTCGAAAATTACAAATAATTTCCGATAAAGGAATAACCATTGGGGCTCATTGTTCACTTAAACTTGAAGAACAAAAAATTGGCGAATTGTACTGTTTGGATGCTTTGCATATATGTTTCTTATACTATATAGAAGCAATATATACAAAGATTTCAATCGTCTACCTGTTCCATTCACTGTTCTACTTGTCGAAAGTTACAAATAATTTCCGTTAAGGGATTAACAATGGGGATCGTAGTTCACTTAAACTTAAAGAACAAAAAATTGGCGAATTGTACTGTTTGGATGCTTTGCATATATGTTTCGTAGACTATATAGAAGCAATATATACAAATATTTCAACCGTCTAACTGTTCCATTCATTGTTCTACTTGTTGAAAATTACAAATAATTTCCGATAAAGGATTAACCATTGGTGCTCATTGTTCACTTAAACTTGAAGAACAAAAAATTGGCGCATAGTACTGTTTGGATGCTTTGCATATATGTTTCTTAGACTATATACAAGCAATATATACAAAGATTTCAACCGTCTACCTTTTCCATTCATTGTTCTACTTGTCAAAAGTTACAAATAATTTCCGATAACGGATTAACCATTGGGGCTCATTGTTCACTTAAACTTGAAGAACAAAAAATTGGCGAATTGTACTGTTTGGATGCTTTGCATATATGTTTCTTATACTATATAGAAGCAATATATACAATGATTTCAACCGTCTACCTGTTCCATTCATTGTTCTAGTTGTCGAAAGTTACAAATAATTTCCGTTAAGGGATTAACAATGGGGATCGTAGTTTACTTAAACTTGAAGAACACAAAATTGGCGAATTGTACTGTTTGGATGCTTTGCATATATGTTTCTTAGACTATTTAGAAGCAATATATACAATGATTTCAGCCGTCTACCTATTCCATTCATTGTTCTACTTGCCGAAATTTACAAATAATTTCCTTTAAAGGATTAACAATGGGGCTCGTAGTTCACTTAAACTTGAAGAGCAAAAAATTGTCGAATTGTACTGTTTGGATGCTTTGCATATATGTTTCTTAGACTATGTAGAAGCAATATATACAAAGATTTCAACAGTCTACCTGTTCCATTCATTGTTCTACTTGTCGAAATTTACAAATAATTTCCTTTAAAGGATTATCAATGGGGCTCGTAGTTCACTTAAACTTGAAGAACAAAAAATTGGCGAATGGTACTGTTTGGATGCTTTGCATATATGTTTCTTATACTATATAGACGCAATATATACAATGATTTCAACAGTCTACCTGTTCCATTCACTGTTCTACTTGTCGAAATTTACAAATAATTTCCTTTAAAGGCTTAACAATGGAGCTCGCAGTTCACTTAAACTTGAAGAACAAAAAATTGGCGAATGGTACTGTTTGGATGCTTTGCATATATGTTTCTTAGACTATATAGAAGCAATATATACAAAGATTTCAACCATCTACCTGTTCCATTCATTGTTCTACTTGTCGAAATTTACAAATAATTTCCGATAAAGGATTAACCATTGGGGCTGATTGTTCACTTAAACTTGAAGAACAAAAAATTGGCGAATTGTACTGTTTGGATGCTTTGCATATATGTTTCTTAGACTACATAGAAGCAATATATACAAAGATTTCAACCGTCTACCTGTTCCATTCATTGTTCTACTTGTCGAAAGTTACAAATAATTTCCGTTAAGGGATTAACAATGGGGATCGTAGTTTACTTAAACTTGAAGAACAAAAAATTGGCGAATTGTACTGTTTGGATGCTTTGCATATATGTTTCTTAGACTATATAGAAGCAATATATAAAAAGATTTCAACCGTCTACCAGTTCCATTCATTGTTCTACTTGTCGAAAGTTACAAATAATTTCCGATAACGGATTAACCATTTGGGCTCATTGTTCACTTAAACTTGAAGAACAAAAAATTGGCGAATTGTACTGTTTGGATGCTTTGCATATATGTTTCTTAGACTATATAGAAGCAATATATACAAAGATTTCAACCGTCTACCTGTTCCATTCATTGTTCTACTTGTCGAAAGTTACAAATAATTTCCTTTAAAGGATTAACAATGGGGCTCGTTGTTCACTTAAACTTGAAGAACAATAAATTGGCGCATAGTACTGTTTGGATGCTTTGCATATATGTTTCTTAGACTATATAGAATCAATATATACAAAGATTTCAACCGTCTACCTTTTCCATTCATTGTTCTACTTGTCAAAAGTTACAAATAATTTCCGATAACGGATTAACCATTGGGGCTCATTGTTCACTTAAACTTGAAGAACAAAAAATTGGCGAATTGTACTGTTTGGATGCTTTGCATATATGTTTCTTATACTATATAGAAGCAATATATACAATGATTTCAACCGTCTACCTGTTCCATTCATTGTTCTACTTGTCGAAAGTTACAAATAATTTCCGTTAAGGGATTAACAATGGGGATCGTAGTTTACTTAAACTTGAAGAACAAAAAATTGGCGAATTGTACTGTTTGGATGCTTTGCATATATGTTTCTTAGACTATTTAGAAGCAATATATACAATGATTTCACCCGTGTACCTATTCCATTCATTGTTCTACTTGCCGAAATTTACAAATAATTTCCTTTAAAGTATTAACAATGGGGCTCGTAGTTCACTTAAACTTGAAGTACAAAAAATTGGCGAATGGTACTGTTTGGATGTTTTGCATATATGTTTCGTAGACTATATAGAAGCAATATATACAAATATTTCAACCGTCTAACTGATCCATTCATTGTTCTACTTGTCGAAAATTACAAATAATTTCCGATAACGGATTAACCATTGGGGCTCATTGTTCACTTAAACTTGAAGAACAAAAAATTGGCGAATTGTACTGTTTGGATGCTTTGCATATATGTTTCTTAGACTATATAGAAGCAATATATACAAAGATTTCAACCGTCTACCTGTTCCATTCATTGTTCTACTTGTCGCAAGTTACAAATAATTTCCGTTAAGGGATTAACAATGGGGATCGTAGTTTACTTAAACTTGAAGAACAAAAAATTGGCGAATTGTACTGTTTGGATGCTTTGCATATATGTTTCTTAGACTATTTAGAAGCAATATATACAATGATTTCACCCGTGTACCTATTCCATTCATTGTTCTACTTGCCGAAATTTACAAATAATTTCCTTTAAAGGATTAACAATGGGGCTCGTAGTTCACTTAAACTTGAAGAACAAAAAATTGGCGAATTGTACTGATTGGATGCTTTGCATATATGTTTCTTATACTATATAGAAGCAATATATACAATGATTTCAACCGTCTACCTGTTCCATTCATTGTTCTAGTTGTCGAAAGTTACAAATAATTTCCGTTAAGGGATTAACAATGGGGATCGTAGTTTACTTAAACTTGAAGAACACAAAATTGGCGAATTGTACTGTTTGGATGCTTTGCACATATGTTTCTTAGACTATTTAGAAGCAATATATACAATGATTTCAACCGTCTACCTATTCCATTCATTGTTCTACTTGCCGAAATTTACAAATAATTTCCTTTAAAGGATTAACAATGGGGCTCGTAGTTCACTTAAACTTGAAGAGCAAAAAATTGTCGAATTGTACTGTTTGGATGCTTTGCATATATGTTTCTTAGACTATATAGAAGCAATATATACAAAGATTTCAACAGTCTACCTGTTCCATTCATTGTTCTACTTGTCGAAATTTACAAATAATTTCCTTTAAAGGATTATCAATGGGGCTCGTAGTTCACTTAAACTTGAAGAACAAAAAATTGGCGAATGGTACTGTTTGGATGCTTTGCATATATGTTTCTTATACTATATAGAAGCAATATATACAATGATTTCAACAGTCTACCTGTTCCATTCACTGTTCTACTTGTCGAAAGTTACAAATAATTTCCGATAACGGATTAACCATTTGGGCTCATTGTTCACTTAAACTTGAAGAACAAAAAATTGGCGAATTGTACTGTTTGGATGCTTTGCATATATGTTTCTTAGACTATATAGAAGCAATATATACAAAGATTTCAACCGTCTACCTGTTCCATTCATTGTTCTACTTGTCGAAAGTTACAAATAATTTCCTTTAAAGGATTAACAATGGGGCTCGTTGTTCACTTAAACTTGAAGAACAATAAATTGGCGAATTGTGCTGTTTGGATGCTTTGCATATATGTTTCTTAGACTATATAGAAGCAATATGTACAAAGATTTCAACCGTCTACCTGTTCCATTCATTGTTCTACTTGTCGAAAGTTACAATTAATTTCCGTTAAAGGATTAACAATGTGGCTCGTAGTTCACTTAAACTTGAAGTACAAAAAATTGGCGAATTGTACTGTTTGGATGCTTTGCATATATGTTTCGTAGACTATATAGAAGCAATATATACAAATATTTCAACCGTCTAACTGTTCCATTCATTGTTCTACTTGTCAAAAATTACAAATAATTTCCTTTAAAGGATTAACAATGGGACTCGTTGTTCACTTAAACTTGAAGTACAAAAAATTGGCGAATTGTACTGTTTGGATGCTTTGCATATATGTTTCGTAGACTATATAGAAGCAATATATACAAATATTTCAACCGTCTAACTGTTCCATTCATTGTTCTACTTGTCGAAAATTACAAATAATTTCCGATAAAGGAATAACCATTGGGGCTCATTGTTCACTTAAACTTGAAGAACAAAAAATTGGCGAATTGTACTGTTTGGATGCTTTGCATATATGTTTCTTATACTATATAGAAGCAATATATACAAAGATTTCAATCGTCTACCTGTTCCATTCACTGTTCTACTTGTCGAAAGTTACAAATAATTTCCGTTAAGGGATTAACAATGGGGATCGTAGTTCACTTAAACTTAAAGAACAAAAAATTGGCGAATTGTACTGTTTGGATGCTTTGCATATATGTTTCGTAGACTATATAGAAGCAATATATACAAATATTTCAACCGTCTAACTGTTCCATTCATTGTTCTACTTGTCGAAAATTACAAATAATTTCCGATAAAGGATTAACCATTGGTGCTCATTGTTCACTTAAACTTGAAGAACAAAAAATTGGCGCATAGTACTGTTTGGATGCTTTGCATATATGTTTCTTAGACTATATAGAAGCAATATATACAAAGATTTCAACCGTCTACCTTTTCCATTCATTGTTCTACTTGTCAAAAGTTACAAATAATTTCCGTTAAAGTATTAACAATGGGGCTCGTAGTTCACTTAAACTTGAAGTACAAAAAATTGGCGAATGGTACTGTTTGGATGTTTTGCATATATGTTTCGTAGACTATATAGAAGCAATATATACAAATATTTCAACCGTCTAACTGATCCATTCATTGTTCTACTTGTCGAAAATTACAAATAATTTCCGATAACGGATTAACCATTGGGGCTCATTGTTCACTTAAACTTGAAGAACAAAAAATTGGCGAATTGTACTGTTTGGATGCTTTGCATATATGTTTCTTAGACTATATAGAAGCAATATATACAAAGATTTCAACCGTCTACCTGTTCCATTCATTGTTCTACTTGTCGCAAGTTACAAATAATTTCCGTTAAGGGATTAACAATGGGGATCGTAGTTTACTTAAACTTGAAGAACAAAAAATTGGCGAATTGTACTGTTTGGATGCTTTGCATATATGTTTCTCAGACTATTTAGAAGCAATATATACAATGATTTCACCCGTGTACCTATTCCATTCATTGTTCTACTTGCCGAAATTTACAAATAATTTCCTTTAAAGGATTAACAATGGGGCTCGTAGTTCACTTAAACTTGAAGAGCAAAAAATTGTCGAATTGTACTGTTTGGATGCTTTGCATATATGTTTCTTAGACTATATAGAAGCAATATATACAATGATTTCAACCGTCTACCTGTTCCATTCATTGTTCTACTTGTCGAAATTTACAAATAATTTCCGATAAAGGATTAACCATTGGGGCTCATTGTTCACTAAACTTGAAGAACAAAAAATTGTCGAATTGTACTGTTTGGATGCTTTGCATATATGTTTCTTAGACTATATAGAAGCAATATATACAAAGATTTCAACAGTCTACCTGTTCCATTCATTGTTCTACTTGTCGAGATTTACAAATAATTTCCTTTAAAGGATTATCAATGGGGCTCGTAGTTCACTTAAACTTGAAGAACAAAAAATTGGCGAATGGTACTGTTTGGATGCTTTGCATATATGTTTCTTATACTATATAGAAGCAATATATACAATGATTTCAACAGTCTACCTGTTCCATTCATTGTTCTACTTGTCGAAAGTTACAAATAATTTCCTTTAAAGGCTTAACAATGGAGCTCGCAGTTCACTTAAACTTGAAGAACAAAAAATTGGCGAATGGTACTGTTTGGATGCTTTGCATATATGTTTCTTAGACTATATAGAAGCAATATATACAAAGATTTCAACCATCTACCTGTTCCATTCATTGTTCTACTTGTCGAAAGTTACAAATAATTTCCGTTAAGGGATTAAGAATGGGGATCGTAGTTCACTTAAACTTGAAGAACAAAAAATTGGCGAATTGTACTGTTTTGATGCTTTGCGTACATGTTTCTTAGACTATATGGAAGCAATATATACAAAGATTTCAACCGTCTACGTGTTCCAATCATTGTTCTACTTGTCGAAATTTACAAATAATTTCCTTTAAAGGATTAACAATGGGGCTCGTTCTTCACTTAAACTTGAAGAACAAAAAAGTGGCGTATGGTACTGTTTGGATGCTTTGCATATATGTTTCTTAGACTATAAAGAAGCAATATATACATTGATTTCAACCGTCTACCTGTTCCATTCATTGTTCTACTTGTCGCAAGTTACAAATAATTTCCGTTAAAGTATTAACAATGGGGCTCGTAGTTCACTTAAACTTGAAGATCAAATAATTGGCGAATTGTACTGTTTGGATGATTTGCATATATGTTTCTTAGACTATATAGAAGCAATATATACAAAGATTTCAACCATCTACCTGTTCCATTCATTGTTCTACTTGTCGAAAGTTACAAATAATTTCCGATAACGGATTAACCATTGGGGCTCATTGTTCACTTAAACTTGAAGAACAAAAAATTGGCGAATTGTACTGTTTGGATGCTTTGCATATATGTTTCTTATACTATATAGAAGCAATATATACAAAGATTTCAACCGTCTACCTGTTCCATTCACTGTTCTAGTTGTCGAAAGTTACAAATAATTTCCGTTAAGGGATTAACAATGGGGATCGTAGTTCACTTAAACTTGAAGAACAAAAAATTGGCGAATTGTACTGTTTGGATGCTTTGCGTACATGTTTCTTAGACTATATGGAAGCAATATATACAAAGATTTCAACCGTCTACGTGTTCCAATCATTGTTCTACTTGCCGAAATTTACAAATAATTTCCTTTAAAGGATTAACAATGGGGCTCGTTGTTCACTTAAACTTGAAGTACAAAAAATTGGCGAATTGTACTGTTTGGATGCTTTGCATATATGTTTCGTAGACTATATAGAAGCAATATATACAAATATTTCAACCGTCTAACTGTTCCATTCATTGTTCTACTTGTCGAAATTTACAATTAATTTCCGTTAAGGGATTAACAATGGGGATCGTAGTTCACTTAAACTTAAAGAACAAAAAATTGGCGAATTGTACTGTTTGGATGCTTTGCATATATGTTTCGTAGACTATATAGAAGCAATATATACAAATATTTCAACCGTCTAACTGTTCCATTCATTGTTCTACTTGTTGAAAATTACAAATAATTTCCGATAAAGGATTAACCATTGGTGCTCATTGTTCACTTAAACTTGAAGAACAAAAAATTGGCGCATAGTACTGTTTGGATGCTTTGCATATATGTTTCTTAGACTATATAGAAGCAATATATACAAAGATTTCAACCGTCTACCTTTTCCATTCATTGTTCTACTTGTCAAAAGTTACAAATAATTTCCGATAACGGATTAACCATTGGTGCTCATTGTTCACTTAAACTTGAAGAACAAAAAATTGGCGCATAGTACTGTTTGGATGCTTTGCATATATGTTTCTTAGACTATATAGAAGCAATATATACAAAGATTTCAACCGTCTACCTTTTCCATTCATTGTTCTACTTGTCAAAAGTTACAAATAATTTCCGATAACGGATTAACCATTGGGGCTCATTGTTCACTTAAACTTGAAGAACAAAAAATTGGCGAATTGTACTGTTTGGATGCTTTGCATATATGTTTCTTAGACTATATAGAAGCAATATATACAAAGATTTCAACCGTCTACCTGTTCCATTCATTGTTCTACTTGTCGAAAATTACAAATAATTTCCGATAAAGGATTAACCATTGGTGCTCATTGTTCACTTAAACTTGAAGAACAAAAAATTGGCGCATAGTACTGTTTGGATGCTTTGCATATATGTTTCTTAGACTATATAGAAGCAATATATACAAAGATTTCAACCGTCTACCTTTTCCATTCATTGTTCTACTTGTCAAAAGTTACAAATAATTTCCGATAACGGATTAACCATTGGGGCTCATTGTTCACTTAAACTTGAAGAACAAAAAATTGGCGAATTGTACTGTTTGGATGCTTTGCATATATGTTTCTTAGACTATATAGAAGCAATATATACAAAGATTTCAACCGTCTACCTGTTCCATTCATTGTTCTACTTGTCGCAAGTTACAAATAATTTCCGTTAAACTATTAACAATGGGGCTCGTAGTTCACTTAAACTTGAAGATCAAATAATTGGCGAATTGTACTGTTTGGATGATTTGCATATATGTTTCTTAGACTATATAGAAGCAATATATACAAAGATTTCAACCATCTACCTGTTCCATTCATTGTTCTACTTGTCGAAAGTTACAAATAATATCCGATAACGGATTAACCATTGGGGCTCATTGTTCACTTAAACTTGAAGAACAAAAAATTGGCGAATGGTACTGTTTGGATGCTTTGCGTACATGTTTCTTAGACTATATGGAAGCAATATATACAAAGATTTCAACCGTCTACGTGTTCCAATCATTGTTCTACTTGTCGAAATTTACAAATAATTTCCTTTAAAGGATTAACAATGGGACTCGTTGTTCACTTAAACTTGAAGTACAAAAAATTGGCGAATTGTACTGTTTGGATGCTTTGCATATATGTTTCGTAGACTATATAGAAGCAATATATACAAATATTTCAACCGTCTAACTGTTCCATTCATTGTTCTACTTGTCGAAAATTACAAATAATTTCCGATAAAGGAATAACCATTGGTGCTCATTGTTCACTTAAACTTGAAGAACAAAAAATTGGCGCATAGTACTGTTTGGATGCTTTGCATATATGTTTCTTAGACTATATAGAAGCAATATATACAAAGATTTCAACCGTCTACCTTTTCCATTCATTGTTCTACTTGTCAAAAGTTACAAATAATTTCCGATAACGGATTAACCATTGGGGCTCATTGTTCACTTAAACTTGAAGAACAAAAAATTGGCGAATTGTACTGTTTGGATGCTTTGCATATATGTTTCTTATACTATATAGAAGCAATATATACAATGATTTCAACCGTCTACCTGTTCCATTCATTGTTCTAGTTGTCGAAAGTTACAAATAATTTCCGTTAAGGGATTAACAATGGGGATCGTAGTTTACTTAAACTTGAAGAACACAAAATTGGCGCATAGTACTGTTTGGATGCTTTGCATATATGTTTCTTAGACTATATAGAAGCAATATATACAAAGATTTCAACCGTCTACCTTTTCCATTCATTGTTCTACTTGTCAAAAGTTATAAATAATTTCCGATAACGGATTAACCATTGGTGCTCATTGTTCACTTAAACTTGAAGAACAAAAAATTGGCGCATAGTACTGTTTGGATGCTTTGCATATATGTTTCTTAGACTATATAGAAGCAATATATACAAAGATTTCAACCGTCTACCTTTTCCATTCATTGTTCTACTTGTCAAAAGTTACAAATAATTTCCGATAACGGATTAACCATTGGGGCTCATTGTTCACATAAACTTGAAGAACAAAAAATTGGCGAATTGTACTGTTTGGATGCTTTGCATATATGTTTCTTAGACTATATAGAAGCAATATATACAAAGATTTCAACCGTCTACCTGTTCCATTCATTGTTCTACTTGTCGAAAATTACAAATAATTTCCGATAAAGGATTAACCATTGGTGCTCATTGTTCACTTAAACTTGAAGAACAAAAAATTGGCGCATAGTACTGTTTGGATGCTTTGCATATATGTTTCTTAGACTATATAGAAGCAACATATACAAAGATTTCAACCGTCTACCTTTTCCATTCATTGTTCTACTTGTCAAAAGTTACAAATAATTTCCGATAACGGATTAACCATTGGGGCTCATTGTTCACTTAAACTTGAAGAACAAAAAATTGGCGAATTGTACTGTTTGGATGCTTTGCATATATGTTTCTTAGACTATATAGAAGCAATATATACAAAGATTTCAACCGTCTACCTGTTCCATTCATTGTTCTACTTGTCGAAAATTACAAATAATTTCCGATAAAGGATTAACCATTGGTGCTCATTGTTCACTTAAACTTGAAGAACAAAAAATTGGCGCATAGTACTGTTTGGATGCTTTGCATATATGTTTCTTAGACTATATAGAAGCAATATATACAAAGATTTCAACCGTCTACCTTTTCCATTCATTGTTCTACTTGTCAAAAGTTACAAATAATTTCCGATAACGGATTAACCATTGGGGCTCATTGTTCACTTAAACTTGAAGAACAAAAATTGGCGAATTGTACTGTTTGGATGCTTTGCATATATGTTTCTTAGACTATATAGAAGCAATATATACAAAGATTTCAACCGTCTACCTGTTCCATTCATTGTTCTACTTGTCGCAAGTTACAAATAATTTCCGTTAAACTATTAACAATGGGGCTCGTAGTTCACTTAAACTTGAAGATCAAATAATTGGCGAATTGTACTGTTTGGATGATTTGCATATATGTTTCTTAGACTATATAGAAGCAATATATACAAAGATTTCAACCATCTACCTGTTCCATTCATTGTTCTACTTGTCGAAAGTTACAAATAATATCCGATAACGGATTAACCATTGGGGCTCATTGTTCACTTAACCTTGAAGAACAAAAAATTGGCGAATGGTACTGTTTGGATGCTTTGCGTACATGTTTCTTAGACTATATGGAAGCAATATATACAAAGATTTCAACCGTCTACGTGTTCCAATCATTGTTCTACTTGTCGAAATTTACAAATAATTTCCTTTAAAGGATTAACAATGGGACTCGTTGTTCACTTAAACTTGAAGTACAAAAAATTGGCGAATTGTACTGTTTGGATGCTTTGCATATATGTTTCGTAGACTATATAGAAGCAATATATAAAATATTTCAACCGTCTAACTGTTCCATTCATTGTTCTACTTGTCGAAAATTACAAATAATTTCCGATAAAGGAATAACCATTGGGGCTCATTGTTCACTTAAACTTGAAGAACAAAAAATTGGCGAATTGTACTGTTTGGATGCTTTGCATATATGTTTCTTATACTATATAGAAGCAATATATACAAAGATTTCAATCGTCTACCTGTTCCATTCACTGTTCTACTTGTCGAAAGTTACAAATAATTTCCGTTAAGGGATTAACAATGGGGATCGTAGTTCACTTAAACTTAAAGAACAAAAAATTGGCGAATTGTACTGTTTGGATGCTTTGCATATATGTTTCGTAGACTATATAGAAGCAATATATACAAATATTTCAACCGTCTAACTGTTCCATTCATTGTTCTACTTGTTGAAAATTACAAATAATTTCCGATAAAGGATTAACCATTGGTGCTCATTGTTCACTTAAACTTGAAGAACAAAAAATTGGCGCATAGTACTGTTTGGATGCTTTGCATATATGTTTCTTAGACTATATACAAGCAATATATACAAAGATTTCAACCGTCTACCTTTTCCATTCATTGTTCTACTTGTCAAAAGTTACAAATAATTTCCGATAACGGATTAACCATTGGGGCTCATTGTTCACTTAAACTTGAAGAACAAAAAATTGGCGAATTGTACTGTTTGGATGCTTTGCATATATGTTTCTTATACTATATAGAAGCAATATATACAATGATTTCAACCGTCTACCTGTTCCATTCATTGTTCTAGTTGTCGAAAGTTACAAATAATTTCCGTTAAGGGATTAACAATGGGGATCGTAGTTTACTTAAACTTGAAGAACACAAAATTGGCGAATTGTACTGTTTGGATGCTTTGCATATATGTTTCTTAGACTATTTAGAAGCAATATATACAATGATTTCAGCCGTCTACCTATTCCATTCATTGTTCTACTTGCCGAAATTTACAAATAATTTCCTTTAAAGGATTAACAATGGGGCTCGTAGTTCACTTAAACTTGAAGAGCAAAAAATTGTCGAATTGTACTGTTTGGATGCTTTGCATATATGTTTCTTAGACTATGTAGAAGCAATATATACAAAGATTTCAACAGTCTACCTGTTCCATTCATTGTTCTACTTGTCGAAATTTACAAATAATTTCCTTTAAAGGATTATCAATGGGGCTCGTAGTTCACTTAAACTTGAAGAACAAAAAATTGGCGAATGGTACTGTTTGGATGCTTTGCATATATGTTTCTTATACTATATAGACGCAATATATACAATGATTTCAACAGTCTACCTGTTCCATTCACTGTTCTACTTGTCGAAATTTACAAATAATTTCCTTTAAAGGCTTAACAATGGAGCTCGCAGTTCACTTAAACTTGAAGAACAAAAAATTGGCGAATGGTACTGTTTGGATGCTTTGCATATATGTTTCTTAGACTATATAGAAGCAATATATACAAAGATTTCAACCATCTACCTGTTCCATTCATTGTTCTACTTGTCGAAATTTACAAATAATTTCCGATAAAGGATTAACCATTGGGGCTGATTGTTCACTTAAACTTGAAGAACAAAAAATTGGCGAATTGTACTGTTTGGATGCTTTGCATATATGTTTCTTAGACTACATAGAAGCAATATATACAAAGATTTCAACCGTCTACCTGTTCCATTCATTGTTCTACTTGTCGAAAGTTACAAATAATTTCCGTTAAGGGATTAACAATGGGGATCGTAGTTTACTTAAACTTGAAGAACAAAAAATTGGCGAATTGTACTGTTTGGATGCTTTGCATATATGTTTCTTAGACTATATAGAAGCAATATATAAAAAGATTTCAACCGTCTACCAGTTCCATTCATTGTTCTACTTGTCGAAAGTTACAAATAATTTCCGATAACGGATTAACCATTTGGGCTCATTGTTCACTTAAACTTGAAGAACAAAAAATTGGCGAATTGTACTGTTTGGATGCTTTGCATATATGTTTCTTAGACTATATAGAAGCAATATATACAAAGATTTCAACCGTCTACCTGTTCCATTCATTGTTCTACTTGTCGAAAGTTACAAATAATTTCCTTTAAAGGATTAACAATGGGGCTCGTTGTTCACTTAAACTTGAAGAACAATAAATTGGCGCATAGTACTGTTTGGATGCTTTGCATATATGTTTCTTAGACTATATAGAATCAATATATACAAAGATTTCAACCGTCTACCTTTTCCATTCATTGTTCTACTTGTCAAAAGTTACAAATAATTTCCGATAACGGATTAACCATTGGGGCTCATTGTTCACTTAAACTTGAAGAACAAAAAATTGGCGAATTGTACTGTTTGGATGCTTTGCATATATGTTTCTTATACTATATAGAAGCAATATATACAATGATTTCAACCGTCTACCTGTTCCATTCATTGTTCTACTTGTCGAAAGTTACAAATAATTTCCGTTAAGGGATTAACAATGGGGATCGTAGTTTACTTAAACTTGAAGAACAAAAAATTGGCGAATTGTACTGTTTGGATGCTTTGCATATATGTTTCTTAGACTATTTAGAAGCAATATATACAATGATTTCACCCGTGTACCTATTCCATTCATTGTTCTACTTGCCGAAATTTACAAATAATTTCCTTTAAAGGATTAACAATGGGGCTCGTAGTTCACTTAAACTTGAAGAGCAAAAAATTGTCGAATTGTACTGTTTGGATGCTTTGCATATATGTTTCTTAGACTATATAGAAGCAATATATACAATGATTTCAACCGTCTACCTGTTCCATTCATTGTTCTACTTGTCGAAAGTTACAAATAATTTCCGATAACGGATTAACCATTGGGGCTCATTGTTCACTTAAACTTGAAGAACAAAAAATTGGCGAATTGTACTGTTTGGATGATTTGCATATATGTTTCTTATACTATATAGGAGCAATATATACAAAGATTTCAACCGTCTACCTGTTCCATTCACTGTTCTAGTTGTCGAAAGTTACAAATAATTTCCGTTAAGGGATTAACAATGGGGATCGTAGTTCACTTAAACTTGAAGAACAAAAAATTGGCGAATTGTACTGTTTGGATGCTTTGCGTACATGTTTCTTAGACTATATGGAAGCAATATATACAAAGATTTCAACCGTCTACGTGTTCCAATCATTGTTCTACTTGTCGAAATTTACAAATAATTTCCTTTAAAGGATTAACAATGGGACTCGTTGTTCACTTAAACTTGAAGTACAAACAATTGGCGAATTGTACTGTTTGGATGCTTTGCATATATGTTTCGTAGACTATATAGAAGCAATATATACAAATATTTCAACCGTCTAACTGTTCCATTCATTGTTCTACTTGTCGAAAATTACAAATAATTTCCGATAAAGGAATAACCATTGGGGCTCATTGTTCACTTAAACTTGAAGAACAAAAAATTGGCGAATTGTACTGTTTGGATGCTTTGCATATATGTTTCTTATACTATATAGAAGCAATATATACAAAGATTTCAATCGTCTACCTGTTCCATTCACTGTTCTACTTGTCGAAAGTTACAAATAATTTCCTTTAAGGGATTAACAATGGGGATCGTAGTTCACTTAAACTTAAAGAACAAAAAATTGGCGAATTGTACTGTTTGGATGCTTTGCATATATGTTTCGTAGACTATATAGAAGCAATATATACAAATATTTCAACCGTCTAACTGTTCCATTCATTGTTCTACTTGTCGAAAATTACAAATAATTTCCGATAAAGGATTAACCATTGGTGCTCATTGTTCACTTAAACTTGAAGAACAAAAAATTGGCGCATAGTACTGTTTGGATGCTTTGCATATATGTTTCTTAGACTATATAGAAGCAATATATACAAAGATTTCAACCGTCTACCTTTTCCATTCATTGTTCTACTTGTCAAAAGTTACAAATAATTTCCGATAACGGATTAACCATTGGGGCTCATTGTTCACTTAAACTTGAAGAACAAAAAATTGGCGAATTGTACTGATTGGATGCTTTGCATATATGTTTCTTATACTATATAGAAGCAATATATACAATGATTTCAACCGTCTACCTGTTCCATTCATTGTTCTAGTTGTCGAAAGTTACAAATAATTTCCGTTAAGGGATTAACAATGGGGATCGTAGTTTACTTAAACTTGAAGAACACAAAATTGGCGAATTGTACTGTTTGGATGCTTTGCACATATGTTTCTTAGACTATTTAGAAGCAATATATACAATGATTTCAACCGTCTACCTATTCCATTCATTGTTCTACTTGCCGAAATTTACAAATAATTTCCTTTAAAGGATTAACAATGGGGCTCGTAGTTCACTTAAACTTGAAGAGCAAAAAATTGTCGAATTGTACTGTTTGGATGCTTTGCATATATGTTTCTTAGACTATATAGAAGCAATATATACAAAGATTTCAACAGTCTACCTGTTCCATTCATTGTTCTACTTGTCGAAATTTACAAATAATTTCCTTTAAAGGATTATCAATGGGGCTCGTAGTTCACTTAAACTTGAAGAACAAAAAATTGGCGAATGGTACTGTTTGGATGCTTTGCATATATGTTTCTTATACTATATAGAAGCAATATATACAATGATTTCAACAGTCTACCTGTTCCATTCACTGTTCTACTTGTCGAAAGTTACAAATAATTTCCGATAACGGATTAACCATTTGGGCTCATTGTTCACTTAAACTTGAAGAACAAAAAATTGGCGAATTGTACTGTTTGGATGCTTTGCATATATGTTTCTTAGACTATATAGAAGCAATATATACAAAGATTTCAACCGTCTACCTGTTCCATTCATTGTTCTACTTGTCGAAAGTTACAAATAATTTCCTTTAAAGGATTAACAATGGGGCTCGTTGTTCACTTAAACTTGAAGAACAATAAATTGGCGAATTGTGCTGTTTGGATGCTTTGCATATATGTTTCTTAGACTATATAGAAGCAATATGTACAAAGATTTCAACCGTCTACCTGTTCCATTCATTGTTCTACTTGTCGAAAGTTACAATTAATTTCCGTTAAAGGATTAACAATGTGGCTCGTAGTTCACTTAAACTTGAAGTACAAAAAATTGGCGAATTGTACTGTTTGGATGCTTTGCATATATGTTTCGTAGACTATATAGAAGCAATATATACAAATATTTCAACCGTCTAACTGTTCCATTCATTGTTCTACTTGTCAAAAATTACAAATAATTTCCTTTAAAGGATTAACAATGGGACTCGTTGTTCACTTAAACTTGAAGTACAAAAAATTGGCGAATTGTACTGTTTGGATGCTTTGCATATATGTTTCGTAGACTATATAGAAGCAATATATACAAATATTTCAACCGTCTAACTGTTCCATTCATTGTTCTACTTGTCGAAAATTACAAATAATTTCCGATAAAGGAATAACCATTGGGGCTCATTGTTCACTTAAACTTGAAGAACAAAAAATTGGCGAATTGTACTGTTTGGATGCTTTGCATATATGTTTCTTATACTATATAGAAGCAATATATACAAAGATTTCAATCGTCTACCTGTTCCATTCACTGTTCTACTTGTCGAAAGTTACAAATAATTTCCGTTAAGGGATTAACAATGGGGATCGTAGTTCACTTAAACTTAAAGAACAAAAAATTGGCGAATTGTACTGTTTGGATGCTTTGCATATATGTTTCGTAGACTATATAGAAGCAATATATACAAATATTTCAACCGTCTAACTGTTCCATTCATTGTTCTACTTGTCGAAAATTACAAATAATTTCCGATAAAGGATTAACCATTGGTGCTCATTGTTCACTTAAACTTGAAGAACAAAAAATTGGCGCATAGTACTGTTTGGATGCTTTGCATATATGTTTCTTAGACTATATAGAAGCAATATATACAAAGATTTCAACCGTCTACCTTTTCCATTCATTGTTCTACTTGTCAAAAGTTACAAATAATTTCCGATAACGGATTAACTATTGGGGCTCATTGTTCACTTAAACTTGAAGAACAAAAAATTGGCGAATTGTACTGTTTGGATGCTTTGCATATATGTTTCTTATACTATATAGAAGCAATATATACAATGATTTCAACCGTCTACCTGTTCCATTCATTGTTCTACTTGTCGCAAGTTACAAATAATTTCCGTTAAAGTATTAACAATGGGGCTCGTAGTTCACTTAAACTTGAAGTACAAAAAATTGGCGAATGGTACTGTTTGGATGTTTTGCATATATGTTTCGTAGACTATATAGAAGCAATATATACAAATATTTCTACCGTCTAACTGATCCATTCATTGTTCTACTTGTCGAAAATTACAAATAATTTCCGATAACGGATTAACTATTGGGGCTCATTGTTCACTTAAACTTGAAGAACAAAAAATTGGCGAATTGTACTGTTTGGATGCTTTGCATATATGTTTCGTAGACTATATAGAAGCAATATATACAAATATTTCAACCGTCTAACTGTTCCATTCATTGTTCTACTTGTCGAAAATTACAAATAATTTCCGATAAAGGATTAACCATTGGGGCACATTGTTCACTTAAACTTGAAGAACAAAAAATTGGCGAATGGTACTGTTTGGATGCATGCATATATGTTTCTTAGACTATATAGAAGCAATATATACAAATATTTCAACCGTCTAACTGTTCCATTCATTGTTCTACTTGTCGAAAATTACAAATAATTTCCGATAAAGGATTAACCATTGGGGCACATTGTTCACTTAAACTTGAAGAACAAAAAATTGGCGAATGGTACTGTTTAGATGCTTTGCATATATGTTTCTTAGACTATATAGAAGCAATATATACAAAGATTTCAACCGTCTACCTTTTCCATTCATTGTTCTAATTGTCGAAAGTTACAAATAATTTCCGATAACGGATTAACCATTTGGGCTCATTGTTCACTTAAACTTGAAGAACAAAAAATTGGCGAATTGTACTGTTTGGATGCTTTGCATATATGTTTCTTAGACTACATAGAAGCAATATATACAAAGATTTCAACCGGCTACCTGTTCCATTCATTGTTCTACTTGTCGAAATTTACAAATAATTTCCTTTAAAGGATTAACAATGGGGCTCGTTGTTCACTTAAACTTGAAGTACAAAAAATTGGCGAATTGTACTGTTTGGATTCTTTGCATATATGTTTCGTAGACTATATAGAAGCAATATATACAAATATTTCAACCGTCTAACTGTTCCATTCATTGTTCTACTTGTCGAAAATTACAAATAATTTCCGATAAAGGATTAACCATTGGGGCTCATTGTTCACTTAAACTTGAAGAACAAAAAATTGGCGAATTGTACTGTTTGGATGCTTTGCATATATGTTTCTTATACTATATAGACGCAATATATACAAAGATTTCAATCGTCTACCTGTTCCATTCACTGTTCTACTTGTCGAAAGTTACAAATAATTTCCGTTAAGGGATTAACAATGGGGATCGTAGTTCACTTAAACTTAAAGAACAAAAAATTGGCGAATTGTACTGTTTGGATGCTTTGCATATATGTTTCGTAGACTATATAGAAGCAATATATACAAATATTTCAACCGTCTAACTGTTCCATTCATTGTTCTACTTGTCGAAAATTACAAATAATTTCCGATAAAGGATTAACCATTGGTGCTCATTGTTCACTTAAACTTGAAGAACAAAAAATTGGCGCATAGTACTGTTTGGATGCTTTGCATATATGTTTCTTAGACTATATAGAAGCAATATATACAAAGATTTCAACCGGCTACCTGTTCCATTCATTGTTCTACTTGTCGAAATTTACAAATAATTTCCGATAAAGGATTAACCATTGGGGCTCATTGTTCACTTAAACTTGAAGAACAAAAAATTGGCGAATTGTACTGTTTGGATGCTTTGCATATATGTTTCTTATACTATATAGAAGCAATATATACAATGATTTCAACCGTCTACCTGTTCCATTCATTGTTCTACTTGTCGAAAGTTACAATTAATTTCCGTTAAGGGATTAACAATGGGGATCGTAGTTTACTTAAACTTGAAGAACAAAAAATTGGCGAATTGTACTGTTTGGATGCTTTGCATATATGTTTCTTAGACTATTTAGAAGCAATATATACAATGATTTCAACCGTCTACCTATTCCATTCATTGTTCTACTTGCCGAAATTTACAAATAATTTCCTTTAAAGGATTAACAATGGAGCTCGCAGTTCACTTAAACTTGAAGAACAAAAAATTGGCGAATGGTACTGTTTGGATGCTTTGCATATATGTTTCTTAGACTATATAGAAGCAATATATACAAAGATTTCAACCATCTACCTGTTCCATTCATTGTTCTACTTGTCGAAAGTTACAAATAATTTCCGTTAAGGGATTAAGAATGGGGATCGTAGTTCACTTAAACTTGAAGAACAAAAAATTGGCGAATTGTACTGTTTGGATGCTTTGCATATATGTTTCGTAGACTATATAGAAGCAATATATACAAATATTTCAACCGTCTAACTGTTCCATTCATTGTTCTACTTGTCGAAAATTACAAATAATTTCCGATAAAGGATTAACCATTGGGGCACATTGTTCACTTAAACTTGAAGAACAAAAAATTGGCGAATGGTACTGTTTGGATGCATGCATATATGTTTCTTAGACTATATAGAAGCAATATATACAAATATTTCAACCGTCTAACTGTTCCATTCATTGTTCTACTTGTCGAAAATTACAAATAATTTCCGATAAAGGATTAACCATTGGGGCACATTGTTCACTTAAACTTGAAGAACAAAAAATTGGCGAATGGTACTGTTTAGATGCTTTGCATATATGTTTCTTAGACTATATAGAAGCAATATATACAAAGATTTCAACCGTCTACCTTTTCCATTCATTGTTCTAATTGTCGAAAGTTACAAATAATTTCCGATAACGGATTAACCATTTGGGCTCATTGTTCACTTAAACTTGAAGAACAAAAAATTGGCGAATTGTACTGTTTGGATGCTTTGCATATATGTTTCTTAGACTACATAGAAGCAATATATACAAAGATTTCAACCGGCTACCTGTTCCATTCATTGTCCTACTTGTCGAAATTTACAAATAATTTCCTTTAAAGGATTAACAATGGGGCTCGTTGTTCACTTAAACTTGAAGTACAAAAAATTGGTGAATTGTACTGTTTGGATGCTTTGCATATATGTTTCGTAGACTATATAGAAGCAATATATACAAATATTTCAACCGTCTAACTGTTCCATTCATTGTTCTACTTGTCGAAAGTTACAAATAATTTCCGTTAAGGGATTAACAATGGGGATCGTAGTTCACTTAAACTTAAAGAACAAAAAATTGGCGAATTGTACTGTTTGGATGCTTTGCATATATGTTTCGTAGACTATATAGAAGCAATATATACAAATATTTCAACCGTCTAACTGTTCCATTCATTGTTCTACTTGTCGAAAATTACAAATAATTTCCGATAAAGGATTAACCATTGGTGCTCATTGTTCACTTAAACTTGAAGAACAAAAAATTGGCGCATAGTACTGTTTGGATGCTTTGCATATATGTTTCTTAGACTATATAGAAGCAATATATACAAAGATTTCAACCGGCTACCTGTTCCATTCATTGTTCTACTTGTCGAAATTTACAAATAATTTCCGATAAAGGATTAACCATTGGGGCTCATTGTTCACTTAAACTTGAAGAACAAAAAATTGGCGAATTGTACTGTTTGGATGCTTTGCATATATGTTTCTTATACTATATAGAAGCAATATATACAATGATTTCAACCGTCTACCTGTTCCATTCATTGTTCTACTTGTCGAAAGTTACAATTAATTTCCGTTAAGGGATTAACAATGGGGATCGTAGTTTACTTAAACTTGAAGAACAAAAAATTGGCGAATTGTACTGTTTGGATGCTTTGCATATATGTTTCTTAGACTATTTAGAAGCAATATATACAATGATTTCAACCGTCTACCTATTCCATTCATTGTTCTACTTGCCGAAATTTACAAATAATTTCCTTTAAAGGATTAACAATGGAGCTCGCAGTTCACTTAAACTTGAAGAACAAAAAATTGGCGAATGGTACTGTTTGGATGCTTTGCATATATGTTTCTTAGACTATATAGAAGCAATATATACAAAGATTTCAACCATCTACCTGTTCCATTCATTGTTCTACTTGTCGAAAGTTACAAATAATTTCCGTTAAGGGATTAAGAATGGGGATCGTAGTTCACTTAAACTTGAAGAACAAAAAATTGGCGAATTGTACTGTTTGGATGCTTTGCGTACATGTTTCTTAGACTATATGGAAGCAATATATACAAATATTTCAACCGTCTAACTGTTCCATTCATTGTTCTACTTGTCGAAAATTACAAATAATTTCCGATAAAGGATTAACCATTGGGGCACATTGTTCACTTAAACTTGAAGAACAAAAAATTGGCGAATGGTACTGTTTAGATGCTTTGCATATATGTTTCTTAGACTATATAGAAGCAATATATACAAAGATTTCAACCGTCTACCTTTTCCATTCATTGTTCTAATTGTCGAAATTTACAAATAATTTCCGATAACGGATTAACCATTTGGGCTCATTGTTCACTTAAACTTGAAGAACAAAAAATTGGCGAATTGTACTGTTTGGATGCTTTGCATATATGTTTCTCAGACTACATAGAAGCAATATATACAAAGATTTCAACCGTCTACGTGTTCCAATCATTGTTCTACTTGTCGAAATTTACAAATAATTTCCTTTAAAGGATTAACAATGGGGCTCGTTCTTCACTTAAACTTGAAGAACAAAAAAGTGGCGTATGGTACTGTTTGGATGCTTTGCATATATGTTTCTTAGACTATAAAGAAGCAATATATACATTGATTTCAACCGTCTACCTGTTCCATTCATTGTTCTACTTGTCGCAAGTTACAAATAATTCCCGTTAAAGTATTAACAATGGGGCTCGTAGTTCACTTAAACTTGAAGATCAAATAATTGGCGAATTGTACTGTTTGGATGATTTGCATATATGTTTCTTAGACTATATAGAAGCAATATATACAAAGATTTCAACCATCTACCTGTTCCATTCATTGTTCTACTTGTCGAAATTTACAAATAATTTCCGATAACGGATTAACCATTGGGGCTCATTGTTCACTTAAACTTGAAGAACAAAAAATTGGCGAATTGTACTGTTTGGATGCTTTGCATATATGTTTCTTATACTATGTAGAAGCAATATATACAAAGATTTCAACCGTCTACCTGTTCCATTCACTGTTCTAGTTGTCGAAAGTTACAAATAATTTCCGTTAAGGGATTAACAATGGGGATCGTAGTTCACTTAAACTTGAAGAACAAAAAATTGGCGAATTGTACTGTTTGGATGCTTTGCGTACATGTTTCTTAGACTATATGGAAGCAATATATACAAAGATTTCAACCGTCTACGTGTTCCAATCATTGTTCTACTTGTCGAAATTTACAAATAATTTCCTTTAAAGGATTAACAATGGGGCTCGTTGTTCACTTAAACTTGAAGTACAAAAAATTGGCGAATTGTACTGTTTGGATGCTTTGCATATATGTTTCGTAGACTATATAGAAGCAATATATACAAATATTTCAACCGTCTAACTGTTCCATTCATTGTTCTACTTGTCGAAAATTACAAATAATTTCCGATAAAGGAATAACCATTGGGGCTCATTGTTCACTTAAACTTGAAGAACAAAAAATTGGCGAATTGTACTGTTTGGATGCTTTTCATATATGTTTCTTAGACTATATAGAAGCAATATATACAAAGATTTCAACCGTCTACCTTTTCCATTCATTGTTCTACTTGTCAAAAGTTACAAATAATTTCCGATAACGGATTAACCATTGGGGCTCATTGTTCACTTAAACTTGAAGAACAAAAAATTGGCGAATTGTACTGTTTGGATGCTTTGCATATATGTTTCTTATACTATATAGAAGCAATATATACAATGTTTTCAACCGTCTACCTGTTCCATTCATTGTTCTAGTTGTCGAAAGTTACAAATAATTTCCGTTAAGGGATTAACAATGGGGATCGTAGTTTACTTAAACTTGAAGAACAAAAAATTGGCGAATTGTACTGTTTGGATGCTTTGCATATATGTTTCTTAGACTATTTAGAAGCAATATATACAATGATTTCAACCGTCTACCTATTCCATTCATTGTTCTACTTGCCGAAATTTACAAATAATTTCCTTTAAAGGATTAACAATGGGGCTCGTAGTTCACTTAAACTTGAAGAGCAAAAAATTGTCGAATTGTACTGTTTGGATGCTTTGCATATATGTTTCTTAGACTATATAGAAGCAATATATACAATGATTTCAACCGTCTACCTGTTCCATTCATTGTTCTACTTGTCGAAATTTACAAATAATTTCCGATAAAGGATTAACCATTGGGGCTCATTGTTCACTAAACTTGAAGAACAAAAAATTGTCGAATTGTACTGTTTGGATGCTTTGCATATATGTTTCTTAGACTATATAGAAGCAATATATACAAAGATTTCAACAGTCTACCTGTTCCATTCATTGTTCTACTTGTCGAAATTTACAAATAATTTCCTTTAAAGGATTATCAATGGGGCTCGTAGTTCACTTAAACTTGAAGAACAAAAAATTGGCGAATGGTACTGTTTGGATGCTTTGCATATATGTTTCTTATACTATATAGAAGCAATATATACAATGATTTCAACAGTCTACCTGTTCCATTCATTGTTCTACTTGTCGAAAGTTACAAATAATTTCCTTTAAAGGCTTAACAATGGAGCTCGCAGTTCACTTAAACTTGAAGAACAAAAAATTGGCGAATGGTACTGTTTGGATGCTTTGCATATATGTTTCTTAGACTATATAGAAGCAATATATACAAAGATTTCAACCATCTACCTATTCCATTCATTGTTCTACTTGTCGAAAGTTACAAATAATTTCCGTTAAGGGATTAAGAATGGGGATCGTAGTTCACTTAAACTTGAAGAACAAAAAATTGGCGAATTGTACTGTTTGGATGCTTTGCGTACATGTTTCTTAGACTATATGGAAGCAATATATACAAAGATTTCAACCGTCTACGTGTTCCAATCATTGTTCTACTTGTCGAAATTTACAAATAATTTCCTTTAAAGGATTAACAATGGGGCTCGTTCTTCACTTAAACTTGAAGAACAAAAAAGTGGCGTATGGTACTGTTTGGATGCTTTGCATATATGTTTCTTAGACTATAAAGAAGCAATATATACATTGATTTCAACCGTCTACCTGTTGCATTCATTGTTCTACTTGTCGCAAGTTACAAATAATTTCCGTTAAAGTATTAACAATGGGGCTCGTAGTTCACTTAAACTTGAAGAACAAAAAATTGGCGAATGGTACTGTTTGGATGCTTTGCATATATGTTTCTTAGACTACATAGAAGCAATATATACAAAGATTTCAACCGGCTACCTGTTCCATTCATTGTTCTACTTGTCGAAATTTACAAATAATTTCCTTTAAAGGATTAACAATGGGGCTCGTTGTTCACTTAAACTTGAAGTACAAAAAATTGGCGAATTGTACTGTTTGGATGCTTTGCATATATGTTTCGTAGACTATATAGAAGCAATATATACAAATATTTCAACCGTCTAACTGTTCCATTCATTGTTCTACTTGTCGAAAATTACAAATAATTTCCGATAAAGGATTAACCATTGGGGCTCATTGTTCACTTAAACTTGAAGAACAAAAAATTGGCGAATTGTACTGTTTGGATGCTTTGCATATATGTTTCTTATACTATATAGACGCAATATATACAAAGATTTCAATCGTCTACCTGTTCCATTCACTGTTCTACTTGTCGAAAGTTACAAATAATTTCCGTTAAGGGATTAACAATGGGGATCGTAGTTCACTTAAACTTAAAGAACAAAAAATTGGCGAATTGTACTGTTTGGATGCTTTGCATATATGTTTCGTAGACTATATAGAAGCAATATATACAAATATTTCAACCGTCTAACTGTTCCATTCATTGTTCTACTTGTCGAAAATTACAAATAATTTCCGATAAAGTATTAACCATTGGTGCTCATTGTTCACTTAAACTTGAAGAACAATAAATTGGCGAATTGTACTGTTTGGATGCTTTGCATATGTGTTTCGTAGGCTATATAGAAGCAATATATACAATGATTTCAACCGTCTACCTGATCCATTCATTGTTCTACTTGTCGAAATTTACAAATAATTTCCGATAAAGGATTAACCATTGGGGCTCATTGTTCACTTAAACTTGAAGAACAAAAAATTGGCGAATTGTACTGTTTGGATGCTTTGCATATATGTTTCTTATACTATATAGAAGCAATATATACAATGATTTCAACCGTCTACCTGTTCCATTCATTGTTCTACTTGTCGAAAGTTACAATTAATTTCCGTTAAGGGATTAACAATGGGGATCGTAGTTTACTTAAACTTGAAGAACAAAAAATTGGCGAATTGTACTGTTTGGATGCTTTGCATATATGTTTCTTAGACTATTTAGAAGCAATATATACAATGATTTCAACCGTCTACCTATTCCATTCATTGTTCTACTTGCCGAAATTTACAAATAATTTCCTTTAAAGGATTAACAATGGAGCTCGCAGTTCACTTAAACTTGAAGAACAAAAAATTGGCGAATGGTACTGTTTGGATGCTTTGCATATATGTTTCTTAGACTATATAGAAGCAATATATACAAAGATTTCAACCATCTACCTGTTCCATTCATTGTTCTACTTGTCGAAAGTTACAAATAATTTCCGTTAAGGGATTAAGAATGGGGATCGTAGTTCACTTAAACTTGAAGAACAAAAAATTGGCGAATTGTACTGTTTGGATGCTTTGCATATATGTTTCGTAGACTATATAGAAGCAATATATACAAATATTTCAACCGTCTAACTGTTCCATTCATTGTTCTACTTGTCGAAAATTACAAATAATTTCCGATAAAGGATTAACCATTGGGGCACATTGTTCACTTAAACTTGAAGAACAAAAAATTGGCGAATGGTACTGTTTGGATGCATGCATATATGTTTCTTAGACTATATAGAAGCAATATATACAAATATTTCAACCGTCTAACTGTTCCATTCATTGTTCTACTTGTCGAAAATTACAAATAATTTCCGATAAAGGATTAACCATTGGGGCACATTGTTCACTTAAACTTGAAGAACAAAAAATTGGCGAATTGTACTGTTTGGATGCTTTGCATATATGTTTCTTAGACTACAT
>CAXDIW010000418.1:0-52000 GCA_963989415.1 Cerceris ruficornis
TATTCATTGTTCTACTTGTAGAAAGTTACAAATAATTTCCATTTCATGATTATCAATGGGGCTCGCTGTTCACTTAAACTTGAAGATCCAAAAATTGGCGATTGTTACTGTTTAGATGCTTTGCATATATGTTTCTTAGATTATATAGAAGCAATATATACAAATATTTCAACCGTCTACCTGTTCCATTCATTGTTCTACTTGTCGAAAATTACAAATAATTTCCGATAAAGGATTAACCATTGGGGCTCATTGTTCACTTAAACTTGAAGAACAAAAAATTGGCGAATGGTACTGTTTGGATGCTTTGCGTACATGTTCCTTAGACTATATGGAAGCAATATATACAAAGATTTCAACCTTCTACGTGTTCCAATCATTGTTCTACTTGTCGAAATTTACAAATAATTTCCTTTAAAGGATTAACAATGGGGCCCGTTGTTCACTTAAACTTGAAGAACAAAAAAGTGGCGAATGGTACTGTTTGGATGCTTTGCATATATGTTTCTTAGACTATATAGAAGCAATATATACATTGATTTCAACCGTCTATCTGTTCCATTCATTGTTCTACTTGTCGCAAGTTACAAATAATTTCCGTTAAAGTATTAACAATGGGGCTCGTAGTTCACTTAAACTTGAAGAACAAATAATTGGCGAATTGTACTGTTTGGATGATTTGCATATATGTTTCTTAGACTTTATAGAAGCAATATATACAAAGATTTCAACCGTCTACCTGTTCCATTCATTGTTCTACTTGTCGAAAGTTACAAATAATTTCCGTTAAGGGATTAACAATGGTGATCGTACTTTACTTAAACTTGAAGAATAAGAAATTGGCGAATTGTACTGTTTGGATGCTTTGCATATATGTTTCTTAGACTATATAGAAGCAATATATACAATGATTTCAACCGTCTACCTATTCCATTCATTGTTCTACTTGCCGAAATTTACAAATAATTTCCTTTAAAGGATTAACAATGGGGCTCGTAGTTCACTTAAACTTGAAGAACAAAAAATTGGCGAATGGTACTGTTTGGATGCTTTGCATATATGTTTCTTAGACTATATAGACGCAATATATACAAAGATTTCAACCGTCTACCTGTTCCATTCATTGTTCTACTTGTCGAAAGTTACAAATAATTTCCGATAAAGGAATAACAATGGGGCCCGTAGTTCACTTAAACTTGAAGACCAAAAAATTGGCGAATGGTACTGTTTGGATGCTTTGCGTACATGTTTCTCAGACTATATGGAAGCAATATATACAAAGATTTCAACCTTCTACGTGTTCCAATCATTGTTCTACTTGTCGAAATTTACACATAATTTCCGTTAAGGGATTAACAATGGTGATCGTACTTTACTTAAACTTGAAGAATAAGAAATTGGCGAATTGTACTGTTTGGACGCTATGCATATATGTTTCTTAGACTATATAGAAGCAATATATACAATGATTTCAACCGTCTACCTATTCCATTCATTGTTCTACTTGCCGAAATTTACAAATAATTTCCTTTAAAGGATTAACAATGGGGCTCGTAGTTCACTTAAACTTGAAGAACAAAAAATTGGCGAATGGTACTGTTTGGATGCTTTGCATATATGTTTCTTAGACTATATAGACGCAATATATACGAAGATTTCAACCGTCTACCTGTTCCATTCATTGTTCTACTTGTCGAAAGTTACAAATAATTTCCGATAAAGGAATAACAATGGGGCCCGTAGTTCACTTAAACTTGAAGACCAAAAAATTGGCGAATGGTACTGTTTGGATGCTTTGCGTACATGTTTCTCAGACTATATGGAAGCAATATATACAAAGATTACAACCGTCTACGTGTTCCAATCATTGTTCTACTTGTCGAAATTTACACATAATTTCCTTTAAAGGATTAACAATGGGGCTCGTTGTTAACTTAAACTTGAAGAACAATAAATTGGCGAATTGTACTGTTTGGATGCTTTGCATATATGTTTCTTAGACTATATAGAAGCAATATATACAAAGATTTCAACCGTCTACCTGTTCCATTCATTGTTCTACTTGTCGAAAGCTACAAATAATTTCCGATAACGGATTAACCATTGGGGCTCATTGTTCACTTAAACTTGAAGAACAAAAAATTGGCGAATTGTACTGTTTGGATGCTTTGCATATATGTTTCTTAGACTATTTAGAAGCAATATATACAAAGATTTCAACCGACTACCTGTTCCATTCATTGTTCTACTTGTCGAAATTTACAAACAATCACCGATATAGGATTAACCATTGGGGCTCATTGTTCACTTAAACTTGAAGAACAAAAAATTGGCGAATTGTACTGTTTGGATGCTTTGCATAAATGTTTCTTAGACTATATAGAAGTAATATATACAAAGATTTCAACCGTCTACCTGTTCCATTCATTGTTCTACTTGTCGAAAGTTACAAATAATTTCCGATAAAGGATTAACAATGGGGCTCATTGTTCACTTAAACTTGAAGGACAAAAAATTGGCGAATGGTACTGTTTGGATGCTTTGCGTACATGTTTCTTAGACTATATGGAAGCAATATATACAAGGATTTCAACCGTCTACCTGTTCCATTCATTGTTCTACTTGTCGAAATTTACAAACAATCACCGATAAAGGATTAACCATTGGGGCTCATTGTTCACTTAAACTTGAAGAACAAAAAATTGGCGAATGGTACTGTTTGGATGCTTTGCATATATGTTTCGTAGACTATATAGAAGCAATATATACAATTTTTTTAACCGTCTACATGATCCATTCATTGTTCTACTTGTCGAAATTTACAAATAATTTCCTTTAAAGGATTAACAATGGGGCTCGTAGTTCACTTAAACTTGAAGAACAAAAAATTGGCGAATTGTACAGTTTGGATGCTTTGCATAGATGTTTCTTAGACTATTTAGAAGCAACATATAGAAAGATTTCACCCGTCTACCTGTACTATTCATTGTTCTACTTCTAGAAAGTTACAAATAATTTCCATTTCATGATTATCAATGGGGCTCGCTGTTCACTTAAACTTGAAGATCAAAAAATTGGCGATTGTTACTGTTTAGATGCTTTGCATATATGTTTCTAAGATTATATAGAAGCAATATATACAAAGATTTCAACCGTCTACCTGTTCCATTCATTGTTCTACTTGTCGAAAGCTACAAATAATTTCCGATAACGGATTAACCATTGGGGCTCATTGTTCACTTAAACTTGAAGAACAAAAAATTGGCGAATTGTACTGTTTGGATGCTTTGCATATATGTTTCTTAGACTATATAGAAGCAATATATACAAATATTTCAACCGTCTACCTGTTCCATTCATTGTTCGACTTGTCGAAAATTACAAATAATTTCCGATAAAGGATTAACCATTGGGGCTCATTGTTCACTTAAACTTGAAGACCAAAAAATTGGCGAATGGTACTGTTTGGATGCTTTGCGTATATGTTTCTTAGACTATATGGAAGCAATATATACAAAGATTTCAACCGTCTACGTGTTCCAATCATTGTTCTACTTGTCGAAATTTACACATAATTTCCTTTAAAGGATTAACAATGGGGCTCGTTGTTAACTTAAACTTGAAGAACAATAAATTGGCGAATTGTACTGTTTGGATGCTTTGCATATATGTTTCTTAGACTATATAGAAGCAATATATACAAAGATTTCAACCGTCTACCTGTTCCATTCATTGTTCTACTTGTCGAAATTTACAAACAATCACCGATATAGGATTAACCATTGGGGCTCATTGTTCACTTAAACTTGAAGAACAAAAAATTGGCGAATTGTACTGTTTGGATGCTTTGCATAAATGTTTCTTAGACTATATAGAAGTAATATATACAAAGATTTCAACCGTCTACCTGTTCCATTCATTGTTCTACTTGTCGAAAGTTACAAATAATTTCCGATAAAGGATTAACAATGGGGCTCATTGTTCACTTAAACTTGAAGGACAAAAAATTGGCGAATGGTACTGTTTGGATGCTTTGCGTACATGTTTCTTAGACTATATGGAAGCAATATATACAAGGATTTCAACCGTCTACCTGTTCCATTCATTGTTCTACTTGTCGAAATTTACAAACAATCACCGATAAAGGATTAACCATTGGGGCTCATTGTTCACTTAAACTTGAAGAACAATAAATTGGCGAATTGTACTGTTTGGATGCTTTGCATATATGTTTCTTAGACTATATAGAAGCAATATATACGAAGATTTCAACCGTCTACCTGTTCCATTCACTGTTCTACTTGTCGAAAGTTACAAATAATTTCCGTTAAGGGATTAACAATGGGGATCGTAGTTTACTTAAACTTGAAGAACAAAAAATTGGCGAATTGTACTGTTTGGATGCTTTGCATAAATGCTTCTTAGACTATGTAGAAGCAATATATACAAAGATTTCAACCGTCTACGTGTTCCAATCATTGTTCTACTTGTCGAAATTTACACATAATTTCCATTAAAGGATTAACAATGGGGCTCGTTGTTAACTTAAACTTGAAGAACAATAAATTGGCGAATTGTACTGTTTGGATAATTTGCATATATGTTTCTTAGACTATATAGAAGCAATATATACAAAGATTTCAACCGTCTACCTGTTCCATTCATTGTTCTACTTGTCGAAAGTTACAAATAATTTCCGATAAAGGATTAACAATGGGGCTCATTGTTCACTTAAACTTGAAGGACAAAAAATTGGCGAATGGTACTGTTTGGATGCTTTGCGTACATGTTTCTTAGACTATATGGAAGCAATATATACAAGGATTGCAACAGTCTACCTGTTCCATTCATTGTTCTACTTGTCGAAATTTACAAACAATTACCGATAAAGGATTAACCATTGGGGCTCATTGTTCACTTAAACTTGAAGAACAAAAAATTGGCAAATTGTACTGTTTGGATGCTTTGCATAAATGTTTCTTAGACTATATAGAAGTAATATATACAAAGATTTCAACCGTCTACCTGTTCCATTCATTGTTCTACTTGTCGAAAGTTACAAATAATTTCCTTTAAAGGATTAACAATGGGGCTCGTAGTTCACTTAAACTTGAAGAACAAAAAATTGGCGAATGGTACTGATTGGATGCTTTGCATATATGTTTCTTAGACTATATAGACGCAATATATACAAAGATTTCAACCGTCTACCTGTTCCATTCATTGTTCTACTTGTCGAAAGTTACAAATAATTTCCGATAAAGGAATAACAATGGGGCCCGTAGTTCACTTAAACTTGAAGACCAAAAAATTGGCGAATGGTACTGTTTGGATGCTTTGCGTACATGTTTCTCAGACTATATGGAAGCAATATATACAAAGATTTCAACCGTCTACGTGTTCCAATCATTGTTCTACTTGTCGAAATTTACACATAATTTCCTTTAAAGGATTAACAATGGGGCTCGTTGTTAACTTAAACTTGAAGAACAATAAATTGGCGAATTGTACTGTTTGAATGCTTTGCATATATGTTTCTTAGACTATATAGAAGCAATATATACAAAGATTTCAACCGTCTACCTGTTCCATTCATTGTTCTACTTGTCGAAAGCTACAAATAATTTCCGATAACGGATTAACCATTGGGGCTCATTGTTCACTTAAACTTGAAGAACAAAAAATTGGCGAATTGTACTGTTTGGATGCTTTGCATATATGTTTCTTAGACTATATAGAAGCAATATATACAAATATTTCAACCGTCTACCTGTTCCATTCATTGTTCTACTTGTCGAAAGATACAAATAATTTCCGTTAAGGGATTAACAATGGGGATCGTAGTTTACTTAAACTTGAAGAACAAGAAATTGACGAATTGTACTGTTTGGATGCTTTGCATATATGTTTCTTAGACTATATAGAAGCAATATATACAAAGATTTCAACCGTCTACCTGTTCCATTCATTGTTCTACTTGTCGAAAGATACAAATAATTTCCGTTAAGGGATTAACAATGGGGATCGTAGTTTACTTAAACTTGAAGAACAAGAAATTGACGAATTGTACTGTTTGGATGCTTTGCATATATGTTTCTTAGACTATATGGAAGCAATATATACAAAGATTTCAACCGTCTACGTGTTCCAATCATTGTTCTACTTGTAGAAAGTTACCATTAATTTCCGTTAAAGGATTAACAATGGGGATCGTAGTTTACTTAGACTTGAAGAACAAAAAATTGGCGAATGGTACTGTTTGGATGCTTTGCATATATGTTTCTTATACTATTTAGAAGCAATATATACAAAGATTTCAACCGTCTACCTGTTCCATTCATTGTTCTACTTGTCGAAAATTACAAATAATTTCCGATAAAGGATTAACAATGGGGCTCATTGTTCACTTAAATTTGAAGATCAAAAAAGTGGCGAATGATACTGTTTGGATGATTTGCATATATGTTTCTTAGACTTTATAGAAGCAATATATACAAAGATTTCAACCGTCTACCTGTTCCATTCATTGTTCTACTTGACGAAAGTTACAAATAATTTCCGTTAAGGGATTAACAATGGGGATCGTAGTTTACTTAAACTTGAAGAACAAGAAATTGGCGAATTGTACTGTTTGGATGCTTTGCATATATGTTTCTTAGACTATATGGAAGCAATATATACAAAGATTTCAACTGTCTACGTGTTCCAATCATTGTTCTACTTGTAGAAAGTTACAATTAATTTCCGTTAAAGGATTAACAATGGGGCTCGTAGTTCACTTAAACTTGAAGAACAAAAAATTGGCGAATTGTACTGTTTGGATGCTTTGCATATTTGTTTCTTAGACTATATAGAAGCAATATATACAAAGATTTCAACCGTCTACCTGTTCCATTCATTGTTCTACTTGTCGAAAATTACAAATAATTTCTGATAAAGGATTAACAATGGGTCTCATTGTTCACTTAAACTTGAAGAACAAAAAATTGGCGAATTGTACTGTTTGGATGCTTTGCATAAATGTTTCTTAGACTATATAGAAGTAATATATACAAAGATTTCAACCGTCTACCTGTTCCATTCATTGTTCTACTTGTCGAAAGTTACAAATAATTTCCGTTAAGGATTAACAATGGGGATCGTAGTTTACTTAAACTTGAAGAACAAAAAATTGGCGAATTGTACTGTTTGGATGCTTTGCATATTTGTTTCTTAGACTATATGGAAGCAATATATACAAAGATTTCAACCGTCTACCTGTTCCATTCATTGTTCTACTTATGGGAAGTTACAAATAATTTCCGTTAAAGTATTAACAATGGGGCTCGTAGTTCACTTAAACATGAAGATGAAATAATTGGCGAATTGTACTGTTTGGATGCTTTGCATATATGTTTCTTAGAATATATAGAAGCAATATATACAAAGATTTCAACCGTCTACCTGTTCCATTCATTGTTCTAATTGTCGAAAATTACAAATAATTTCCGATAAAGGATTAACAATGGGGCTCATTGTTCACATAAATTTGAAGAGCAAAAAATTGGCGAATTGTACTGTTTGGACGCTTTGCATATATGTTTCTTAGACTATATGGAAGCAATATATACAAAGATTTCAACCGTCTACGGGTTCCAATCATTGTTCTACTTGTAAAAAGTTACAATTAATTTCCGTTAAAGGATTAACAATGGGGCTCGTAGTTCACTTAAACTTGAAGAACAAAAAATTGGCGAATTGTACTGTTTGGATGCTTTGCATAGATGTTTCTTAGACTATGTAGAAGCAATATATAGAAAGATTTCACCCGTCTACCTGTACTATTCATTGTTCTACTTGTAGAAAGTTACAAATAATTTCCATTTCATGATTATCAATGGGGCTCGCTGTTCACTTAAACTTGAAGATCCAAAAATTGGCGATTGTTACTGTTTAGATGCTTTGCATATATGTTTCTTAGATTATATAGAAGCAATATATACAAATATTTCAACCGTCTACCTGTTCCATTCATTGTTCTACTTGTCGAAAATTACAAATAATTTCCGATAAAGGATTAACCATTGGGGCTCATTGTTCACTTAAACATGAAGAACAAAAAATTGGCGAATGGTACTGTTTGGATGCTTTGCCTACATGTTCCTTAGACTATATGGAAGCAATATATACAAAGATTTCAACCGTCTACGTGTTCCAATCATTGTTCTACTTGTCGAAATTTACAAATAATTTCCTTTAAAGGATTAACAATGGGGCTCGTAGTTCACTTAAACTTGAAGAACAAAAAATTGGCGAATTGTACTGTTTGGATGCTTTGCATATATGTTTCTTAGACTATATAGAAGCAATATATACAATGATTTCAACCGTCTACCTATTCCATTCATTGTTCTACTTGCCGAAATTTACAAATAATTTCCTTTAAAGGATTAACAATGGGGCTCGTAGTTCACTTAAACATGAAGAACAAAAAATTGGCGAATGGTACTGTTTGGATACTTTGCATATATGTTTCTTAGACTATATAGACGCAATATATACAAAGATTTCAACCGTCTACCTGTTCCATTCATTGTTCTACTTGTCGAAAGTTACAAATAATTTCCGATAAAGGAATAACAATGGGGCTCGTAGTTCACTTAAACTTGAAGACCAAAAAATTGGCGAATGGTACTGTTTGGATGCTTTGCGTACATGTTTCTCAGACTATATGGAAGCAATATATACAAAGATTTCAACCGTCTACGTGTTCCAATCATTGTTCTACTTGTCGAAATTTACACATAATTTCCTTTAAAGGATTAACAATGGGGCTTGTTGTTAACTTAAACTTGAAGAACAATAAATTGGCGAATTGTACTTTTTGGATGCTTTGCATATATGTTTCTTAGACTATATAGAAGCAATATATACAAAGATTTCAACCGTCTACCTGTTCCATTCATTGTTCTACTTGTCGAAAATTACAAATAATTTCTGATAAAGGATTAACAATGGGTCTCATTGTTCACTTAAACTTGAAGAACAAAAAATTGGCGAATTGTACTGTTTGGATGCTTTGCATAAATGTTTCTTAGACTATATAGAAGTAATATATACAAAGATTTCAACCGTCTACCTGTTCCATTCATTGTTCTACTTGTCGAAAGTTACAAATAATTTCCGTTAAGGGATTAACAATGGGGATCGTAGTTTACTTAAACTTGAAGAACAAGAAATTGGCGAATTGTACTGTTTGGATGCTTTGCATATATGTTTCTTAGACTATATGGAAGCAATATATACAAAGATTTCAACTGTCTACGTGTTCCAATCATTGTTCTACTTGTAGAAAGTTACAATTAATTTCCGTTAAAGGATTAACAATGGGGCTCGTAGTTCACTTAAACTTGAAGAACAAAAAATTGGCGAATTGTACTGTTTGGATGCTTTGCATATTTGTTTCTTAGACTATATAGAAGCAATATATACAAAGATTTCAACCGTCTACCTGTTCCATTCATTGTTCTACTTGTCGAAAATTACAAATAATTTCTGATAAAGGATTAACAATGGGTCTCATTGTTCACTTAAACTTGAAGAACAAAAAATTGGCGAATTGTACTGTTTGGATGCTTTGCATAAATGTTTCTTAGACTATATAGAAGTAATATATACAAAGATTTCAACCGTCTACCTGTTCCATTCATTGTTCTACTTGTCGAAAGTTACAAATAATTTCCGTTAAGGATTAACAATGGGGATCGTAGTTTACTTAAACTTGAAGAACAAAAAATTGGCGAATTGTACTGTTTGGATGCTTTGCATATTTGTTTCTTAGACTATATGGTAGCAATATATACAAAGATTTCAACCGTCTACCTGTTCCATTCATTGTTCTACTTATGGGAAGTTACAAATAATTTCCGTTAAAGTATTAACAATGGGGCTCGTAGTTCACTTAAACATGAAGATGAAATAATTGGCGAATTGTACTGTTTGGATGCTTTGCATATATGTTTCTTAGAATATATAGAAGCAATATATACAAAGATTTCAACCGTCTACCTGTTCCATTCATTGTTCTAATTGTCGAAAATTACAAATAATTTCCGATAAAGGATTAACAATGGGGCTCATTGTTCACATAAATTTGAAGAGCAAAAAATTGGCGAATTGTACTGTTTGGACGCTTTGCATATATGTTTCTTAGACTATATGGAAGCAATATATACAAAGATTTCAACCGTCTACGGGTTCCAATCATTGTTCTACTTGTAAAAAGTTACAATTAATTTCCGTTAAAGGATTAACAATGGGGCTCGTAGTTCACTTAAACTTGAAGAACAAAAAATTGGCGAATTGTACTGTTTGGATGCTTTGCATAGATGTTTCTTAGACTATGTAGAAGCAATATATAGAAAGATTTCACCCGTCTACCTGTACTATTCATTGTTCTACTTGTAGAAAGTTACAAATAATTTCCATTTCATGATTATCAATGGGGCTCGCTGTTCACTTAAACTTGAAGATCCAAAAATTGGCGATTGTTACTGTTTAGATGCTTTGCATATATGTTTCTTAGATTATATAGAAGCAATATATACAAATATTTCAACCGTCTACCTGTTCCATTCATTGTTCTACTTGTCGAAAATTACAAATAATTTCCGATAAAGGATTAACCATTGGGGCTCATTGTTCACTTAAACATGAAGAACAAAAAATTGGCGAATGGTACTGTTTGGATGCTTTGCCTACATGTTCCTTAGACTATATGGAAGCAATATATACAAAGATTTCAACCGTCTACGTGTTCCAATCATTGTTCTACTTGTCGAAATTTACAAATAATTTCCTTTAAAGGATTAACAATGGGGCTCGTAGTTCACTTAAACTTGAAGAACAAAAAATTGGCGAATTGTACTGTTTGGATGCTTTGCATATATGTTTCTTAGACTATATAGAAGCAATATATACAATGATTTCAACCGTCTACCTATTCCATTCATTGTTCTACTTGCCGAAATTTACAAATAATTTCCTTTAAAGGATTAACAATGGGGCTCGTAGTTCACTTAAACATGAAGAACAAAAAATTGGCGAATGGTACTGTTTGGATACTTTGCATATATGTTTCTTAGACTATATAGACGCAATATATACAAAGATTTCAACCGTCTACCTGTTCCATTCATTGTTCTACTTGTCGAAAGTTACAAATAATTTCCGATAAAGGAATAACAATGGGGCTCGTAGTTCACTTAAACTTGAAGACCAAAAAATTGGCGAATGGTACTGTTTGGATGCTTTGCGTACATGTTTCTCAGACTATATGGAAGCAATATATACAAAGATTTCAACCGTCTACGTGTTCCAATCATTGTTCTACTTGTCGAAATTTACACATAATTTCCTTTAAAGGATTAACAATGGGGCTTGTTGTTAACTTAAACTTGAAGAACAATAAATTGGCGAATTGTACTTTTTGGATGCTTTGCATATATGTTTCTTAGACTATATAGAAGCAATATATACAAAGATTTCAACCGTCTACCTGTTCCATTCATTGTTCTACTTGTCGAAAATTACAAATAATTTCTGATAAAGGATTAACAATGGGTCTCATTGTTCACTTAAACTTGAAGAACAAAAAATTGGCGAATTGTACTGTTTGGATGCTTTGCATAAATGTTTCTTAGACTATATAGAAGTAATATATACAAAGATTTCAACCGTCTACCTGTTCCATTCATTGTTCTACTTGTCGAAAGTTACAAATAATTTCCGTTAAGGATTAACAATGGGGATCGTAGTTTACTTAAACTTGAAGAACAAAAAATTGGCGAATTGTACTGTTTGGATGCTTTGCATATTTGTTTCTTAGACTATATGGAAGCAATATATACAAAGATTTCAACCGTCTACCTGTTCCATTCATTGTTCTACTTATGGGAAGTTACAAATAATTTCCGTTAAAGTATTAACAATGGGGCTCGTAGTTCACTTAAACATGAAGATGAAATAATTGGCGAATTGTACTGTTTGGATGCTTTGCATATATGTTTCTTAGATTATATAGAAGCAATATATACAAAGATTTCAACCGTCTACCTGTTCCATTCATTGTTCTAATTGTCGAAAATTACAAATAATTTCCGATAAAGGATTAACAATGGGGCTCATTGTTCACATAAATTTGAAGAGCAAAAAATTGGCGAATTGTACTGTTTGGACGCTTTGCATATATGTTTCTTAGACTATATGGAAGCAATATATACAAAGATTTCAACCGTCTACGTGTTCCAATCATTGTTCTACTTGTAAAAAGTTACAATTAATTTCCGTTAAAGGATTAACAATGGGGCTCATTGTTCACTTAAACTTGAAGGACAAAAAATTGGCGAATGGTACTGTTTGGATGCTTTGCGTACATGTTTCTTAGACTATATGGAAGCAATATATACAAGGATTTCAACCGTCTACCTGTTCCATTCATTGTTCTACTTGTCGAAATTTACAAACAATCACCGATAAAGGATTAACCATTGGGGCTCATTGTTCACTTAAACTTGAAGAACAAAAAATTGGCGAATGGTACTGTTTGGATGCTTTGCATATATGTTTCGTAGACTATATAGAAGCAATATATACAAAGATTTCAACCGTCTACGTGTTCCAATCATTGTTCTACTTGTCGAAATTTACACATAATTTCCATTAAAGGATTAACAATGGGGCTCGTTGTTAACTTAAACTTGAAGAACAATAAATTGGCGAATTGTACTGTTTGGATACTTTGCATATATGTTTCTTAGACTATATAGAAGCAATATATACAATTTTTTTAACCGTCTACATGATCCATTCATTGTTCTACTTGTCGAAATTTACAAATAATTTCCTTTAAAGGATTAACAATGGGGCTCGTAGTTCACTTAAACTTGAAGAACAAAAAATTGGCGAATTGTACAGTTTGGATGCTTTGCGTACATGTTTCTTAGACTATTTAGAAGCAACATATAGAAAGATTTCACCCGTCTACCTGTACTATTCATTGTTCTACTTCTAGAAAGTTACAAATAATTTCCATTTCATGATTATCAATGGGGCTCGCTGTTCACTTAAACTTGAAGATCAAAAAATTGGCGATTGTTACTGTTTAGATGCTTTGCATATATGTTTCTAAGATTATATAGAAGCAATATATACAAAGATTTCAACCGTCTACCTGTTCCATTCATTGTTCTACTTGTCGAAAGCTACAAATAATTTCCGATAACGGATTAACCATTGGGGCTCATTGTTCACTTAAACTTGAAGAACAAAAAATTGGCGAATTGTACTGTTTGGATGCTTTGCATATATGTTTCTTAGACTATATAGAAGCAATATATACAAATATTTCAACCGTCTACCTGTTCCATTCATTGTTCGACTTGTCGAAAATTACAAATAATTTCCGATAAAGGATTAACCATTGGGGCTCATTGTTCACTTAAACTTGAAGACCAAAAAATTGGCGAATGGTACTGTTTGGATGCTTTGCGTATATGTTTCTTAGACTATATGGAAGCCATATATACAAAGATTTCAACCGTCTACGTGTTCCAATCATTGTTCTACTTGTCGAAATTTACACATAATTTCCTTTAAAGGATTAACAATGGGGCTCGTTGTTAACTTAAACTTGAAGAACAATAAATTGGCGAATTGTACTGTTTGGATGCTTTGCATATATGTTTCTTAGACTATATAGAAGTAATATATACAAAGATTTCAACCGTCTACCTTTTCCATTCATTGTTCTACTTGTCGAAAGTTACAAATAATTTCCGATAAAGGATTAACAATGGGGCTCATTGTTCACTTAAACTTGAAGGACAAAAAATTGGCGAATGGTACTGTTTGGATGCTTTGCGTACATGTTTCTTAGACTATATGGAAGCAATATATACAAGGATTTCAACCGTCTACCTGTTCCATTCATTGTTCTACTTGTCGAAATTTACAAACAATCACCGATAAAGGATTAACCATTGGGGCTCATTGTTCACTTAAACTTGAAGAACAAAAAATTGGCGAATTGTACTGTTTGGATGCTTTGCATAAATGTTTCTTAGACTATATAGAAGTAATATATACAAAGATTTCAACCGTCTACCTGTTCCATTCATTGTTCTACTTGTCGAAAGTTACAAATAATTTCCTTTAAAGGATTAACAATGGGGCTCATTGTTCACTTAAACTTGAAGAACAAAAAATTGGCGCATTGTACTGTTCGGATGCTTTGCATATATGTTTCTTATACTATATAGAAGCAATATATACAAAGATTTCAACCGTCTACCTGTTCCATTCATTGTTCTACTAGTCGAAAGTTACAAATAATTTCCGATAACGGATTAACCATTGGGGCTCATTGTTCACTTAAACTTGAAGAACAATAAATTGGCGAATTGTACTGTTTGGATGCTTTGCATATATGTTTCTTAGACTATATAGAAGCAATATATACGAAGATTTCAACCGTCTACCTGTTCCATTCACTGTTCTACTTGTCGAAAGTTACAAATAATTTCCGTTAAGGGATTAACAATGGGGATCGTAGTTTACTTAAACTTGAAGAACAAAAAATTGGCGAATTGTACTGTTTGGATGCTTTGCATAAATGCTTCTTAGACTATGTAGAAGCAATATATACAAAGATTTCAACCGTCTACGTGTTCCAATCATTGTTCTACTTGTCGAAATTTACACATAATTTCCATTAAAGGATTAACAATGGGGCTCGTTGTTAACTTAAACTTGAAGAACAATAAATTGGCGAATTGTACTGTTTGGATACTTTGCATATATGTTTCTTAGACTATATAGAAGCAATATATACAAAGATTTCAACCGTCTACCTGTTCCATTCATTGTTCTACTTGTCGAAAGTTACAAATAATTTCCGATAAAGGATTAACAATGGGGCTCATTGTTCACTTAAACTTGAAGGACAAAAAATTGGCGAATGGTACTGTTTGGATGCTTTGCGTACATGTTTCTTAGACTATATGGAAGCAATATATACAAGGATTGCAACAGTCTACCTGTTCCATTCATTGTTCTACTTGTCGAAATTTACAAACAATTACCGATAAAGGATTAACCATTGGGGCTCATTGTTCACTTAAACTTGAAGAACAAAAAATTGGCGAATTGTACTGTTTGGATGCTTTGCATAAATGTTTCTTAGACTATATAGAAGTAATATATACAAAGATTTCAACCGTCTACCTGTTCCATTCATTGTTCTACTTGTCGAAAGTTACAAATAATTTCCTTTAAAGGATTAACAATGGGGCTCATTGTTCACTTAAATTTGAATAGCAAAAAATTGGCGAATTGTACTGTTTGGACGCTTTGTATATATGTTTCTTGGACTATATAGAAGCAATATATACAAAGATTTCAACCGTCTACCTGTTCCATTCATTGTTCTACTAGTCGAAAGTTAC
This sequence comes from Cerceris ruficornis, assembly GCA_963989415.1. Lineage (NCBI taxonomy): Eukaryota > Metazoa > Arthropoda > Insecta > Hymenoptera > Crabronidae > Cerceris > Cerceris ruficornis. The sequence goes on from CAXDIW010000418.1 coordinate 15,483, forward strand.
AAATAATTTCCGATAACGGATTAACCATTGGGGCTCATTGTTCACTTAAACTTGAAGAACAATAAATTGGCGAATTGTACTGTTTGGATGCTTTGCATATATGTTTCTTAGACTATATAGAAGCAATATATACTAAGATTTCAACCGTCTACCTGTTCCATTCACTGTTCTACTTGTCGAAAGTTACAAATAATTTCCGTTAAGGGATTAACAATGGGGATCGTAGTTTACTTAAACTTGAAGAACAAAAAATTGGCGAATTGTACTGTTTGGATGCTTTGCATAAATGCTTCTTAGACTATGTAGAAGCAATATATACAAAGATTTCAACCGTCTACGTGTTCCAATCATTGTTCTACTTGTCGAAATTTACACATAATTTCCATTAAAGGATTAACAATGGGGCTCGTTGTTAACTTAAACTTGAAGAACAATAAATTGGCGAATTGTACTGTTTGGATACTTTGCATATATGTTTCTTAGACTATATAGAAGCAATATATACAAAGATTTCAACCGTCTACCTGTTCCATTCATTGTTCTACTTGTCGAAAGTTACAAATAATTTCCGATAAAGGATTAACAATGGGGCTCATTGTTCACTTAAACTTGAAGGACAAAAAATTGGCGAATGGTACTGTTTGGATGCTTTGCGTACATGTTTCTTAGACTATATGGAAGCAATATATACAAGGATTGCAACAGTCTACCTGTTCCATTCATTGTTCTACTTGTCGAAATTTACAAACAATTACCGATAAAGGATTAACCATTGGGGCTCATTGTTCACTTAAACTTGAAGAACAAAAAATTGGCGAATTGTACTGTTTGGATGCTTTGCATAAATGTTTCTTAGACTATATGGAAGCAATATATACAAAGATTTCAACCGTCTACGTGTTCCAATCATTGTTCTACTTGTAGAAAGTTACCATTAATTTCCGTTAAAGGATTAACAATGGGGATCGTAGTTTACTTAGACTTGAAGAACAAAAAATTGGCGAATGGTACTGTTTGGATGCTTTGCATATATGTTTCTTATACTATTTAGAAGCAATATATACAAAGATTTCAACCGTCTACCTGTTCCATTCATTGTTCTACTTGTCGAAAATTACAAATAATTTCCGATAAAGGATTAACAATGGGGCTCATTGTTCACTTAAATTTGAAGATCAAAAAAGTGGCGAATGATACTGTTTGGATGATTTGCATATATGTTTCTTAGACTTTATAGAAGCAATATATACAAAGATTTCAACCGTCTACCTGTTCCATTCATTGTTCTACTTGACGAAAGTTACAAATAATTTCCGTTAAGGGATTAACAATGGGGATCGTAGTTTACTTAAACTTGAAGAACAAGAAATTGGCGAATTGTACTGTTTGGATGCTTTGCATATATGTTTCTTAGAATATATAGAAGCAATATATACATTGATTTCAACCGTCTACCTGTTCCATTCATTGTTCTACTTGCCGCAAGTTAGAAATAATTTCCGTTAAAGTATTAACAATGGGGCTCGTAGTTCACTTAAACTTGAAGAACAAATAATTGGCGAATTGTACTGTTTGGATGATTTGCATATATGTTTCTTAGACTTTATAGAAGCAATATATACAAAGATTTCAACCGTCTACCTGTTCCATTCATTGTTCTACTTGTCGAAAGTTACAAATAATTTCCGTTAAGGGATTAACAATGGGGATCGTAGTTTACTTAAACTTGAAGAACAAGAAATTGGCGAATTGTACTGTTTGGATGCTTTGCATATATGTTTCTTAGACTATATGGAAGCAATATATACAAAGATTTCAACTGTCTACGTGTTCCAATCATTGTTCTACTTGTAGAAAGTTACAATTAATTTCCGTTAAAGGATTAACAATGGGGCTCGTAGTTCACTTAAACTTGAAGAACAAAAAATTGGCGAATTGTACTGTTTGGATGCTTTGCATATTTGTTTCTTAGACTATATAGAAGCAATATATACAAAGATTTCAACCGTCTACCTGTTCCATTCATTGTTCTACTTGTCGAAAATTACAAATAATTTCTGATAAAGGATTAACAATGGGTCTCATTGTTCACTTAAACTTGAAGAACAAAAAATTGGCGAATTGTACTGTTTGGATGCTTTGCATAAATGTTTCTTAGACTATATAGAAGTAATATATACAAAGATTTCAACCGTCTACCTGTTCCATTCATTGTTCTACTTGTCGAAAGTTACAAATAATTTCCGTTAAGGATTAACAATGGGGATCGTAGTTTACTTAAACTTGAAGAACAAAAAATTGGCGAATTGTACTGTTTGGATGCTTTGCATATTTGTTTCTTAGACTATATGGAAGCAATATATACAAAGATTTCAACCGTCTACCTGTTCCATTCATTGTTCTACTTATGGGAAGTTACAAATAATTTCCGTTAAAGTATTAACAATGGGGCTCGTAGTTCACTTAAACATGAAGATGAAATAATTGGCGAATTGTACTGTTTGGATGCTTTGCATATATGTTTCTTAGATTATATAGAAGCAATATATACAAAGATTTCAACCGTCTACCTGTTCCATTCATTGTTCTAATTGTCGAAAATTACAAATAATTTCCGATAAAGGATTAACAATGGGGCTCATTGTTCACATAAATTTGAAGAGCAAAAAATTGGCGAATTGTACTGTTTGGACGCTTTGCATATATGTTTCTTAGACTATATGGAAGCAATATATACAAAGATTTCAACCGTCTACGGGTTCCAATCATTGTTCTACTTGTAAAAAGTTACAATTAATTTCCGTTAAAGGATTAACAATGGGGCTCGTAGTTCACTTAAACTTGAAGAACAAAAAATTGGCGAATTGTACTGTTTGGATGCTTTGCATAGATGTTTCTTAGACTATGTAGAAGCAATATATAGAAAGATTTCACCCGTCTACCTGTACTATTCATTGTTCTACTTGTAGAAAGTTACAAATAATTTCCATTTCATGATTATCAATGGGGCTCGCTGTTCACTTAAACTTGAAGATCCAAAAATTGGCGATTGTTACTGTTTAGATGCTTTGCATATATGTTTCTTAGATTATATAGAAGCAATATATACAAATATTTCAACCGTCTACCTGTTCCATTCATTGTTCTACTTGTCGAAAATTACAAATAATTTCCGATAAAGGATTAACCATTGGGGCTCATTGTTCACTTAAACATGAAGAACAAAAAATTGGCGAATGGTACTGTTTGGATGCTTTGCCTACATGTTCCTTAGACTATATGGAAGCAATATATACAAAGATTTCAACCGTCTACGTGTTCCAATCATTGTTCTACTTGTCGAAATTTACAAATAATTTCCTTTAAAGGATTAACAATGGGGCTCGTAGTTCACTTAAACTTGAAGAACAAAAAATTGGCGAATTGTACTGTTTGGATGCTTTGCATATATGTTTCTTAGACTATATAGAAGCAATATATACAATGATTTCAACCGTCTACCTATTCCATTCATTGTTCTACTTGCCGAAATTTACAAATAATTTCCTTTAAAGGATTAACAATGGGGCTCGTAGTTCACTTAAACATGAAGAACAAAAAATTGGCGAATGGTACTGTTTGGATACTTTGCATATATGTTTCTTAGACTATATAGACGCAATATATACAAAGATTTCAACCGTCTACCTGTTCCATTCATTGTTCTACTTGTCGAAAGTTACAAATAATTTCCGATAAAGGAATAACAATGGGGCTCGTAGTTCACTTAAACTTGAAGACCAAAAAATTGGCGAATGGTACTGTTTGGATGCTTTGCGTACATGTTTCTCAGACTATATGGAAGCAATATATACAAAGATTTCAACCGTCTACGTGTTCCAATCATTGTTCTACTTGTCGAAATTTACACATAATTTCCTTTAAAGGATTAACAATGGGGCTTGTTGTTAACTTAAACTTGAAGAACAATAAATTGGCGAATTGTACTTTTTGGATGCTTTGCATATATGTTTCTTAGACTATATAGAAGCAATATATACAAAGATTTCAACCGTCTACCTGTTCCATTCATTGTTCTACTTGTCGAAAATTACAAATAATTTCTGATAAAGGATTAACAATGGGTCTCATTGTTCACTTAAACTTGAAGAACAAAAAATTGGCGAATTGTACTGTTTGGATGCTTTGCATAAATGTTTCTTAGACTATATAGAAGTAATATATACAAAGATTTCAACCGTCTACCTGTTCCATTCATTGTTCTACTTGTCGAAAGTTACAAATAATTTCCGTTAAGGATTAACAATGGGGATCGTAGTTTACTTAAACTTGAAGAACAAAAAATTGGCGAATTGTACTGTTTGGATGCTTTGCATATTTGTTTCTTAGACTATATGGAAGCAATATATACAAAGATTTCAACCGTCTACCTGTTCCATTCATTGTTCTACTTATGGGAAGTTACAAATAATTTCCGTTAAAGTATTAACAATGGGGCTCGTAGTTCACTTAAACATGAAGATGAAATAATTGGCGAATTGTACTGTTTGGATGCTTTGCATATATGTTTCTTAGATTATATAGAAGCAATATATACAAAGATTTCAACCGTCTACCTGTTCCATTCATTGTTCTAATTGTCGAAAATTACAAATAATTTCCGATAAAGGATTAACAATGGGGCTCATTGTTCACATAAATTTGAAGAGCAAAAAATTGGCGAATTGTACTGTTTGGACGCTTTGCATATATGTTTCTTATACTATATGGAAGCAATATATACAAAGATTTCAACCGTCTACGTGTTCCAATCATTGTTCTACTTGTAAAAAGTTACAATTAATTTCCGTTAAAGGATTAACAATGGGGCTCATTGTTCACTTAAACTTGAAGAACAAAAAATTGACGAATGGTACTGTTTGGATGCTTTGCCTACATGTTCCTTAGACTATATGGAAGCAATATATACAAAGATTTCAACCGTCTACGTGTTCCAATCATTGTTCTACTTGTCGAAATTTACAAATAATTTCCTTTAAAGGATTAACAATGGGGCTCGTAGTTCACTTAAACTTGAAGAACAAAAAATTGGCGAATTGTACTGTTTGGATGCTTTGCATATATGCTTCTTAGACTATATAGACGCAATATATACAAAGATTTCAACCGTCTACCTGTTCCATTCATTGTTCTACTTGTCGAAAGTTACAAATAATTTCCGATAAAGGAATAACAATGGGGCTCGTAGTTCACTTAAACTTGAAGACCAAAAAATTGGCGAATGGTACTGTTTGGATGCTTTGCGTACATGTTTCTCAGACTATATGGAAGCAATATATACAAAGATTTCAACCGTCTACGTGTTCCAATCATTGTTCTACTTGTCGAAATTTACACATAATTTCCTTTAAAGGATTAACAATGGGGCTTGTTGTTAACTTAAACTTGAAGAACAATAAATTGGCGAATTGTACTGTTTGGATGCTTTGCATATATGTTTCTTAGACTATATAGAAGCAATATATACAAAGATTTCAACCGTCTACCTGTTCCATTCATTGTTCTACTTGTCGAAAGTTACAAATAATTTCCGATAAAGGAGTAACAATGGGGCTCATTGTTCACTTAAACTTGAAGAACAAAAAATTGGCGAATGGTACTGTTTGGATGCTTTGCATATATGTTTCTTAGACTATATGGAAGCAATATATAATAATATTTCAACCGTCTACTTGTTCCAATCATTGTTCTACTTGTCGAAATTTACAAATAATTTCCTTTAAAGGATGAACAATGGGGCTCGTTGTTCACTTAAACTTGAAGAACAATAAATTGGCGAATTGTACTGTTTGGGTGCTTTGCATATATGTTTCTTAGAATATATAGAAGCAATATATACAATGATTTCAACCGTCTACCTGTTCCATTCATTGTTCTACTTGTCGAATGTTACAAATAATTTCCGTTAAGGGATTAACAATGGGGATCGTAGTTTACTTAAACTTGAAGAACAAAAAATTGGCGAATGGTACTGTTTGGATGCTTTGCATATATGTTTCTTAGACTATATAGAAGCAATATATACAAAGATTTCAACCGTCTACCTGTTCCATTCATTGTTCTACTTGTCGAAAGTTACAAATAATTTCCGATAAAGGATTAACAATGGGGCTCATTGTTCACTTAAACTTGAAGAACAAAAAATTGGCGAATGGTACTATTTGGATGCTTTACATATATGTTTCTTAGGTTATATAGAAGCAATATATACAAAGATTTCAACCGTTTACATGTTCCATTCATTGTTCTACTTGCGAAAATTACAAATAATTTCCGATAAAGGATTAACCATTGGGGCTCATTGTTCACTTAAACTTGAAGAACAAAAAATTGGCGAATGGTAGTGTTTGGATGCTTTGCGTACATGTTTCTTAGACTATATGGAAGCAATATATACAAAGATTTCAACCGTCTACGTGTTCCAATCATTGTTCTACTTGTAAAAAGTTACAATTAATTTCCGTTAAAGGATTAACAATGGGGCTCGTAGTTCACTTAAACTTGAAGAACAAAAAATTGGCGAATTGTACTGTTTGGATGCTTTGCATAGATGTTTCTTAGACTATGTAGAAGCAATATATAGAAAGATTTCAACCGTCTACGTGTTCCAATCATTGTTCTACTTGTAAAAAGTTACAATTAATTTCCGTTAAAGGATTAACAATGGGGCTCGTAGTTCACTTAAACTTGAAGAACAAAAAATTGGCGAATTGTACTGTTTGGATGCTTTGCATGGATGTTTCTTAGACTATGTAGAAGCAATATATAGAAAGATTTCACCCGTCTACCTGTACTATTCATTGTTCTACTTGTAGAAAGTTACAAATAATTTCCGTTTCATGATTATCAATGGGGCTCGTTGTTCACTTAAACTTGAAGAACAAATATTGCTTTGCATATATGTTTCTTAGATTATATAGAAGCAATATATACAAAGATTGCAACCGTCTACCTATTCCATTCATTGTTCTACTTGCCGAAATTTACAAATAATTTCCTTTAAAGGATTAACCATTGGGGCTCATTGTTCACTAAACTTGAAGAACAAAAAATTGTCGAATTGTACTGTTTGGATGCTTTGCATATATGTTTCTTAGACTATATAGAAGCAATATATAAAAGGATTTCAACCGTCTACATGTTCCATTCATTGTTCTACTTGTCGAAAGTTACAAATAATTTCCGATAAAGGAGTAACAATGGGGCTCATTGTTCACTTAAACTTGAAGAACAAAAAATTGGCGAATGGTACTGTTTGGATGCTTTGCATATATGTTTCTTAGTCTATATAGAAGCAATATATACAAAGATTTCAACCGTCTACCTGTTCCATTCATTGTTCTACTTGTCGAATGTTACAAATAATTTCCGATAAAGGATTAACAATGGGGCTCATTGTTCACTTAAACTTGAAGATCAAAAAATTGGCGAATGTTACTGTTTAGATGCTTTGCATATAGGTTCCTTAGACTATATAGAAGCAACATATACAAAGATTGCAACCGTCTACCTGTTCTATTTATTGTTCTTCTTGTCGAAAGTTACAAATAATTTCCGTTTCATGATTATCAATGGGCCTCGTTGTTCACTTAAACTTGAAGAACAATAAATTGGCGAATTGTACTGTTTGGATGCTTTGCATATATGTTTCTTAGACTATATGGAAGCAATATATACAAAGATTTCAACCGTCTACGTGTTCCAATCATTGTTCTACTAGTAAAAAGTTACAATTAATTTCCGTTAAAGGATTAACAATGGGGCTCGTAGTTCACTTAAACTTGAAGAACAAAAAATTGGCGAATTGTACTGTTTGGATGCTTTGCATAGATGTTTCTTAGACTATGTAGAAGCAATATATTGAAAGATTTCACCCGTCTACCTGTACTATTCATTGTTCTACTTGTAGAAAGCTACAAATAATTTCCGATAAAGGATTAACAATGGGGCTCATTGTTCACTTAAATTTGAAGAGCAAAAAATTGGCGAATTGTACTGTTTGGACGCTTTGCATATATGTTTCTTAGACTATATGGAAGCAATATATACAAAGATTTCAACCGTCTACGTGTTCCAATCATTGTTCTACTTGTAAAAAGTTACAATTAATTTCCGTTAAAGGATTAACAATGGGGCTCGTAGTTCACTTAAACTTGAAGAACAAAAAATTGGCGAATTGTACTGTTTGGATGCTTTGCATAGATGTTTCTTAGACTATGTAGAAGCAATATATAGAAAGATTTCAACCGTCTACGTGTTCCAATCATTGTTCTACTTGTAAAAAGTTACAATTAATTTCCGTTAAAGGATTAACAATGGGGCTCGTAGTTCACTTAAACTTGAAGAACAAAAAATTGGCGAATTGTACTGTTTGGATGCTTTGCATAGATGTTTCTTAGACTATGTAGAAGCAATATATAGAAAGATTTCACCCGTCTACCTGTACTATTCATTGTTCTACTTGTAGAAAGTTACAAATAATTTCCGTTTCATGATTATCAATGGGGCTCGTTGTTCACTTAAACTTGAAGAACAAAAAATTGCTTTGCATATATGTTTCTTAGATTATATAGAAGCAATATATACAAAGATTTCAACCGTCTACCTGTTCCATTCATTGTTCTACTTGTCGAAAGTTACAAATAATTTCCAATAAAGGATTAACAATGGGGCTCATTGTTCACTTAAACTTGAAGAACAAAAAATTGGCGAATGGTACTGTTTGGATGCTTTGCATATATGTTTCTTAGTCTATATAGAAGCAATATATACAAAGATTTCAACCGTCTACCTGTTCCATTCATTGTTCTACTTGTCGAATGTTACAAATAATTTCCGATAAAGGATTAACAATGGGGCTCATTGTTCACTTAAACTTGAAGATCAAAAAATTGGCGAATGTTACTGTTTAGATGCTTTGCATATAGGTTCCTTAGACTATATAGAAGCAACATATACAAAGATTGCAACCGTCTACCTGTTCTATTTATTGTTCTTCTTGTCGAAAGTTACAAATAATTTCCGTTTCATGATTATCAATGGGCCTCGTTGTTCACTTAAACTTGAAGAACAATAAATTGGCGAATTGTACTGTTTGGATGCTTTGCATATATGTTTCTTAGACTATATGGAAGCAATATATACAAAGATTTCAACCGTCTACGTGTTCCAATCATTGTTCTACTAGTAAAAAGTTACAATTAATTTCCGTTAAAGGATTAACAATGGGGCTCGTAGTTCACTTAAACTTGAAGAACAAAAAATTGGCGAATTGTACTGATTGGATGCTTTGCATAGATGTTTCTTAGACTATGTAGAAGCAATATATTGAAAGATTTCACCCGTCTACCTGTACTATTCATTGTTCTACTTGTAGAAAGCTACAAATAATTTCCGATAAAGGATTAACAATGGGGCTCATTGTTCACTTAAATTTGAAGAGCAAAAAATTGGCGAATTGTACTGTTTGGACGCTTTGCATATATGTTTCTTAGACTATATGGAAGCAATATATACAAAGATTTCAACCGTCTACGTGTTCCAATCATTGTTCTACTTGTAAAAAGTTACAATTAATTTCCGTTAAAGGATTAACAATGGGGCTCGTAGTTCACTTAAACTTGAAGAACAAAAAATTGGCGAATTGTACTGTTTGGATGCTTTGCATAGATGTTTCTTAGACTATGTAGAAGCAATATATAGAAAGATTTCAACCGTCTACGTGTTCCAATCATTGTTCTACTTGTAAAAAGTTACAATTAATTTCCGTTAAAGGATTAACAATGGGGCTCGTAGTTCACTTAAACTTGAAGAACAAAAAATTGGCGAATTGTACTGTTTGGATGCTTTGCATGGATGTTTCTTAGACTATGTAGAAGCAATATATAGAAAGATTTCACCCGTCTACCTGTACTATTCATTGTTCTACTTGTAGAATGTTACAAATAATTTCCGTTTCATGATTATCAATGGGGCTCGTTGTTCACTTAAACTTGAAGAACAAATATTGCTTTGCATATATGTTTCTTAGATTATATAGAAGCAATATATACAAAGATTGCAACCGTCTACCTATTCCATTCATTGTTCTACTTGCCGAAATTTACAAATAATTTCCTTTAAAGGATTAACCATTGGGGCTCATTGTTCACTAAACTTGAAGAACAAAAAATTGTCGAATTGTACTGTTTGGATGCTTTGCATATATGTTTCTTAGACTATATAGAAGCAATATATAAAAGGATTTCAACCGTCTACATGTTCCATTCATTGTTCTACTTGTCGAAAGTTACAAATAATTTCCGATAAAGGAGTAACAATGGGGCTCATTGTTCACTTAAACTTGAAGAACAAAAAATTGGCGAATGGTACTGTTTGGATGCTTTGCATATATGTTTCTTAGACTATATGGAAGCAATATATAATAATATTTCAACCGTCTACTTGTTCCAATCATTGTTCTACTTGTCGAAATTTACAAATAATTTCCTTTAAAGGATGAACAATGGGGCTCGTTGTTCACTTAAACTTGAAGAACAATAAATTGGCGAATTGTACTGTTTGGGTGCTTTGCATATATGTTTCTTAGAATATATAGAAGCAATATATACAATGATTTCAACCGTCTACCTGTTCCATTCATTGTTCTACTTGTCGAATGTTACAAATAATTTCCGTTAAGGGATTAACAATGGGGATCGTAGTTTACTTAAACTTGAAGAACAAAAAATTGGCGAATGGTACTGTTTGGATGCTTTGCATATATGTTTCTTAGACTATATAGAAGCAATATATACAAAGATTTCAACCGTCTACCTGTTCCATTCATTGTTCTACTTGTCGAAAGTTACAAATAATTTCCGATAAAGGATTAACAATGGGGCTCATTGTTCACTTAAACTTGAAGAACAAAAAATTGGCGAATGGTACTATTTGGATGCTTTACATATATGTTTCTTAGGTTATATAGAAGCAATATATACAAAGATTTCAACCGTTTACATGTTCCATTCATTGTTCTACTTGTCGAAAATTACAAATAATTTCCGATAAAGGATTAACCATTGGGGCTCATTGTTCACTTAAACTTGAAGAACAAAAAATTGGCGAATGGTAGTGTTTGGATGCTTTGCGTACATGTTTCTTAGACTATATGGAAGCAATATATACAAAGATTTCAACCGTCTACGTGTTCCAATCATTGTTCTACTTGTCGAAATTTACAAATAATTTCCTTTAAAGGATGAACAATGGGGCTCGTTGTTCACTTAAACTTGAAGAACAATAAATTGCCGAATTGTACTGTTTGGGTGCTTTGCATATATGTTTCTTAGAATATATAGAAGCAATATATACAATGATTTCAACCGTCTACCTGTTCCATTCATTGTTCTACTTGTCGAATGTTACAAATAATTTCCGTTAAGGGATTAACAATGGGGATCGTAGTTTACTTAAACTTGAAGAACAAAAAATTGGCGAATGGTACTGTTTGGATGCTTTGCATATATGTTTCTTAGACTATATAGAAGCAATATATACAAAGATTTCAACCGTCTACCTGTTCCATTCATTGTTCTACTTGTCGAAAGTTACAAATAATTTCCGATAAAGGATTAACAATGGGGCTCATTGTTCACTTAAACTTGAAGAACAAAAAATTGGCGAATGGTACTGTTTGGATGCTTTGCATATATGTTTCTTAGTCTATATAGAAGCAATATATACAAAGATTTCAACCGTCTACGTGTTCCATTCATTGTTCTACTTGCCGAAAGTTAGAAATAATTTCCGATAAAGGATTAACAATGGGGCTCATTGTTCACTTAAACTTGAAGATCAAAAAATTGGCGAATGTTACTGTTTAGATGCTTTGCATATAGGTTCCTTAGACTATATAGAAGCAACATATACAAAGATTGCAACCGTCTACCTGTTCTATTTATTGTTCTTCTTGTCGAAAGTTACAAATAATTTCCGTTTCATGATTATCAATGGGCCTCGTTGTTCACTTAAACTTGAAGAACAATAAATTGGCGAATTGTTCTGTTTGGATGCTTTGCATATATGTTTCTTAGACTATATGGAAGCAATATATACAAAGATTTCAACCGTCTACTTGTTCCAATCATTGTTCTACTAGTAAAAAGTTACAATTAATTTCCGTTAAAGGATTAACAATGGGGCTCGTAGTTCACTTAAACTTGAAGAACAAAAAATTGGCGAATTGTACTGTTTGGATGCTTTGCATAGATGTTTCTGAGACTATGTAGAAGCAATATATAGAAAGATTTCACCCGTCTACCTGTACTATTCATTGTTCTACAAGTAGAAAGTTACAAATAATTTCCGATAAAGGATTAACAATGGGGCTCATTGTTCACTTAAATTTGAAGAGCAAAAAATTGGCGAATTGTACTGTTTGGACGCTTTGCATATATGTTTCTTAGACTATATGGAAGCAATATATACAAAGATTTCAACCGTCTACGTGTTCCAATCATTGTTCTACTTGTAAAAAGTTACAATTAATTTCCGTTAAAGGATTAACAATGGGGCTCGTAGTTCACTTGAACTTGAAGAACAAAAAATTGGCGAATTGTACTGTTTGGATGCTTTGCATAGATGTTTCTTAGACTATGTAGAAGCAATATATAGAAAGATTTCACCCGTCTACCTGTACTATTCATTGTTCTACTTGTCGAAATTTACAAATAATTTCCGATAAAGGATTAACCATTGGGGCTCATTGTTCACTTAAACTTGAAGAACAAAAAATTGGCGAATTGTACTGTTTGGATGCTTTGCATATATGTTTCTTAGACTATATAGAAGCAATATATACAAATATTTCAACCGTCTACCTGTTCCATTCATTGTTCGACTTGTCGAAAATTACAAATAATTTCCGATAAAGGATTAACCATTGGGGCTCATTGTTCACTTAAACTTGAAGACCATAAAATTGGCGAATGGTACTGTTTGGATGCTTTGCATATTTGTTTCTTAGACTATATGGAAGCAATATATACAAAGATTTCAACCGTCTACCTGTTCCATTCCTGGTTCTACTTGTCGGAAGTTACAAATAATTTCCGTTAAAATATTAACAATGGGGCTCGTAGTTCACTTAAACATGAAGACGAAATAATTGGCGAATTGTACTGTTTGGATGCTTTGCATATATGTTTCTTAGACTATATGGAAGCAATATATACAAAGATTTCAACCGTCTACGTGTTCCAATCATTGTTCTACTAGTAAAAAGTTACAATTAATTTCCGTTAAAGGATTAACAATGGGGCTCGTAGTTCACTTAAACTTGAAGAACAAAAAATTGGCGAATTGTACTGTTTGGATGCTTTGCATAGATGTTTCTTAGACTATGTAGAAGCAATATATAGAAAGATTTCACCCGTCTACCTGTACTATTCATTGTTCTACTTGTAGAAAGTTACAAATAATTTCCGATAAAGGATTAACAATGGGGCTCATTGTTCACTTAAATTTGAAGAGCAAAAAATTGGCGAATTGTACTGTTTGGACGCTTTGCATATATGTTTCTTAGTCTATATAGAAGCAATATATACAACGATTTCAACCGTCTACCTGTTCCATTCATTGTTCTACTTGTCGAATGTTACAAATAATTTCCGATAAAGGATTAACAATGGGGCTCATTGTTCACTTAAACTTGAAGATCAAAAAATTGGCGAATGTTACTGTTTAGATGCTTTGCATATAGGTTCCTTAGACTATATAGAAGCAACATATACAAAGATTGCAACCGTCTACCTGTTCTATTTATTGTTCTTCTTGTCGAAAGTTACAAATAATTTCCGTTTCATGATTATCAATGGGCCTCGTTGTTCACTTAAACTTGAAGAACAATAAATTGGCGAATTGTACTGTTTGGATGCTTTGCATATATGTTTCTTAGACTATATGGAAGCAATATATACAAAGATTTCAACCGTCTACGTGTTCCAATCATTGTTCTACTAGTAAAAAGTTACAATTAATTTCCGTTAAAGGATTAACAATGGGGCTCGTAGTTCACTTAAACTTGAAGAACAAAAAATTGGCGAATTGTACTGTTTGGATGCTTTGCATAGATGTTTCTTAGACTATGTAGAAGCAATATATTGAAAGATTTCACCCGTCTACCTGTACTATTCATTGTTCTACTTGTAGAAAGCTACAAATAATTTCCGATAAAGGATTAACAATGGGGCTCATTGTTCACTTAAATTTGAAGAGCAAAAAATTGGCGAATTGTACTGTTTGGACGCTTTGCATATATGTTTCTTAGACTATATGGAAGCAATATATACAAAGATTTCAACCGTCTACGTGTTCCAATCATTGTTCTACTTGTAAAAAGTTACAATTAATTTCCGTTAAAGGATTAACAATGGGGCTCGTAGTTCACTTAAACTTGAAGAACAAAAAATTGGCGAATTGTACTGTTTGGATGCTTTGCATAGATGTTTCTTAGACTATGTAGAAGCAATATATAGAAAGATTTCAACCGTCTACGTGTTCCAATCATTGTTCTACTTGTAAAAAGTTACAATTAATTTCCGTTAAAGGATTAACAATGGGGCTCGTAGTTCACTTAAACTTGAAGAACAAAAAATTGGCGAATTGTACTGTTTGGATGCTTTGCATAGATGTTTCTTAGACTATGTAGAAGCAATATATAGAAAGATTTCACCCGTCTACCTGTACTATTCATTGTTCTACTTGTAGAAACTTACAAATAATTTCCGTTTCATGATTATCAATGGGGCTCGTTGTTCACTTAAACTTGAAGAACAAATATTGCTTTGCATATATGTTTCTTAGATTATATAGAAGCAATATATACAAAGATTGCAACCGTCTACCTATTCCATTCATTGTTCTACTTGCCGAAATTTACAAATAATTTCCTTTAAAGGATTAACCATTGGGGCTCATTGTTCACTAAACTTGAAGAACAAAAAATTGTCGAATTGTACTGTTTGGATGCTTTGCATATATGTTTCTTAGACTATATAGAAGCAATATATAAAAGGATTTCAACCGTCTACATGTTCCATTCATTGTTCTACTTGTCGAAAGTTACAAATAATTTCCGATAAAGGAGTAACAATGGGGCTCATTGTTCACTTAAACTTGAAGAACAAAAAATTGGCGAATGGTACTGTTTGGATGCTTTGCATATATGTTTCTTAGACTATATGGAAGCAATATATAATAATATTTCAACCGTCTACTTGTTCCAATCATTGTTCTACTTGTCGAAATTTACAAATAATTTCCTTTAAAGGATGAACAATGGGGCTCGTTGTTCACTTAAACTTGAAGAACAATAAATTGGCGAATTGTACTGTTTGGGTGCTTTGCATATATGTTTCTTAGAATATATAGAAGCAATATATACAATGATTTCAACCGTCTACCTGTTCCATTCATTGTTCTACTTGTCGAATGTTACAAATAATTTCCGTTAAGGGATTAACAATGGGGATCGTAGTTTACTTAAACTTGAAGAACAAAAAATTGGCGAATGGTACTGTTTGGATGCTTTGCATATATGTTTCTTAGACTATATAGAAGCAATATATACAAAGATTTCAACCGTCTACCTGTTCCATTCATTGTTCTACTTGTCGAAAGTTACAAATAATTTCCGATAAAGGATTAACAATGGGGCTCATTGTTCACTTAAACTTGAAGAACAAAAAATTGGCGAATGGTACTATTTGGATGCTTTACATATATGTTTCTTAGGTTATATAGAAGCAATATATACAAAGATTTCAACCGTTTACATGTTCCATTCATTGTTCTACTTGTCGAAAATTACAAATAATTTCCGATAAAGGATTAACCATTGGGGCTCATTGTTCACTTAAACTTGAAGAACAAAAAATTGGCGAATGGTAGTGTTTGGATGCTTTGCGTACATGTTTCTTAGACTATATGGAAGCAATATATACAAAGATTTCAACCGTCTACGTGTTCCAATCATTGTTCTACTTGTCGAAATTTACAAATAATTTCCTTTAAAGGATGAACAATGGGGCTCGTTGTTCACTTAAACTTGAAGAACAATAAATTGCCGAATTGTACTGTTTGGGTGCTTTGCATATATGTTTCTTAGAATATATAGAAGCAATATATACAATGATTTCAACCGTCTACCTGTTCCATTCATTGTTCTACTTGTCGAATGTTACAAATAATTTCCGTTAAGGGATTAACAATGGGGATCGTAGTTTACTTAAACTTGAAGAACAAAAAATTGGCGAATGGTACTGTTTGGATGCTTTGCATATATGTTTCTTAGACTATATAGAAGCAATATATACAAAGATTTCAACCGTCTACCTGTTCCATTCATTGTTCTACTTGTCGAAAGTTACAAATAATTTCCGATAAAGGATTAACAATGGGGCTCATTGTTCACTTAAACTTGAAGAACAAAAAATTGGCGAATGGTACTGTTTGGATGCTTTGCATATATGTTTCTTAGTCTATATAGAAGCAATATATACAAAGATTTCAACCGTCTACGTGTTCCATTCATTGTTCTACTTGCCGAAAGTTAGAAATAATTTCCGATAAAGGATTAACAATGGGGCTCATTGATCACTTAAACTTGAAGATCAAAAAATTGGCGAATGTTACTGTTTAGATGCTTTGCATATAGGTTCCTTAGACTATATAGAAGCAACATATACAAAGATTGCAACCGTCTACCTGTTCTATTTATTGTTCTTCTTGTCGAAAGTTACAAATAATTTCCGTTTCATGATTATCAATGGGCCTCGTTGTTCACTTAAACTTGAAGAACAATAAATTGGCGAATTGTTCTGTTTGGATGCTTTGCATATATGTTTCTTAGACTATATGGAAGCAATATATACAAAGATTTCAACCGTCTACTTGTTCCAATCATTGTTCTACTAGTAAAAAGTTACAATTAATTTCCGTTAAAGGATTAACAATGGGGCTCGTAGTTCACTTAAACTTGAAGAACAAAAAATTGGCGAATTGTACTGTTTGGATGCTTTGCATAGATGTTTCTGAGACTATGTAGAAGCAATATATAGAAAGATTTCACCCGTCTACCTGTACTATTCATTGTTCTACAAGTAGAAAGTTACAAATAATTTCCGATAAAGGATTAACAATGGGGCTCATTGTTCACTTAAATTTGAAGAGCAAAAAATTGGCGAATTGTACTGTTTGGACGCTTTGCATATATGTTTCTTAGACTATATGGAAGCAATATATACAAAGATTTCAACCGTCTACGTGTTCCAATCATTGTTCTACTTGTAAAAAGTTACAATTAATTTCCGTTAAAGGATTAACAATGGGGCTCGTAGTTCACTTAAACTTGAAGAACAAAAAATTGGCGAATTGTACTGTTTGGATGCTTTGCATCGATGTTTCTTAGACTATGTAGAAGCAATATATAGAAAGATTTCACCCGTCTACCTGTACTATTCATTGTTCTACTTGTCGAAATTTACAAATAATTTCCGATAAAGGATTAACCATTGGGGCTCATTGTTCACTTAAACTTGAAGAACAAAAAATTGGCGAATTGTACTGTTTGGATGCTTTGCATATATGTTTCTTAGACTATATAGAAGCAATATATACAAATATTTCAACCGTCTACCTGTTCCATTCATTGTTCGACTTGTCGAAAATTACAAATAATTTCCGATAAAGGATTAACCATTGGGGCTCATTGTTCACTTAAACTTGAAGAGCAAAAAATTGTCGAATTGTACTGTTTGGATGCTTTGCATATATGTTTCTTAGACTATATAGAAGCAATATATACAATGATTTCAACCGTCTACCTGTTCCATTCATTGTTCTACTTGTCGAAATTTACAAATAATTTCCGATAAAGGATTAACCATTGGGGCTCATTGTTCACTTAAACTTGAAGAACAAAAAATTGGCGAATTGTACTGTTTGGATGCTTTGCATATATGTTTCTTAGACTATATAGAAGCAATATATACAAAGATTTCAACCGTCTACCTGTTCCATTCATTGTTCTACTTGTCGAAAGTTACAATTAATTTCCGTTAAAGGATTAACAATGGGGCTCGTAGTTCACTTAAACTTGAAGTACAAAAAATTGACGAATTGTACTGATTGGATGCTTTGCATATATGTTTCGTAGACTATATAGAAGCAATATATACAAATATTTCAACCGTCTACCTGTTCCATTCATTGTTCGACTTGTCGAAAATTACAAATAATTTCCGATAAAGGATTAACCATTGGGGCTCATTGTTCACTTAAACTTGAAGACCATAAAATTGGCGAATGGTACTGTTTGGATGCTTTGCATATTTGTTTCTTAGACTATATGGAAGCAATATATACAAAGATTTCAACCGTCTACCTGTTCCATTCATGGTTCTACTTGTCGGAAGTTACAAATAATTTCCGTTAAAATATTAACAATGGGGCTCGTAGTTCACTTAAACATGAAGACGAAATAATTGGCGAATTGTACTGTTTGGATGCTTTGCATATATGTTTCTTAGACTATATGGAAGCAATATATACAAAGATTTCAACCGTCTACGTGTTCCAATCATTGTTCTACTAGTAAAAAGTTACAATTAATTTCCGTTAAAGGATTAACAATGGGGCTCGTAGTTCACTTAAACTTGAAGAACAAAAAATTGGCGAATTGTACTGTTTGGATGCTTTGCATAGATGTTTCTTAGACTATGTAGAAGCAATATATAGAAAGATTTCACCCGTCTACCTGTACTATTCATTGTTCTACTTGTAGAAAGTTACAAATAATTTCCGATAAAGGATTAACAATGGGGCTCATTGTTCACTTAAATTTGAAGAGCAAAAAATTGGCGAATTGTACTGTTTGGACGCTTTGCATATATGTTTCTTAGACTATATGGAAGCAATATATACAAAGATTTCAACCGTCTACGTGTTCCTGTCATTGTTCTACTTGTAAAAAGTTACAATTAATTTCCGTTAAAGGATTAACAATGGGGCTCGTAGTTCACTTAAACTTGAAGAACAAAAAATTGGCGAATTGTACTGTTTGGATGCTTTGCATAGATGTTTCTTAGACTATGTAGAAGCAATATATAGAAAGATTTCACCCGTCTACCTGTACTATTCATTGTTCTACTTGTAGAAAGTTACAAATAATTTCCGTTTCATGATTATCAATGGGGCTCGTTGTTCACTTAAACTTGAAGAACAAAAAATTGCTTTGCATATATGTTTCTTAGATTATATAGAAGCAATATATACAAAGATTTCAACCGTCTACCTATTCCATTCATTGTTCTACTTGCCGAAATTTACAAATAATTTCCTTTAAAGGATTAACCATTGGGGCTCATTGTTCACTAAACTTGAAGAACAAAAAATTGGCGAATTGTACTGTTTGGATGCTTTGCATATATGTTTCTTAGACTATATAGAAGCAATATATAAAAAGATTTCAACCGTCTACCTGTTCCATTCATTGTTCTACTTGTCGAAAGTTACAAATAATTTCCGATAAAGGAGTAACAATGGGGCTCATTGTTCACTTAAACTTGAAGAACAAAAAATTGGCGAATTGTACTGTTTGGATGCTTTGCATATATGTTTCTTAGACTATATAGAAGCAATATATACAAATATTTCAACCGTCTACCTGTTCCATTCATTGTTCGACTTGTCGAAAATTACAAATAATTTCCGATAAAGGATTAACCATTGGGGCTCATTGTTCACTTAAACTTGAAGAGCAAAAAATTGTCGAATTGTACTGTTTGGATGCTTTGCATATATGTTTCTTAGACTATATAGAAGCAATATATACAATGATTTCAACCGTCTACCTGTTCCATTCATTGTTCTACTTGTCGAATGTTACAAATAATTTCCGTTAAGGGATTAACAATGGGGATCGTAGTTTACTTAAACTTGAAGAACAAAAAATTGGCGAATGGTACTGTTTGGATGCTTTGCATATATGTTTCTTAGACTATATAGAAGCAATATATACAAAGATTTCAACCGTCTACGTGTTCCAATCATTGTTCTACTAGTAAAAAGTTACAATTAATTTCCGTTAAAGGATTAACAATGGGGCTCGTAGTTCACTTAAACTTGAAGAACAAAAAATTGGCGAATTGTACTGTTTGGATGCTTTGCATAGATGTTTCTTAGACTATGTAGAAGCAATATATAGAAAGATTTCACCCGTCTACCTGTACTATTCATTGTTCTACTTGTAGAAAGTTACAAATAATTTCCGATAAAGGATTAACCATTGGGGCTCATTGTTCACTTAAACTTGAAGAACAAAAAATTGGCGAGTGGTAGTGTTTGGATGCTTTGCGTACATGTTTCTTAGACTATATGGAAGCAATATATACAAAGATTTCAACCGTCTACGTGTTCCAATCATTGTTCTACTTGTCGAAATTTACAAATAATTTCCTTTAAAGGATGAACAATGGGGCTCGTTGTTCACTTAAACTTGAAGAACAATAAATTGCCGAATTGTACTGTTTGGGTGCTTTGCATATATGTTTCTTAGAATATATAGAAGCAATATATACAATGATTTCAACCGTCTACCTGTTCCATTCATTGTTCTACTTGTCGAATGTTACAAATAATTTCCGTTAAGGGATTAACAATGGGGATCGTAGTTTACTTAAACTTGAAGAACAAAAAATTGGCGAATGGTACTGTTTGGATGCTTTGCATATATGTTTCTTAGACTATATAGGAGCAATATATACAAAGATTTCAACCGTCTACCTGTTCCATTCATTGTTCTACTTGTCGAAAGTTACAAATAATTTCCGATAAAGGATTAACAATGGGGCTCATTGTTCACTTAAACTTGAAGAACAAAAAATTGGCGAATGGTACTGTTTGGATGCTTTGCATATATGTTTCTTAATCTATATAGAAGCAATATATACAAAGATTACAACCGTCTACGTGTTCCATTCATTGTTCTACTTGCCGAAAGTTAGAAATAATTTCCGATAAAGGATTAACAATGGGGCTCATTGTTCACTTAAACTTGAAGATCAAAAAATTGGCGAATGTTACTGTTTAGATGCTTTGCATATAGGTTCCTTAGACTATATAGAAGCAACATATACAAAGATTGCAACCGTCTACCTGTTCTATTTATTGTTCTTCTTGTCGAAAGTTACAAATAATTTCCGTTTCATGATTATCAATGGGCCTCGTTGTTCACTTAAACTTGAAGAACAATAAATTGGCGAATTGTACTGTTTGGATGCTTTGCAAATATGTTTCTTAGACTATATGGAAGCAATATATACAAAGATTTCAACCGTCTACGTGTTCCAATCATTGTTCTACTAGTAAAAAGTTACAATTAATTTCCGTTAAAGGATTAACAATGGGGCTCGTAGTTCACTTAAACTTGAAGAACAAAAAATTGGCGAATTGTACTGTTTGGATGCTTTGCATAGATGTTTCTTAGACTATGTAGAAGCAATATATAGAAAGATTTCACCCGTCTACCTGTACTATTCATTGTTCTACTTGTAGAAAGTTACAAATAATTTCCGATAAAGGATTAACAATGGGGCTCATTGTTCACTTAAATTTGAAGAGCAAAAAATTGGCGAATTGTACTGTTTGGACGCTTTGCATATATGTTTCTTAGACTATATAGAAGCAATATATAAAAAGATTTCAACCGTCTACCTGTTCCATTCATTGTTCTACTTGTCGAAAGTTACAAATAATTTCCGATAAAGGAGTAACAATGGGGCTCATTGTTCACTTAAATTTGAAGAGCAAAAAATTGGCGAATTGTACTGTTTGGATGCTTTGCATATATGTTTCTTAGACTATATAGAAGCAATATATACAAATATTTCAACCGTCTACCTGTTCCATTCATTGTTCGACTTGTCGAAAATTACAAATAATTTCCGATAAAGGATTAACCATTGGGGCTCATTGTTCACTTAAACTTGAAGAGCAAAAAATTGTCGAATTGTACTGTTTGGATGCTTTGCATATATGTTTCTTAGACTATATAGAAGCAATATATACAATGATTTCAACCGTCTACCTGTTCCATTCATTGTTCTACTTGTCGAATGTTACAAATAATTTCCGTTAAGGGATTAACAATGGGGATCGTAGTTTACTTAAACTTGAAGAACAAAAAATTGGCGAATGGTACTGTTTGGATGCTTTGCATATATGTTTCTTAGACTATATAGAAGCAATATATACAAAGATTTCAACCGTCTACGTGTTCCAATCATTGTTCTACTAGTAAAAAGTTACAATTAATTTCCGTTAAAGGATTAACAATGGGGCTCGTAGTTCACTTAAACTTGAAGAACAAAAAATTGGCGAATTGTACTGTTTGGATGCTTTGCGTACATGTTTCTTAGACTATATGGAAGCAATATATACAAAGATTTCAACCGTCTACGTGTTCCAATCATTGTTCTACTTGTCGAAATTTACAAATAATTTCCTTTAAAGGATGAACAATGGGGCTCGTTGTTCACTTAAACTTGAAGAACAATAAATTGCCGAATTGTACTGTTTGGGTGCTTTGCATATATGTTTCTTAGAATATATAGAAGCAATATATACAATGATTTCAACCGTCTACCTGTTCCATTCATTGTTCTACTTGTCGAATGTTACAAATAATTTCCGTTAAGGGATTAACAATGGGGATCGTAGTTTACTTAAACTTGAAGAACAAAAAATTGGCGAATGGTACTGTTTGGATGCTTTGCATATATGTTTCTTAGACTATATAGGAGCAATATATACAAAGATTTCAACCGTCTACCTGTTCCATTCATTGTTCTACTTGTCGAAAGTTACAAATAATTTCCGATAAAGGATTAACAATGGGGCTCATTGTTCACTTAAACTTGAAGAACAAAAAATTGGCGAATGGTACTGTTTGGATGCTTTGCATATATGTTTCTTAATCTATATAGAAGCAATATATACAAAGATTACAACCGTCTACGTGTTCCATTCATTGTTCTACTTGCCGAAAGTTAGAAATAATTTCCGATAAAGGATTAACAATGGGGCTCATTGTTCACTTAAACTTGAAGATCAAAAAATTGGCGAATGTTACTGTTTAGATGCTTTGCATATAGGTTCCTTAGACTATATAGAAGCAACATATACAAAGATTGCAACCGTCTACCTGTTCTATTTATTGTTCTTCTTGTCGAAAGTTACAAATAATTTCCGTTTCATGATTATCAATGGGCCTCGTTGTTCACTTAAACTTGAAGAACAATAAATTGGCGAATTGTACTGTTTGGATGCTTTGCAAATATGTTTCTTAGACTATATGGAAGCAATATATACAAAGATTTCAACCGTCTACGTGTTCCAATCATTGTTCTACTAGTAAAAAGTTACAATTAATTTCCGTTAAAGGATTAACAATGGGGCTCGTAGTTCACTTAAACTTGAAGAACAAAAAATTGGCGAATTGTACTGTTTGGATGCTTTGCATAGATGTTTCTTAGACTATGTAGAAGCAATATATAGAAAGATTTCACCCGTCTACCTGTACTATTCATTGTTCTACTTGTAGAAAGTTACAAACAATTTCCGATAAAGGATTAACAATGGGGCTCATTGTTCACTTAAATTTGAAGAGCAAAAAATTGGCGAATTGTACTGTTTGGACGCTTTGCATATATGTTTCTTAGACTATATAGAAGCAATATATAAAAAGATTTCAACCGTCTACCTGTTCCATTCATTGTTCTACTTGTCGAAAGTTACAAATAATTTCCGATAAAGGAGTAACAATGGGGCTCATTGTTCACTTAAACTTGAAGAACAAAAAATTGGCGAATGGTACTGTTTGGATGCTTTGCATATGTGTTTCTTAGACTATATAGAAGCAATGTATACAAAGATTTCAACCGTCTACCTGTTCCATTCATTGTTCTACTTGTCGAAAGTTACAAATAATTTCCGATAAAGGATTAACAATGGGGCTCATTGTTCACTTAAACTTGAAGAACAAAAAATTGGCGAATGGTACTGTTTGGATGCTTTGCATATATGTTTCTTAGTCTATATAGAAGCAATATATACAAAGATTTCAACCGTCTACGTGTTCCATCCATTGTTCTACTTGCCGAAAGTTAGAAATAATTTCCGATAAAGGATTAACAATGGGGCTCATTGTTCACTTAAACTTGAAGATCAAAAAATTGGCGAATGTTACTGTTTAGATGCTTTGCATATAGGTTCCTTAGACTATATAGAAGCAACATATACAAAGATTGCAACCGTCTACCTGTTCTATTTATTGTTCTTCTTGTCGAAAGTTACAAATAATTTCCGTTTCATGATTATCAATGGGCCTCGTTGTTCACTTAAACTTGAAGAACAATAAATTGGCGAATTGTACTGTTTGGATGCTTTGCACATATGTTTCTTAGATTATATAGAAGCAATATATACAAATATTTCAACCGTCTACCTGTTCCATTCATTGTTCTACTTGTCGAAAATTACAAATAATTTCCGATAAAGGATTAACCATTGGGGCTCATTGTTCACTTAAACTTGAAGAACAAAAAATTGGCGAATGGTACTGTTTGGATGCTTTGCGTACATGTTTCTTAGACTATATGGAAGCAATATATACAAAGATTTCAACCGTCTACCTGTTCCAACATTGTTCTACTTGTCGAAATTTACAAATAATTTCCTTTAAAGGATTAATAATGGGGCTCATTGTTCAGTTAACCTTTAAGAACAAAAAATTGGCGAATGGTTCTGTTTGGATGCTTTGCATATATGTTTCTTAGATTATATAGAAGCAATATATACAAAGATTTCAACCGTCTACATGTCCCAATCATTGTTCTACTTGTAGAAAGTTACAATTAATTTCCGTTAAAGGATTAACAATGGGGCTCATTGTTCACTTAAACTTGAAGAACACAAAATTGGCAAGTGGTACTGTGTGGATGCTTTGCATATATGTTTCTTAGACTATATGGAAGCAATTAATACAAAGATTTCAACCGTCTACGTGTTCCAATCATTGTTCTACTTGTAGAAAGTTACAATTAATTTCCGTTAAAGGATTAACAATGGGGCTCGGAGTTCACTTAAACTTGAAGAACAAAAAATTGGCGAATTGTACTGTTTGGATGCTTTGAATATATGTTTCTTAGACTATATGGAAGCAATATATACAAAGATTTCAACCGTCCACGTGTTCCAAACATTGTTCTACTTGTCGAAAGTTACAAATAATTTCCGATAAAGGATTAACCATTGGGGCTCATTGTTCACTTAAACTTGAAGAACAAAAAATTGGCGAATTGTACTGTTTGGATGCTTTGCATATATGTTTCTTAGACTATATAGAAGCAATATATACAAAGATTTCAACCGTCTACCTGTTCTATTCATTGATCTACTTGTCGAAAGTTACAAATAATTTCCGATAAAGGATTAACAATGGGTCCCATTGTTTACTTAAACTTGAAGAACACAAAATTGGCAAATGGTACTGTGTGGATGCTTTGCATATATGTTTCTTAGACTATATGGAAGCAATATATACAAAGATTTCAACAGTCTACGTGTTCCAATCATTGTTCTACTTGTAAAAAGTTACAATTAATTTCCGTTAAAGGATTAACAATGGGGCTCGTAGTTCACTTAAACTTGAAGAACAAAAAATTGGCGAATTGTACTGTTTGGATGCTTTGCGTACATGTTTCTTAGACTATATGGAAGCAATATATACAAAGATTTCAACCGTCTACCTGCTCCATTCATTGTTCTACTTGTCGAAAGTTACAAATAATTTCCTTTAAAGGATTAACAATGGGGCTCGTTGTTCACTTAAACTTGAAGAACAATAAATTGGCGAATTGTACTGTTTGGATGCTTTGCATATATGTTTCTTACACTATATAGAAGCAATATATACAAAGATTTCAACCGTCTACCTGTTCCATTCATTGTTCTACTTGTCGAAAGTTATAATTAATTTCCGTTAAAGAATTAACAATGGGGCTCGTAGTTCACTTAAACTTGAAGTACAAAAAATTGACGAATTGTACTGATTGGATGCTTTGCATATATGTTTCGTAGACTATATAGAAGCAATATATACAAATATTTCAACCGTCTACCTGTTCCATTCATTGTTCGACTTGTCGAAAATTACAAATAATTTCCGATAAAGGATTAACCATTGGGGCTCATTGTTCACTTAAACTTGAAGACCAAAAAATTGGCGAATTGTACTGATTGGATGCTTTGCATATATGTTTCTTAGATTATATAGAAGCAATATATACAAAGATTTCAACCGTCTACCTGTTCCATTCATTGTTCTACTTGTCGAAAATTACAAATAATTTCCGATAAAGGATTAACAATGGGGCTCATTGTTCACTTAAATTTGAAGAGCAAAAAATTGGCGAATTGTACTGTTTGGACGCTTTGCATATATGTTTCTTAGACTATATGGAAGCAATATATACAAAGATTTCAACAGTCTACGTGTTCCAATCATTGTTCTACTTGTAAAAAGTTACAATTAATTTCCGTTAAAGGATTAACAATGGGGCTCGTAGTTCACTTAAACTTGAAGAACAAAAAATTGGCGAATTTTACTGTTTGGATGCTTTGCATAGATGTTTCTTAGACTATGTAGAAGCAATATATAGAAAGATTTCACCCGTCTACCTGTACTATTCATTGTTCTACTTGTAGAAAGTTACAAATAATTTCCATTTCATGATTATCAATGGGGCTCGCTGTTCACTTAAACTTGAAGATCCAAAAATTGGCGATTGTTACTGTTTAGGTGCTTTGCATATATGTTTCTTAGATTATATAGAAGCAATATATACAAATATTTCAACCGTCTACCTGTTCCATTCATTGTTCTACTTGTCGAAAATTACAAATAATTTCCGATAAAGGATTAACCATTGGGGCTCATTGTTCACTTAAACTTGAAGAACAAAAAATTGGCGAATGGTACTGTTTGGATGCTTTGCGTACATGTTCCTTAGACTATATGGAAGCAATATATACAAAGATTTCAACCGTCTACGTGTTCCAATCATTGTTCTACTTGTCGAAATTTACAAATAATTTCCTTTAAAGGATTAACAATGGGGCCCGTTGTTCACTTAAACTTGAAGAACAAAAAAGTGGCGAATGGTACTGTTTGGATGCTTTGCATATATGTTTCTTAGACTATATAGAAGCAATATATACAAAGATTTCAACCGTCTACCTGTTCCATTCATTGTTCTACTTGTCGAAAGTTACAATTAATTTCCGTTAAAGGATTAACAATGGGGATCGTAGTCTACTTGAACTTGAAGAACAAAAAAGTGGCGAATGGTACTGTTTGGATGCTTTGCATATATGTTTCTTAGATTATATAGAAGCAATATATACAAAGATTTCAACCGTCTACCTGTTCCATTCATTGTTCTACTTGTCGAAAGTTACAATTAATTTCCGTTAAAGGATTAACAATGGGGATCGTAGTCTACTTGAACTTGAAGAACAAAAAAGTGGCGAATGGTACTGTTTGGATGCTTTGCATATATGTTTCTTAGACTATATAGAAGCAATATATACATTGATTTCAACCGTCTATCTGTTCCAATCATTGTTCTACTTGTAGAAAGTTACAATTAATTTCCATTAAAGGATTAACAATGGGGCTCATTGTTCACTTAAACTTGAAGAGCAAAAAATTGGCGAATTGTACTGTTTGGACGCTTTGCATATATGTTTCTTGGACTATATAGAAGCAATATATACAATGATTTCAACAGTCTAACTGTTCCATTCATTGTTCTACTTGTCGAAATTTACAAATAATTTCCGATAAAGGATTAACAATGGGGCTCATTGTTCACTTAAACTTGAAGAACAAAAAATTGGCGAATGGTACAGTTTGGACGCTTTGCATATATGTTTCTTGGACTATATAGAAGCAATATATACAATGATTTCAACAGTCTAACTGTTCCATTCATTGTTCTACTTGTAGAAAGTTACAAATAATTTCCATTTCATGATTATCAATGCGGCTCGCTGTTCACATAAACTTGAAGATCAAAAAATTGGCGATTGTTACTGTTTAGATGCTTTGCATATAGGTTTCTTAGACTATATAGAAGCAACATATACAAAGATTTCAACCGTCTACCTGTTCTATTCATTGTTCTACTTGTCGAAAATTACAAATAATTTCCGATAAAGGATTAACAATAGGGCTCATTGTTCACTTAAACTTGAAGAACAAAAAATTGGCGAGTTGTACTGTTTGGATGCTTTGCATATATGTTTCTTAGACTATATAGAAGCAATATATACAATGATTTCAACCGTCTACCTATTCCATTCATTGTTCTACTTACCGAAATTTACAAATAATTTCCTTTAAAGGATTAACAATGGGCTCGTAGTTCACTTAAACTTGAAGTGCAAAAAATTGTCGAATTGTACTGTTTGGATGCTTTGCATATATGTTTCTTAGACTATATAGAAGCAATATATACAATGATTTCAACCGTCTACCTGTTCCATTCATTGTTCTACTTGTCGAAATTTACAAATAATTTCCGATAAAGGATTAACCATTGGGGCTCATTGTTCACTTAAACTTGAAGAACAAAAAATTGGCGAATTGTACTGTTTGGATGCTTTGCATATATGTTTCGTAGACTATATAGAAGCAATATATACAAATATTTCAACCGTCTACCTGTTCCATTCATTGTTCGACTTGTCGAAAATTACAAATAATTTCCGATAAAGGATTAACCATTGGGGCTCATTGTTCACTTAAACTTGAAGACCATAAAATTGGCGAATGGTACTGTTTGGATGCTTTGCATATATGTTTCTTGGACTATATAGAAGCAATATATACAATGATTTCAACCGTCTACCTATTCCATTCACTGTTCTACTTGTCGAAAGTTACAAATAATTTCCGTTAAGGGATTAACAATGGGGATCGTAGTTCACTTAAACTTGAAGAACAAAAAATTGGCGAATTGTACTGTTTGGATGCTTTGCGTACATGTTTCTTAGACTATATGGAAGCAATATATACAAAGATTTCAACCGTCTACCTGCTCCATTCATTGTTCTACTTGTCGAAAGTTACAAATAATTTCCTTTAAAGGATTAACAATGGGGCTCGTTGTTCACTTAAACTTGAAGAACAATAAATTGGCGAATTGTACTGTTTGGATGCTTTGCATATATGTTTCTTACACTATATAGAAGCAATATATACAAAGATTTCAACCGTCTACCTGTTCCATTCATTGTTCTACTTGTCGAAAGTTACAATTAATTTCCGTTAAAGGATTAACAATGGGGATCGTAGTCTACTTAAACTTGAAGTACAAAAAATTGACGAATTGTACTGATTGGATGCTTTGCATATATGTTTCGTAGACTATATAGAAGCAATATATACAAATATTTCAACCGTCTACCTGTTCCATTCATTGTTCGACTTGTCGAAAATTACAAATAATTTCCGATAAAGGATTAACCATTGGGGCTCATTGTTCACTTAAACTTGAAGACCAAAAAATTGGCGAATGGTACTGTTTGGATGCTTTGCATATATGTTTCTTGGACTATATAGAAGCAATATATACAATGACTTCAACCGTCTACATATTCCATTCACTGTTCTACTTGTCGAAAGTTACAAATAATTTCCGTTAAGGGATTAACAATGGGGATCGTAGTTCACTTAAACTTGAAGAACAAAAAATTGGCGGATTGTACTGTTTGGATGCTTTGCGTACATGTTTCTTAGACTATATGGAAGCAATATATACAAAGATTTCAACCGTCTACCTGTTCCATTCACTGTTCTACTTGTCGAAAGTTACAAATAATTTCCGTTAAGGGATTAACAATGGGGATCGTAGTTCACTTAAACTTGAAGAACAAAAAATTGGCGAATTGTACTGTTTGGATGCTTTGCATATATGTTTCTTACACTATATAGAAGCAATATATACAAAGATTTCAACCGTCTACCTGTTCCATTCATTGTTCTACTTGTCGAAAGTTACAATTAATTTCCGTTAAAGGATTAACAATGGGGCTCGTAGTTCACTTAAACTTGAAGAACAAAAAATTGGCGAATGGTGCTGTTTGGATGCTTTGCATATATGTTTCTTAGTCTATATAGAAGCAATATATACATTGATTTCAACCGGCTACCTGTTCCATTCATTGTTCTACTTGTCGAAAATTACAAATAATTTCCGATAAAGGATTAACCATTGGGGCTCATTGTTCACTTAAACTTGAAGAACAAAAAATTGGCGAATTGTACTGTTTGGATGCTTTGCATATATGTTTCTTAGACTATATAGAAGCAATATATACAATGATTTCAACCGTCTACCTGTTCCATTCATTGTTCTACTTGTAGAATGTTACAATTAATTTCCATTAAAGGATTAACAATGGGGCTCGTAGTTCACTTAAACTTGAAGAGCAAAAAATTGGCGAATTGTACTGTTTGGACGCTTTGCATATATGTTTCTTGGACTATATAGAAGCAATATATACAATGATTTCAACAGTCTAACTGTTCCATTCATTGTTCTACTTGTCGAAATTTACAAATAATGTCCGATAAAGGATTAACAATGGGGCTCATTGTTCACTTAAACTTGAAGAACAAAAAATTGGCGAATGGTACAGTTTGGACGCTTTGCATATATGTTTCTTGGACTATATAGAAGCAATATATACAATGATTTCAACAGTCTAACTGTTCCATTCATTGTTCTACTTGTAGAAAGTTACAAATAATTTCTATTTCATGATTATCAATGGGGCTCGCTGTTCACATAAACTTGAAGATCAAAAAATTGGCGATTGTTACTGTTAAATGCTTTGCATATAGGTTTCTTAGACTATATAGAAGCAACATATACAAAGATTTCAACCGTCTACCTGTTCTATTCATTGTTCTACTTGTTGAAAATTACAAATAATTTCCGATAAAGGATTAACAATAGGGCTCATTGTTCACTTAAACTTGAAGAACAAAAAATTGGCGAGTTGTACTGTTTGGATGCTTTGCATATATGTTTCTTAGACTATATAGAAGCAATATATACATTGATTTCAACCGTCTACCTGTTCCATTCATTGTTCTACTTGTCGGAAGTTACAAATAATTTCCGTTAAGGGATTAACAATGGGGATCGTAGTTTACTTAAACTTGAAGAACAGAAAATTGGCGAATTGTACTGTTTTGATGCTTTGCATATATGTTTCTTAGACTATATAGAAGCAATATATACAATGATTTCAAACGTCTAATATTCCATTCATTGTTCTACTTGCCGAAATTTACAAATAATTTCCTTTAAAGGATTAACAATGGGGCTCGTAGTTCACTTAAACTTGAAGAACAAAATATTGGCGAATTGAACTGTTTGGATGCTTTGCATATCTGTTTCTTAGACTATATAGGAGCAATATATACATTGATTTCCACCGTCTACCTGGTCCATTCATTGTTCTACTTGTCGAAAGTTACAAATAATTTCCGTTAAAGTATTAACAATAGGGCTCGTAGTTCACTTAAACTTGAAGATCAAAAAATTGGCGAATTGTACTGTTTGGTTGATTTGCATATATGTTTCTTAGACTATATAGAAGCAATATGTAAAATGATTTCAACCGTCTACCTGTTCCATTCATTGTTCTACTTGTCGAAATTTACAAATAATTTCCTTTAAAGGATAAACAATGGGGCTCGTAGTTCACATAAACTTGAAGAACAAAAAATTGGCGAATAGTACTGTTTGGATTCTTTGCATATATGTTTCTTAGACTATATAGAAGCAATATATAGAAAGGTTTCACCCGTCTACCTGTACTATTCATTGTTCTACTTGTCGAAATTTACAAATAATTTCCTTTAAAGGATTAACAATGGGGCTCGTTGTTCACTTAAACTTGAAGAACAATGAATTGGCGACTTGTACTGTTTGGATGCTTTGCATATATGTTTCTTAGACTATATAGAAGCAATATATACAATGATTTCAACCGTCTACCTGTTCCATTCATTGTTCTACTTGTCGAAAGTTACAAATAATTTCCGTTAATGGATTAACAATGGGGATCGTAGTTAACTTAAACTTGAAGAACAAAAAATTGGCGAATTGTACTGTTTGGATGCTTTGCATATATGTTTCTTAGACTATATAGAAGCAATATATACAATGATTTCAACCGTCTACCTATTCCATGCATTGTTCTACTTGCCGAAATTTACAAATAATTTCCTTTAAAGGATTAACAATGGGGCTCGTAGTTCACTTAAACTTGAAGAACAAAAAATTGTCGAATTGTACTGTTTGGATGCTTTGCATATATGTTTCTTAGACTATATAGAAGCAATATATACAATGATTTCATCGTCTACCTGTTCCATTCATTGTTCTACTTGTCGAAATTTACAAATAATTTCCGATAAAGGATTAACCATTGGGGCTCATTGTTCACTTAAACTTGAAGAACAAAAAATTGGCGAATTGTACTGTTTAGATGCTTTGCATATATGTTTCTTAGACTATATAGAAGCAACATATACAATGATTTCAACCGTCTACCTGTTCCATTCATTGTTCTACTTGTCGAAAGTTACAAATAATTTCCTTTAAAGGATTAACAATG
This sequence comes from Cerceris ruficornis, assembly GCA_963989415.1. Classification (NCBI taxonomy): domain Eukaryota; kingdom Metazoa; phylum Arthropoda; class Insecta; order Hymenoptera; family Crabronidae; genus Cerceris; species Cerceris ruficornis. The sequence goes on from CAXDIW010000418.1 coordinate 48,342, forward strand.
GGGCTCGTTGTTCACTTAAACTTGAAGAACAATAAATTGGCGAATTGTACTGTTTGGATGCTTTGCATATATGTTTCTTAGACTATATAGAAGCAATATATACAATGATTTCAACCGTCTACCTGTTCCATTCATTGTTCTACTTGTCGAAAGTTACAAATAATTTCCGTTAATGGATTAACAATGGGGATCGTAGTTAACTTAAACTTGAAGAACAAAAAATTGGCGAATTGTACTGTTTGGATGCTTTGCATATATGTTTCTTAGACTATATAGAAGCAATATATTCAAAGATTTCAACCGTCTACCTGTTCCATTCATTGTTCTACTTGTCGAAAGTTACAATTAATTTCCGTTAAAGGATTAACAATGGGGATCGTAGTCTACTTGAACTTGAAGAACAAAAAATTGGCGAATTTTACTGTTTGGATGCTTTGCATAGATGTTTCTTAGACTATGTAGAAGCAATATATAGAAAGATTTCACCCGTCTACCTGTACTATTCATTGTTCTACTTGTAGAAAGTTACAAATAATTTCCATTTCATGATTATCAATGGGGCTCGCTGTTCACTTAAACTTGAAGATCCAAAAATTGGCGATTGTTACTGTTTAGGTGCTTTGCATATATGTTTCTTAGATTATATAGAAGCAATATATACAAATATTTCAACCGTCTACCTGTTCCATTCATTGTTCTACTTGTCGAAAATTACAAATAATTTCCGATAAAGGATTAACCATTGGGGCTCATTGTTCACTTAAACTTGAAGAACAAAAAATTGGCGAATGGTACTGTTTGGATGCTTTGCGTACATGTTCCTTAGACTATATGGAAGCAATATATACAAAGATTTCAACCGTCTACGTGTTCCAATCATTGTTCTACTTGTCGAAATTTACAAATAATTTCCTTTAAAGGATTAACAATGGGGCCCGTTGTTCACTTAAACTTGAAGAACAAAAAAGTGGCGAATGGTACTGTTTGGATGCTTTGCATATATGTTTCTTAGACTATATAGAAGCAATATATACAAAGATTTCAACCGTCTACCTGTTCCATTCATTGTTCTACTTGTCGAAAGTTACAAATAATTTCCTTTAAAGGATTAACAATGGGGCTCGTTGTTCACTTAAACTTGAAGAACAATAAATTGGCGAATTGTACTGTTTGGATGCTTTGCATATATGTTTCTTAGACTATATAGAAGCAATATATACAAAGATTTCAACCGTCTACCTGTTCCATTCATTGTTCTACTTGTCGAAAGTTACAATTAATTTCCGTTAAAGGATTAACAATGGGGATCGTAGTCTACTTGAACTTGAAGAACAAAAAATTGGCGAATTGTACTGTTTGGATGCTTTGCATATATGTTTCTTAGATTATATAGAAGCAATATATACAAAGATTTCAACCGTCTACCTGTTCCATTCATTGTTCTACTTGTCGAAAGTTACAATTAATTTCCGTTAAAGGATTAACAATGGGGATCGTAGTCTACTTGAACTTGAAGAACAAAAAATTGGTGAATTGTACTGTTTGGACGCTTTGCATATATGTTTCTTGGACTATATAGAAGCAATATATACAATGATTTCAACAGTCTAACTGTTCCATTCATTGTTCTACTTGTCGAAATTTACAAATAATTTCCGATAAAGGATTAACAATGGGGCTCATTGTTCACTTAAACTTGAAGAACAAAAAATTGGCGAATGGTACAGTTTGGACGCTTTGCATATATGTTTCTTGGACTATATAGAAGCAATATATACAATGATTTCAACAGTCTAACTGTTCCATTCATTGTTCTACTTGTAGAAAGTTACAAATAATTTCCATTTCATGATTATCAATGCGGCTCGCTGTTCACATAAACTTGAAGATCAAAAAATTGGCGATTGTTACTGTTTAGATGCTTTGCATATAGGTTTCTTAGACTATATAGAAGCAACATATACAAAGATTTCAACCGTCTACCTGTTCTATTCATTGTTCTACTTGTCGAAAATTACAAATAATTTCCGATAAAGGATTAACAATAGGGCTCATTGTTCACTTAAACTTGAAGAACAAAAAATTGGCGAGTTGTACTGTTTGGATGCCTTGCATATATGTTTCTTAGACTATATAGAAGCAATATATACAATGATTTCAACCGTCTACCTATTCCATTCATTGTTCTACTTGCCGAAATTTACAAATAATTTCCTTTAAAGGATTAACAATGGGCTCGTAGTTCACTTAAACTTGAAGTGCAAAAAATTGTCGAATTGTACTGTTTGGATGCTTTGCATATATGTTTCTTAGACTATATAGAAGCAATATATACAATGATTTCTACCGTCTACCTGTTCCATTCATTGTTCTACTTGTCGAAATTTACAAATAATTTCCGATAAAGGATTAACCATTGGGGCTCATTGTTCACTTAAACTTGATGAACAAAAAATTGGCGAATTGTACTGTTTGGATGCTTTGCATATATGTTTCGTAGACTATATAGAAGCAATATATACAAATATTTCAACCGTCTACCTGTTCCATTCATTGTTCGACTTGTCGAAAATTACAAATAATTTCCGATAAAGGATTAACCATTGGGGCTCATTGTTCACTTAAACTTGAAGACCATAAAATTGGCGAATGGTACTGTTTGGATGCTTTGCATATATGTTTCTTGGACTATATAGAAGCAATATATACAATGATTTCAACCGTCTACCTATTCCATTCACTGTTCTACTTGTCGAAAGTTACAAATAATTTCCGTTAAGGGATTAACAATGGGGATCGTAGTTCACTTAAACTTGAAGAACAAAAAATTGGCGAATTGTACTGTTTGGATGCTTTGCGTACATGTTTCTTAGACTATATGGAAGCAATATATACAAAGATTTCAACCGTCTACCTGCTCCATTCATTGTTCTACTTGTCGAAAGTTACAAATAATTTCCTTTAAAGGATTAACAATGGGGCTCGTTGTTCACTTAAACTTGAAGAACAATAAATTGGCGAATTGTACTGTTTGGATGCTTTGCATATATGTTTCTTACACTATATAGAAGCAATATATACAAAGATTTCAACCGTCTACCTGTTCCATTCATTGTTCTACTTGTCGAAAGTTACAATTAATTTCCGTTAAAGGATTAACAATGGGGCTCGTAGTTCACTTAAACTTGAAGTACAAAAAATTGACGAATTGTACTGATTGGAAGCTTTGCACATATGTTTCGTAGACTATATAGAAGCATTATATACAAATATTTCAACCGTCTACCTGTTCCATTCATTGTTCGACTTGTCGAAAATTACAAATAATTTCCGATAAAGGATTAACCATTGGGGCTCATTGTTCACTTAAACTTGAAGACCAAAAAATTGGCGAATTGTACTGATTGGATGCTTTGCATATATGTTTCTTAGATTATATAGAAGCAATATATACAAAGATTTCAACCGTCTACCTGTTCCATTCATTGTTCTACTTGTCGAAAATTACAAATAATTTCCGATAAAGGATTAACAATGGGGCTCATTGTTCACTTAAATTTGAAGAGCAAAAAATTGGCGAATTGTACTGTTTGGACGCTTTGCATATATGTTTCTTAGACTATATGGAAGCAATATATACAAAGATTTCAACAGTCTAC
>CAXDIW010000419.1:0-178000 GCA_963989415.1 Cerceris ruficornis
ATTATACTGTTTGGATGCGTTGCATTTATGTTTCTTAGACTATATAGAAGCAATATATACAATGATTTCAACCGTCTACCTGTTCCATTCATTGTTCTACTTGTCGAAAGTTACAAATAATTTCCGTTAAGGGATTAACAATGGGGATCGTAGTTTACTTAAACTTGAAGAACAAAAAATTCGCGAATTGTACAGTTTGGATGCTTTGCATATATGTTTCTTAGACTATATAGAAGCAATATATACTATGATTTCAACCGTCTACCTGTCCCATTCATTGTTCTACTTGTCGAAAGTTACAAATAATTTCCGTTAAAGGATTAACAATGGGGCTCGTAGTTCACTTAAACATGAAGAACAAAAAATTGGCGAATGGTACTGTTTAGATGCTTTGCATATAGGTTTCTTATACTATATAAAAGCATTATATACAAAGATCTCAACCGTCAACCTGTACCATTCATTGTTCTACTTGTCGAAAGATACAAATAATTTCCGATAAAGGATTAACCATTGGGGCTCATTGTTCACTTATACTTAAAGAACAAAAAATTGGCGAATTGTACTGTTTGGACGCTTTGCATATATGTTTCTTAGACTATATAGAAGCAATATATACAAAGATCTCAACCGTCTACCTGTACCATTCATTGTTCTACTTGTCGAAAGTTACAAATAATTTCCGATAAAGGATTAACCATTGGGGCTCATTGTTCACTTATACTTGAAGAACAAAAAATTGGCGAATTGTACTGTTTGGATTCTTTGCATATATGTTTCTTAGACTATATAGAAGCAATATATAGAAAGATTTCACCCGTCTACCTGTTCCACTCATTGTTCTACTTGTCGCAAGTTACAAATAATTTCCGTTAAAGTATTAACAATGGGGCTCGTAGTTCACTTAAACATGAAGATGAAATAATTGGCGAATTGTACTGTTTGGATGCTTTGCATATATGTTTCTTAGATTATATAGAAGCAATATATACAAAGATTTCAACCGTCTACCTGTTCCATTCATTGTTCTTCTTGTCGAAAGTTACAAATAATTTCCGTTTCATGATTATCAATGGGCCTCGTTGTTCACTTAAAATTGAAGAACAAAAAATTGGCGACTGGTACTGTTTGTATGCTTTGCATATATGTTTCTTAGACTATATAGAAGCAATATATACAAAGATATCAACCTTCTACCTGTTCCATTCATTGTTCTACTTGTCGAAAATTACAAATAATTTCCGATAAAGGATTATCCATTGGGGCTCATTGTTCACTAAACTTGAAGAACAAAAAATTGTCGAATTGTACTGTTTGGATGCTTTGCATATATGTTTCTTAGACTATATAGAAGCAATATATACAATGATTTCAACCGTCTACCTGTTCCATTCATTGTTCTACTTGTCGAAAATTACAAATAATTTCCGATAAAGGATTAACCATTGGGGCTCATTGTTCACTTAAACTTGAAGAACAAAAAATTGGCGAATGGTACTGTTTGGATGCTTTGCATATATGTTTCTTAGACTATATAGAAGCAATATATACATTGATTTCAACCGTCTACCTGTTCCACTCATTGTTCTACTTGTCGCAAGTTACAAATAATTTCCGTTAAAGTATTAACAATGGGGCTCGTAGTTCACTTAAACATGAAGATGAAATAATTGGCGAATTGTACTGTTTGGATGCTTTGCATATAGGTTTCTTAGACTATATAGAAGCAACATATACAAAGATTTCAACCGTCTACCTGTTCCACTCATTGTTCTACTTGTCGCAAGTTACAAATAATTTGCGTTAAAGTATTAACAATGGGTCTCGTAGTTCACTTAAACTTGAAGATGAAATAATTGGCGAATTGTACTGTTTGGATGCTTTGCATATATGTTTCTTAGATTATATAGAAGCAATATATACAAAGATTTCAACCGCCTACCTGTTCCATTCATTGTTCTACTTGTCGAAAATTACAAATAATTTCCGATAAAGGATTAACCATTGGGGCTCATTGTTCACTAAACTTGAAGAACAAAGATTGTCGAATTGTACTGTTTGGATGCTTTGCATATATGTTTCTTAGACTATATAGAAGCAATATATACAATGATTTCAACCGTCTACCTGTTCCATTCATTGTTCTACTTGTCGAAAGTTACAAATAATTTCCGTTAAGGGATTAACAATGGGGATCGTAGTTTACTTAAACTTGAAGAACAAAAAATTCGCGAATTGTACAGTTTGGATGCTTTGCATATATGTTTCTTAGACTATATAGAAGCAATATATACTATGATTTCAACCGTCTACCTGTTCCATTCATTGTTCTACTTGTCGAAAATTACAAATAATTTCCGATAAAGGATTAACCATTGGGGCTCATTGTTCACTTAAACTTGAAGAACAAAAAATTGGCGAATGGTACTGTTTGGATGCTTTGCATATATGTTTCTTAGACTATATAGAAGCAATATATACATTGATTTCAACCGTCTACCTGTTCCACTCATTGTTCTACTTGTCGCAAGTTACAAATAATTTCCGTTAAAGTATTAACAATGGGGCTCGTAGTTCACTTAAACATGAAGATGAAATAATTGGCGAATTGTACTGTTTGGATGCTTTGCATATATGTTTCTTAGATTATATAGAAGCAATATATACAAAGATTTCAACCGTCTACCTGTTCCATTCATTGTTCTTCTTGTCGAAAGTTACAAATAATTTCCGTTTCATGATTATCAATGGGCCTCGTTGTTCACTTAAAATTGAAGAACAAAAAATTGGCGACTGGTACTGTTTGTATGCTTTGCATATATGTTTCTTAGACTATATAGAAGCAATATATACAAAGATATCAACCTTCTACCTGTTCCATTCATTGTTCTACTTGTCGAAAATTACAAATAATTTCCGATAAAGGATTATCCATTGGGGCTCATTGTTCACTAAACTTGAAGAACAAAAAATTGTCGAATTGTACTGTTTGGATGCTTTGCATATATGTTTCTTAGACTATATAGAAGCAATATATACAATGATTTCAACCGTCTACCTGTTCCATTCATTGTTCTACTTGTCGAACATTACAAATAATATCCGATAACGGATTAAGCATTGGGGCTAATTGTTCACTTAAACTTGAAGAACAAAAAATTGGCGAATTGTACTGTTTGGATGCTTTGCTTATAAGTTTCGTAGATTATATAGAAGCAATATATACAATGATTTCAACCGTCTACCTGATCCATTTATTGTTCTACTTGTCGAAAGTTACAAATAATTTCCGATAAAGGATTAACAATGGGGCTCATTGTTCACTTAAACTTGAAGAACAAAGAATTGGCGAATGGTACTGTTTGGATGCTTTGCATAAATGTTTCTTAGACTATATAGAAGCAAGATATACAATGATTTCAACCGTCTACCTGATCCATTCATTGTTCTACTTGTCGAAATTTACAAATAATTTCCTTTAAAGGATTAACAATGGGGCTCGTACTTCACTTAAACTTGAAGAACAAAAAATTGGCGAATTGAACTCCTTGGATGCTTTGCATATGTGTTTCTTAGACTATTTAGAAGCAATATGTAGAAAGATTTCACCCGTCTACCTGTACTATTCATTGTTCTACTTGTAGAAAGTTACAAATAATTTCCATTTCATGATTATCATTGGGGCTCGCTGTTCACTTAAACTTGAAGATCAAAAAATTGGCGAATGTCACTGTTTAGATGCTTTGCATATAGGTTTCTTAGACTATATAGAAGCAACATATACAAAGATTTCAACCGTCTACCTGTTCCACTCATTGTTCTACTTGTCGCAAGTTACAAATAATTTGCGTTAAAGTATTAACAATGGGTCTCGTAGTTCACTTAAACTTGAAGATGAAATAATTGGCGAATTGTACTGTTTGGATGCTTTGCATATATGTTTCTTAGATTATATAGAAGCAATATATACAAAGATTTCAACCGCCTACCTGTTCCATTCATTGTTCTACTTGTCGAAAATTACAAATAATTTCCGATAAAGGATTAACCATTGGGGCTCATTGTTCACTAAACTTGAAGAACAAAGATTGTCGAATTGTACTGTTTGGATGCTTTGCATATATGTTTCTTAGACTATATAGAAGCAATATATACAATGATTTCAACCGTCTACCTGTTCCATTCATTGTTCTACTTGTCGAAAGTTACAAATAATTTCTGTTAAGGGATTAACAATGGGGATCGTAGTTTACTTAAATTTGAAGAACAAAAAATTCGCGAATTGTACAGTTTGGATGCTTTGCATATATGTTTCTTAGACTATATAGAAGCAATATATACAATGATTTCAACCGTCTACCTGTTCCATTCATTGTTCTACTTGTCGAAAATTACAAATAATTTCCGATAAAGGATTAACCATTGGGGCTCATTGTTCACTTAAACTTGAAGAACAAAAAATTGGCGAATGGTACTGTTTGGATGCTTTGCATATATGTTTCTTAGACTATATAGAAGCAATATATACATTGATTTCAACCGTCTACCTGTTCCACTCATTGTTCTACTTGTCGCAAGTTACAAATAATTTCCGTTAAAGTATTAACAATGGGGCTCGTAGTTCACTTAAACATGAAGATGAAATAATTGGCGAATTGTACTGTTTGGATGCTTTGCATATATGTTTCTTAGATTATATAGAAGCAATATATACAAAGATTTCAACCGTCTACCTGTTCCATTCATTGTTCATCTTGTCGAAAGTTACAAATAATTTCCGTTTCATGATTATCAATGGGCCTCGTTGTTCACTTAAAATTGAAGAACAAAAAATTGGCGACTGGTACTGTTTGGATGCTTTGCATATATGTTTCTTAGACTATATAGAAGCAATATAAAATAGATTTCAACCGTCTACCAGTTCCATTCATTGTTCTACTTGTCGATAGTTACAAATAATTTCCTATAAAGGATTAACAATATGGCTCATTGTTCACTTAAACTTGAAGAACAAAAAATTGGCGAATGGTACTGTTTGGATGCTTTGCATATATGTTTCTTAGACTATATAGAAGCAATATATACATTGATTTCAACCGTCTACCTGTTCCACTCATTGTTCTACTTGTCGCAAGCTACAAATAATTTGCGTTAAGGGATTAACAATGGGGATCGTAGTTTACTTAAACTTGAAGAACAAAAAATTGGCGAATTGTACTGTTTGGATGCTTTGCATATATGTTTCTTAGGCTATATAGAAGCAATATATACAATGATTTCAACAGTCTACCTGTTCTATTCATTGTTCTACTTGTCGAAACTTACAAATAATTTCCGATAAATGATTAACCATTGGGGCTCGTAGTTCACTTAAACTTGAAGAGCAAAAAATTGGCGAATTGTACTGTTTGGACGCTATGCATATATGTTTCTTAGACTATATAGCAGCAATATATACAATGATTTCAACCGTCTACCTGATCCATTCATTGTTCTACTTGTCGAAATTTACAAATAATTTCCTTTAAAGGATTAACAATGGGGCTCGTAGTTCACTTAAACTTGCAGATCAAATAATTGGCGAATTGTAATGTTTGGATGCTTTGCATATATGTTTCTTAGACTATATAGCAGCAATATATACAATGATTTCAACCGTCTACCTGATCCATTCATTGTTCTACTTGTCGAAATTTACAAATAATTTCCTTTAAAGGATTAACAATGGGGCTCGTAGTTCACTTAAACTTGAAGATCAAATAATTGGCGAATTGTACTGTTTGGATGCTTTGCATATATGTTTCTTAGACTATTTAGAAGCAATATATAGAAAGATTTCACCCTTCTACCTGTACTATTCATTGTTCTACTTGTAGAAAGTTACAAATAATTTCCATTTCATGATTATCAATGGGGCTCGCTGTTCACTTAAACTTGAAGATCAAAAAATTGGCGATTGTTACTGTTTGGATGCTTTGCATATATGTTTCGTAGACTATATAGAATCAATATATACAAAGGTTTCAACCGTCTACCTGTTCTATTCATTGTTCTTCTTGTCGAAAGTTAGAAATAATTTCCGTTTCATGATTATCAATGGGCCTCGTAGTTCACTTAAACTTGAAGAACAAAAAATTGGCGACTGGAACTGTTTGGATGCTTTGCATATATGTTTCTTAGACTATATAGAAGCAATATATACAAAGATTTCAACCGTCTACCTGTTCCATTCATTGTTCTACTTGTCGAAAGTTACAAATAATTTCCGATAAAGGATTAACAATGGGGCTCATTGTTCACTTAAACTTGAAGATCAAAAAATTGGCGAATGTTACTGTTTAGATGCTTTGCATATAGGTTTCTTAGTCTATATAGAAGCAACATATACAAAGATTTCTACCGTCTACCCATTCTATTCATTGTTCTACTTGTAGAAACTTACAAATAATTTCCGTTTCATGATTATCAATGGGGCTCGTAGTTCACTTAAACTTGAAGAACAAAAAATTGGCGACTGGAACTGTTTGGATGCTTTGCATATATGTTTCTTAGACTATATAGAAGCAATATATAAAAAGATTTCAACCGTCTACCAGTTCCATTCATTGTTCTACTAGTCGAAAGTTACAAATAATTTCCGATAAAGGATTAACCATTAGGGCTCATTGTTCACTTAAACTTGAAGAACAAAAAATTGTCGAATTGTACTGTTTGGATGCTTTGCATATATGTTTCTTAGACTATATAGAAGCAATATATACAAAGATTTCAACCGTCTACCTGTTCCATTCATTGTTCTACTTGTCGAAAGTTACAAATAATTTCCGATAAAGGATTAACAATGGGGCTCATTGTTCACTTAAACTTGAAGATCAAAAAATTGGCGAATGTTACTGTTTAGATGCTTTGCATATAGGTTTCTTAGTCTATATAGAAGCAACATATACAAAGATTTCTACCGTCTACCCATTCTATTCATTGTTCTACTTGTAGAAACTTACAAATAATTTCCGTTTCATGATTATCAATGGGGCTCGTAGTTCACTTAAACTTGAAGAACAAAGAATTGGCGAATTGTACTGTTTGGATGCTTTGCATATATGTTTCTTAGACTATATAGAAGCAATATATATAATGATTTCAACCGTCTACCTGTTCCATTCATTGTTCTACTTGTCGATAGTTACAAATAATTTCCGTTTCATGATTATCAATGGGGCTCGTTGTTCACTTACACTCGAAGAACAAAAAATTGGCGAATGGTACTGTTTGGATGCTTTGCATATATGTTTCGTAGACTATATAGAAGCAATATATACATTGATTTCAACCGTCTGCCTGTTCCATTCATTGTTCTACTTGTCGAAAGTTACAAATAATTTCCATTTCATGATTATCAATGGGGCTCGCTGTTCACTTAAACTTGAAGATCAAAAAATTGGCGATTGTTACTGTTTGGATGCTTTGCATATATGTTTCGTAGACTATATAGAATCAATATATACAAAGGTTTCAACCGTCTACCTGTTCTATTCATTGTTCTTCTTGTCGAAAGTTAGAAATAATTTCCGTTTCATGATTATCAATGGGCCTCGTAGTTCACTTAAACTTGAAGAACAAAAAATTGGCGACTGGAACTGTTTGGATGCTTTGCATATATGTTTCTTAGACTATATAGAAGCAATATATACAAAGATTTCAACCGTCTACCTGTTCCATTCATTGTTCTACTTGTCGAAAGTTACAAATAATTTCCGATAAAGGATTAACAATGGGGCTCATTGTTCACTTAAACTTGAAGATCAAAAAATTGGCGAATGTTACTGTTTAGATGCTTTGCATATAGGTTTCTTAGTCTATATAGAAGCAACATATACAAAGATTTCTACCGTCTACCCATTCTATTCATTGTTCTACTTGTAGAAACTTACAAATAATTTCCGTTTCATGATTATCAATGGGGCTCGTAGTTCACTTAAACTTGAAGAACAAAAAATTGGCGACTGGAACTGTTTGGATGCTTTGCATATATGTTTCTTAGACTATATAGAAGCAATATATAAAAAGATTTCAACCGTCTACCAGTTCCATTCATTGTTCTACTAGTCGAAAGTTACAAATAATTTCCGATAAAGGATTAACCATTAGGGCTCATTGTTCACTTAAACTTGAAGAACAAAAAATTGTCGAATTGTACTGTTTGGATGCTTTGCATATATGTTTCTTAGACTATATAGAAGCAATATATACAAAGATTTCAACCGTCTACCTGTTCCATTCATTGTTCTACTTGTCGAAAGTTACAAATAATTTCCGATAAAGGATTAACAATGGGGCTCATTGTTCACTTAAACTTGAAGATCAAAAAATTGGCGAATGTTACTGTTTAGATGCTTTGCATATAGGTTTCTTAGTCTATATAGAAGCAACATATACAAAGATTTCTACCGTCTACCCATTCTATTCATTGTTCTACTTGTAGAAACTTACAAATAATTTCCGTTTCATGATTATCAATGGGGCTCGTAGTTCACTTAAACTTGAAGAACAAAGAATTGGCGAATTGTACTGTTTGGATGCTTTGCATATATGTTTCTTAGACTATATAGAAGCAATATATATAATGATTTCAACCGTCTACCTGTTCTATTCATTGTTCTACTTGTCGATAGTTACAAATAATTTCCGTTTCATGATTATCAATGGGGCTCGTTGTTCACTTACACTCGAAGAACAAAAAATTGGCGAATGGTACTGTTTGGATGCTTTGCATATATGTTTCGTAGACTATATAGAAGCAATATATACATTGATTTCAACCGTCTGCCTGTTCCATTCATTGTTCTACTTGTCGAAAGTTACAAATAATTTCCGTTAAAGTATTAACAATGGGGCTCGTAGTTCACTTAAACTTGCAGATCAAAAAATTGGCGAATTGTACTGTTTGGATGCTTTGCATATATGTTTCGTAGACTATATAGAATCAATATATACAAAGGTTTCAACCGTCTACCTGTTCTATTCATTGTTCTTCTTGTCGAAAGTTAGAAATAATTTCCGTTTCATGATTATCAATGGGCCTCGTAGTTCACTTAAACTTGAAGAACAAAAAATTGGCGACTGGAACTGTTTGGATGCTTTGCATATATGTTTCTTAGACTATATAGAAGCAATATATACATTGATTTCAACCGTCTGCCTGTTCCATTCATTGTTCTACTTGTCGAAAGTTACAAATAATTTCCGTTAAAGTATTAACAATGGGGCTCGTAGTTCACTTAAACTTGAAAAACAAAAAACTGGCGAATTGTACTGTTTTGATGCTTTGCATATATGTTTCTTAGACTATATAGAAGCAATATATACAATGATTACAACCGTCTACCTGTTCCATTCATTGTTCTACTTGTCGAAATTTACAAATAATTTCCATTTCATGATTATCAATGGAGCTCGTTGTTCACTTAAACTTGAAGATCAAAAAATTGGCGAATGTTACTGTTTAGATGCTCTGCATACAGGTTTCTTAGACTATATAGAAGCAACATATACAAAGATTTCTACCGTCTACCCGTTCTATTCATTGTTCAACTTGTAGAAACTTACAAATAATTTCCGTTTCATGATTATCAATGGGGCTCGTAGTTCACTTAAACTTGAAGAACAAAAAATTGGCGAATTGTACTGTTTCGATGCTTTGCATATATGTTTCTTAGACTATATAGAAGCAATATATACATTGATTTCAACCGTCTACCTGTTCCAATCATTGTTCTACTTGTCGAAAGTTACAAATAATTTCCGTTAAAGTATTAACAATGGGGCTCGTAGTTCGCTTAAACTTGAAGAACAAAAAACTGGCGACTGGTACTGTTTGGATGGTTTGCATATATGTTTTTTAGACTATATAGAAGCAATATATACAAAGATTTCAACCGTCTACGTGTTCCAATCATTGTTCTACTTGTCGAAATTTACAAATAATTTCCTTTAAAGGATTAACAATGGGGCTCGTTGTTCACTTAAACTTGAAGAACAATAAATTGGCGAATTGTACTGTTTGGATGCTTTGCATATATGTTTCTTAGACTATATAGAAGCAATATATACATTGATTTCAACCGTCTACCTGTTCCATTCATTGTTCTACTTGTCGAAAGTTACAAATAATTTCCGTTAAAGGATTAACAATGGGGCTCGTAGTTCACTTAAACTTGAAGAACAAAAAATTGGCGTATGGTACTGTTCGGATGCTTTGCATATATGTTTATTAGACTATATAGAAGCAATATATACAAAGATTTCAACCGTCTACGTGTTCCAATCATTGTTCTACTTGTCGAAAATTACAAATAATTTCCGATAAAGGATTAACCATTGGGGCTCATTGTTCACTTAAACTTGAAGAACAAAATATTGGCGAATTGTACTGTTTCGATGCTTTGCATATATGTTTCTTAGACTATATAGAAGCAGCATATACAAAGATTTCAACCGTCTACCTGTTCTATTCATTGTTCTACTTGTAGAAACTTACAAATAATTTCCCTTTCATGATTATCAATGGGGCTCGTTGTTCACTTAAACTTGAAGAACATAAAATTGGCAAATTGTACTGTTTGGATGCTTTGCATATATGTTTCGTATACTATATAGAAGCAATATATACAAAGATTTCAACCGCATACCTGCGCCATTCATTGTTCTACTTGTCGAAAATTACAAATAATTTCCGTTAAAGTATTAACAATGGGGCTCGTAGTTCACTTAAACTTGAAAAACAAAAAACTGCCGAATTGTACTGTTTTGATGCTTTGCATATATGTTTCTTAGACTATATAGAAGCAATATATACAATGATTACAACCGTCTACCTGTTCCATTCATTGTTCTACTTGTCGAAATTTACAAATAATTTCCATTTCATGATTATCAATGGAGCTCGTTGTTCACTTAAACTTGAAGATCAAAAAATTGGCGAATGTTACTGTTTAGATGCTCTGCATATAGGTTTCTTAGACTATATAGAAGCAACATATACAAAGATTTCTACCGTCTACCCGTTCTATTCATTGTTCAACTTGTAGAAACTTACAAATAATTTCCGTTTCATGATTATCAATGGGGCTCGTAGTTCACTTAAACTTGAAGAACAAAAAATTGGCGAATTGTACTGTTTCGATGCTTTGCATATATGTTTCTTAGACTATATAGAAGCAATATATACATTGATTTCAACCGTCTACCTGTTCCAATCATTGTTCTACTTGTCGAAAGTTACAAATAATTTCCGTTAAAGTATTAACAATGGGGCTCGTAGTTCGCTTAAACTTGAAGAACAAAAAACTGGCGACTGGTACTGTTTGGATGCTTTGCATATATGTTTCTTAGACTATATAGAAGCAATATATACAAAGATTTCAACCGTCTACCTGTTCCATTCATTGTTCTACTTGTCGAATGTTACAAATAATTTCCGATAAAGGATTAACAATGGGGCTCATTGTTCACTTAAACTTGAAGATCAAAAAATTGGCGAATGTTACTGTTTAGATGCTTTGCATATAGGTTTCTTAGTCTATATAGAAGCAATATATAAAAAGATTTCAACCGTCTACCAGTTACATTCATTGTTCTACTTGTCGAAAGTTACAAATAATTTCCTTTAAAGGATTAACAATGGGGCTCATTGTTCACTTAAACTTGAAGAACAAAAAATTGGCGAATTGTACTGTTTGGATGCTTTGCATATATGTTTCTTTGACTATATAGAAGCAATATATACATTGATTTCAACCGACTACCTGTTCCACTCATTGTACTACTTGTCGCAAGTTACAAATAATTTCCGTTAAAGTATTAACAATGGGGCTCGCAGTTCACTTAAACTTGAAGATGAAATAATTGGCGAATTGTACTGTTTGGATGTTTTGCATATATGTTTCTTAGAATATATAGAAGCAATATATACAATGATTTCAACCGTCTACCTGTTCCATTCATTGTTCTACTTGTCGAAAGTTACAAATAATTTCCGATAACGGATTAACCATTGGGGCTCATTGTTCACTTAAACTTGAACAAAAAATTGGCGAATGGTACTGTTTGGATGCTTTGCGTACATGTTTCTTAGACTATTTAGAAGCAATATATAGAAAGATTTCACCCGTCTAACTGTACTATTCATTGTTCTACTTGTAGAAAGTTACAAATAATTTCCATTTCATGATTATCAATGGGGCTCGCTGTTCACTTAAACTTGAAGATGAAAAAATTGGCGATTGTTACTGTTTAGATGCTTTGCATATATGTTTCTTAGATTATATAGACGCAATATGTACAAAGATTTCAACCGTCTACCTGTTCCATTCATTGTTCTACTTGTCGAAATTTACAAATAATTTCCTTTAAAGGATTAACAATGGGGCTCGTAGTTCACTTAAACTTGAAGATCAAATAATTGGCGAATTGTACTGTTTGGATGCTTTGCATATATGTTTCTTAGACTATTTAGAAGCAATATATAGAAAGATTTCACCCTTCTACCTGTACTATTCATTGTTCTACTTGTCGAAAGTTACAAATAATTTCCGATAAAGGATTAACAATGGGGCTCATTGTTCACTTAAACTTGAAGATCAAAAAATTGGCGAATGTTACTGTTTAGATGCTTTGCATATAGGTTTCTTAGTCTATATAGAAGCAACATATACAAAGATTTCTACCGTCTACCCATTCTATTCATTGTTCTACTTGTAGAAACTTACAAATAATTTCCGTTTCATGATTATCAATGGGGCTCGTAGTTCACTTAAACTTGAAGAACAAAAAATTGGCGACTGGAACTGTTTGGATGCTTTGCATATATGTTTCTTAGACTATATAGAAGCAATATATAAAAAGATTTCAACCGTCTACCAGTTCCATTCATTGTTCTACTAGTCGAAAGTTACAAATAATTTCCGATAAAGGATTAACCATTAGGGCTCATTGTTCACTTAAACTTGAAGAACAAAAAATTGTCGAATTGTACTGTTTGGATGCTTTGCATATATGTTTCTTAGACTATATAGAAGCAATATATACAAAGATTTCAACCGTCTACCTGTTCCATTCATTGTTCTACTTGTCGAAAGTTACAAATAATTTCCGTTTCATGATTATCAATGGGGCTCGTAGTTCACTTAAACTTGAAGAACAAAGAATTGGCGAATTGTACTGTTTGGATGCTTTGCATATATGTTTCTTAGACTATATAGAAGCAATATATATAATGATTTCAACCGTCTACCTGTTCTATTCATTGTTCTACTTGTCGATAGTTACAAATAATTTCCGTTTCATGATTATCAATGGGGCTCGTTGTTCACTTACACTCGAAGAACAAAAAATTGGCGAATGGTACTGTTTGGATGCTTTGCATATATGTTTCGTAGACTATATAGAAGCAATATATACATTGATTTCAACCGTCTGCCTGTTCCATTCATTGTTCTACTTGTCGAAAGTTACAAATAATTTCCGTTAAAGTATTAACAATGGGGCTCGTAGTTCACTTAAACTTGCAGATCAAAAAATTGGCGAATTGTACTGTTTGGATGCTTTGCATATATGTTTCGTAGACTATATAGAATCAATATATACAAAGGTTTCAACCGTCTACCTGTTCTATTCATTGTTCTTCTTGTCGAAAGTTAGAAATAATTTCCGTTTCATGATTATCAATGGGCCTCGTAGTTCACTTAAACTTGAAGAACAAAAAATTGGCGACTGGAACTGTTTGGATGCTTTGCATATATGTTTCTTAGACAATATAGAAGCAATATATACATTGATTTCAACCGTCTGCCTGTTCCATTCATTGTTCTACTTGTCGAAAGTTACAAATAATTTCCGTTAAAGTATTAACAATGGGGCTCGTAGTTCACTTAAACTTGAAAAACAAAAAACTGGCGAATTGTACTGTTTTGATGCTTTGCATATATGTTTCTTAGACTATATAGAAGCAATATATACAATGATTACAACCGTCTACCTGTTCCATTCATTGTTCTACTTGTCGAAATTTACAAATAATTTCCATTTCATGATTATCAATGGAGCTCGTTGTTCACTTAAACTTGAAGATCAAAAAATTGGCGAATGTTACTGTTTAGATGCTCTGCATACAGGTTTCTTAGACTATATAGAAGCAACATATACAAAGATTTCTACCGTCTACCCGTTCTATTCATTGTTCAACTTGTAGAAACTTACAAATAATTTCCGTTTCATGATTATCAATGGGGCTCGTAGTTCACTTAAACTTGAAGAACAAAAAATTGGCGAATTGTACTGTTTCGATGCTTTGCATATATGTTTCTTAGACTATATAGAAGCAATATATACATTGATTTCAACCGTCTACCTGTTCCAATCATTGTTCTACTTGTCGAAAGTTACAAATAATTTCCGTTAAAGTATTAACAATGGGGCTCGTAGTTCGCTTAAACTTGAAGAACAAAAAACTGGCGACTGGTACTGTTTGGATGGTTTGCATATATGTTTTTTAGACTATATAGAAGCAATATATACAAAGATTTCAACCGTCTACGTGTTCCAATCATTGTTCTACTTGTCGAAATTTACAAATAATTTCCTTTAAAGGATTAACAATGGGGCTCGTTGTTCACTTAAACTTGAAGAACAATAAATTGGCGAATTGTACTGTTTGGATGCTTTGCATATATGTTTCTTAGACTATATAGAAGCAATATATACATTGATTTCAACCGTCTACCTGTTCCATTCATTGTTCTACTTGTCGAAAGTTACAAATAATTTCCGTTAAAGGATTAACAATGGGGCTCGTAGTTCACTTAAACTTGAAGAACAAAAAATTGGCGTATGGTACTGTTCGGATGCTTTGCATATATGTTTATTAGACTATATAGAAGCAATATATACAAAGATTTCAACCGTCTACGTGTTCCAATCATTGTTCTACTTGTCGAAAATTACAAATAATTTCCGATAAAGGATTAACCATTGGGGCTCATTGTTCACTTAAACTTGAAGAACAAAATATTGGCGAATTGTACTGTTTCGATGCTTTGCATATATGTTTCTTAGACTATATAGAAGCAGCATATACAAAGATTTCAACCGTCTACCTGTTCTATTCATTGTTCTACTTGTAGAAACTTACAAATAATTTCCCTTTCATGATTATCAATGGGGCTCGTTGTTCACTTAAACTTGAGGAACATAAAATTGGCAAATTGTACTGTTTGGATGCTTTGCATATATGTTTCGTATACTATATAGAAGCAATATATACAAAGATTTCAACCGCATAACTGCGCCATTCATTGTTCTACTTGTCGAAAATTACAAATAATTTCCGTTAAAGTATTAACAATGGGGCTCGTAGTTCACTTAAACTTGAAAAACAAAAAACTGGCGAATTGTACTGTTTTGATGCTTTGCATATATGTTTCTTAGACTATATAGAAGCAATATATACAATGATTACAACCGTCTACCTGTTCCATTCATTGTTCTACTTGTCGAAATTTACAAATAATTTCCATTTCATGATTATCAATGGAGCTCGTTGTTCACTTAAACTTGAAGATCAAAAAATTGGCGAATGTTACTGTTTAGATGCTCTGCATATAGGTTTCTTAGACTATATAGAAGCAACATATACAAAGATTTCTACCGTCTACCCGTTCTATTCATTGTTCAACTTGTAGAAACTTACAAATAATTTCCGTTTCATGATTATCAATGGGGCTCGTAGTTCACTTAAACTTGAAGAACAAAAAATTGGCGAATTGTACTGTTTCGATGCTTTGCATATATGTTTCTTAGACTATATAGAAGCAATATATACATTGATTTCAACCGTCTACCTGTTCCAATCATTGTTCTACTTGTCGAAAGTTACAAATAATTTCCGTTAAAGTATTAACAATGGGGCTCGTAGTTCGCTTAAACTTGAAGAACAAAAAACTGGCGACTGGTACTGTTTGGATGCTTTGCATATATGTTTCTTAGACTATATAGAAGCAATATATACAAAGATTTCAACCGTCTACCTGTTCCATTCATTGTTCTACTTGTCGAATGTTACAAATAATTTCCGATAAAGGATTAACAATGGGGCTCATTGTTCACTTAAACTTGAAGATCAAAAAATTGGCGAATGTTACTGTTTAGATGCTTTGCATATAGGTTTCTTAGTCTATATAGAAGCAATATATAAAAAGATTTCAACCGTCTACCAGTTACATTCATTGTTCTACTTGTCGAAAGTTACAAATAATTTCCTTTAAAGGATTAACAATGGGGCTCATTGTTCACTTAAACTTGAAGAACAAAAAATTGGCGAATTGTACTGCTTGGATGCTTTGCATATATGTTTCTTTGACTATATAGAAGCAATATATACATTGATTTCAACCGACTACCTGTTCCACTCATTGTACTACTTGTCGCAAGTTACAAATAATTTCCGTTAAAGTATTAACAATGGGGCTCGCAGTTCACTTAAACTTGAAGATGAAATAATTGGCGAATTGTACTGTTTGGATGTTTTGCATATATGTTTCTTAGAATATATAGAAGCAATATATACAATGATTTCAACCGTCTACCTGTTCCATTCATTGTTCTACTTGTCGAAAGTTACAAATAATTTCCGATAACGGATTAACCATTGGGGCTCATTGTTCACTTAAACTTGAACAAAAAATTGGCGAATGGTACTGTTTGGATGCTTTGCGTACATGTTTCTTAGACTATTTAGAAGCAATATATAGAAAGATTTCACCCGTCTAACTGTACTATTCATTGTTCTACTTGTAGAAAGTTACAAATAATTTCCATTTCATGATTATCAATGGGGCTCGCTGTTCACTTAAACTTGAAGATGAAAAAATTGGCGATTGTTACTGTTTAGATGCTTTGCATATATGTTTCTTAGATTATATAGACGCAATATGTACAAAGATTTCAACCGTCTACCTGTTCCATTCATTGTTCTACTTGTCGAAATTTACAAATAATTTCCTTTAAAGGATTAACAATGGGGCTCGTAGTTCACTTAAACTTGAAGATCAAATAATTGGCGAATTGTACTGTTTGGATGCTTTGCATATATGTTTCTTAGACTATTTAGAAGCAATATATAGAAAGATTTCACCCTTCTACCTGTACTATTCATTGTTCTACTTGTCGAAAGTTACAAATAATTTCCGATAAAGGATTAACAATGGGGCTCATTGTTCACTTAAACTTGAAGATCAAAAAATTGGCGAATGTTACTGTTTAGATGCTTTGCATATAGGTTTCTTAGTCTATATAGAAGCAACATATACAAAGATTTCTACCGTCTACCCATTCTATTCATTGTTCTACTTGTAGAAACTTACAAATAATTTCCGTTTCATGATTATCAATGGGGCTCGTAGTTCACTTAAACTTGAAGAACAAAAAATTGGCGACTGGAACTGTTTGGATGCTTTGCATATATGTTTCTTAGACTATATAGAAGCAATATATAAAAAGATTTCAACCGTCTACCAGTTCCATTCATTGTTCTACTAGTCGAAAGTTACAAATAATTTCCGATAAAGGATTAACCATTAGGGCTCATTGTTCACTTAAACTTGAAGAACAAAAAATTGTCGAATTGTACTGTTTGGATGCTTTGCATATATGTTTCTTAGACTATATAGAAGCAATATATACAAAGATTTCAACCGTCTACCTGTTCCATTCATTGTTCTACTTGTCGAAAGTTACAAATAATTTCCGATAAAGGATTAACAATGGGGCTCATTGTTCACTTAAACTTGAAGATCAAAAAATTGGCGAATGTTACTGTTTAGATGCTTTGCATATAGGTTTCTTAGTCTATATAGAAGCAACATATACAAAGATTTCTACCGTCTACCCATTCTATTCATTGTTCTACTTGTAGAAACTTACAAATAATTTCCGTTTCATGATTATCAATGGGGCTCGTAGTTCACTTAAACTTGAAGAACAAAGAATTGGCGAATTGTACTGTTTGGATGCTTTGCATATATGTTTCTTAGACTATATAGAAGCAATATATATAATGATTTCAACCGTCTACCTGTTCCATTCATTGTTCTACTTGTCGATAGTTACAAATAATTTCCGTTTCATGATTATCAATGGGGCTCGTTGTTCACTTACACTCGAAGAACAAAAAATTGGCGAATGGTACTGTTTGGATGCTTTGCATATATGTTTCGTAGACTATATAGAAGCAATATATACATTGATTTCAACCGTCTGCCTGTTCCATTCATTGTTCTACTTGTCGAAAGTTACAAATAATTTCCATTTCATGATTATCAATGGGGCTCGCTGTTCACTTAAACTTGAAGATCAAAAAATTGGCGATTGTTACTGTTTGGATGCTTTGCATATATGTTTCGTAGACTATATAGAATCAATATATACAAAGGTTTCAACCGTCTACCTGTTCTATTCATTGTTCTTCTTGTCGAAAGTTAGAAATAATTTCCGTTTCATGATTATCAATGGGCCTCGTAGTTCACTTAAACTTGAAGAACAAAAAATTGGCGACTGGAACTGTTTGGATGCTTTGCATATATGTTTCTTAGACTATATAGAAGCAATATATACAAAGATTTCAACCGTCTACCTGTTCCATTCATTGTTCTACTTGTCGAAAGTTACAAATAATTTCCGATAAAGGATTAACAATGGGGCTCATTGTTCACTTAAACTTGAAGATCAAAAAATTGGCGAATGTTACTGTTTAGATGCTTTGCATATAGGTTTCTTAGTCTATATAGAAGCAACATATACAAAGATTTCTACCGTCTACCCATTCTATTCATTGTTCTACTTGTAGAAACTTACAAATAATATCCGTTTCATGATTATCAATGGGGCTCGTAGTTCACTTAAACTTGAAGAACAAAGAATTGGCAAATTGTACTGTTTGGATGCTTTGCATATATGTTTCTTAGACTATATAGAAGCAATATATATAATGATTTCAACCGTCTACCTGTTCCATTCATTGTTCTACTTGTCGATAGTTACAAATAATTTCCGTTTCATGATTATCAATGGGGCTCGTCGTTCACTTACACTCGAAGAACAAAAAATTGGCGAATGGTACTGTTTGGATGCTTTGCATATATGTTTCGTAGACTATATAGAAGCAATATATACATTGATTTCAACCGTCTGCCTGTTCCATTCATTGTTCTACTTGTCGAAAGTTACAAATAATTTCCGTTAAAGTATTAACAATGGGGCTCGTAGTTCACTTAAACTTGCAGATCAAAAAATTGGCGAATTGTACTGTTTGGATGCTTTGCATATATGTTTCGTAGACTATATAGAATCAATATATACAAAGGTTTCAACCGTCTACCTGTTCTATTCATTGTTCTTCTTGTCGAAAGTTAGAAATAATTTCCGTTTCATGATTATCAATGGGCCTCGTAGTTCACTTAAACTTGAAGAACAAAAAATTGGCGACTGGAACTGTTTGGATGCTTTGCATATATGTTTCTTAGACTATATAGAAGCAATATATACATTGATTTCAACCGTCTGCCTGTTCCATTCATTGTTCTACTTGTCGAAAGTTACAAATAATTTCCGTTAAAGTATTAACAATGGGGCTCGTAGTTCACTTAAACTTGAAAAACAAAAAACTGGCGAATTGTACTGTTTTGATGCTTTGCATATATGTTTCTTAGACTATATAGAAGCAATATATACAATGATTACAACCGTCTACCTGTTCCATTCATTGTTCTACTTGTCGAAATTTACAAATAATTTCCATTTCATGATTATCAATGGAGCTCGTTGTTCACTTAAACTTGAAGATCAAAAAATTGGCGAATGTTACTGTTTAGATGCTCTGCATACAGGTTTCTTAGACTATATAGAAGCAACATATACAAAGATTTCTACCGTCTACCCGTTCTATTCATTGTTCAACTTGTAGAAACTTACAAATAATTTCCGTTTCATGATTATCAATGGGGCTCGTAGTTCACTTAAACTTGAAGAACAAAAAATTGGCGAATTGTACTGTTTCGATGCTTTGCATATATGTTTCTTAGACTATATAGAAGCAATATATACATTGATTTCAACCGTCTACCTGTTCCAATCATTGTTCTACTTGTCGAAAGTTACAAATAATTTCCGTTAAAGTATTAACAATGGGGCTCGTAGTTCGCTTAAACTTGAAGAACAAAAAACTGGCGACTGGTACTGTTTGGATGGTTTGCATATATGTTTCTTAGACTATATAGAAGCAATATATACAAAGATTTCAACCGTCTACGTGTTCCAATCATTGTTCTACTTGTCGAAATTTACAAATAATTTCCTTTAAAGGATTAACAATGGGGCTCGTTGTTCACTTAAACTTGAAGAACAATAAATTGGCGAATTGTACTGTTTGGATGCTTTGCATATATGTTTCTTAGACTATATAGAAGCAATATATATAATGATTTCAACCGTCTACCTGTTCCATTCATTGTTCTACTTGTCGATCGTTACAAATAATTTCCGTTAAAGTATTAACAATGGGGCTCGTAGTTCACTTAAACGTGAAGATCAATAAATTGGCGAATTGTACTGTTTGGATGCTTTGCATATATGTTTCTTAGACTATATAGAAGCAGCATATACAAAGATTTCAACCGTCTACCTGTTCTATTCATTGTTCTACTTCTAGAAACTTACAAATAATTTCCTTTAAAGGATTAACAATGGGGCTCGTTGTTTACTTAAACTTGAAGAACAATAAATTGGCGAATTGTACTGTTTAGATGCTTTGCATATATGTTTCTTAGACTATATAGAAGCAATATATACATTGATTTCAACCGTCTACCTGTTCCATTCATTGTTCTACTTGTCGAAAGTTACAAATAATTTCCGTTAAAGGATTAACAATGGGGCTCGTAGTTCACTTAAACTTGAAAAACAAAAAACTGGCGAATTGTACTGTTTTGATGCTTTGCATATATGTTTCTTAGACTATATAGAAGCAATATATACAATGATTACAACCGTCTACCTGTTCCATTCATTGTTCTACTTGTCGAAATTTACAAATAATTTCCATTTCATGATTATCAATGGAGCTCGTTGTTCACTTAAACTTGAAGATCAAAAAATTGGCGAATGTTACTGTTTAGATGCTCTGCATATAGGTTTCTTAGACTATATAGAAGCAACATATACAAAGATTTCTACCGTCTACCCGTTCTATTCATTGTTCAACTTGTAGAAACTTACAAATAATTTCCGTTTCATGATTATCAATGGGGCTCGTAGTTCACTTAAACTTGAAGAACAAAAAATT
Source organism: Cerceris ruficornis (assembly GCA_963989415.1). NCBI lineage: Eukaryota > Metazoa > Arthropoda > Insecta > Hymenoptera > Crabronidae > Cerceris > Cerceris ruficornis. Next base: position 21,392 of record CAXDIW010000419.1, read on the forward strand.
GGCGAATTGTACTGTTTCGATGCTTTGCATATATGTTTCTTAGACTATATAGAAGCAATATATACAAAGATTTCAACCGTCTACCTGTTCCATTCATTGTTCTACTTGTCGAAAGTTACAAATAATTTCCGATAAAGGATTAACAATGGGGCTCATTGTTCACTTAAACTTGAAGATCAAAAAATTGGCGAATGTTACTGTTTAGATGCTTTGCATATAGGTTTCTTAGTCTATATAGAAGCAATATATAAAAAGATTTCAACCGTCTACCAGTTACATTCATTGTTCTACTTGTCGAAAGTTACAAATAATTTCCTTTAAAGGATTAACAATGGGGCTCATTGTTCACTTAAACTTGAAGAACAAAAAATTGGCGAATGGTACTGTTTGGATGCTTTGCATATATGTTTCTTTGACTATATAGAAGCAATATATACATTGATTTCAACCGACTACCTGTTCCACTCATTGTACTACTTGTCGCAAGTTACAAATAATTTCCGTTAAAGTATTAACAATGGGGCTCGCAGTTCACTTAAACTTGAAGATGAAATAATTGGCGAATTGTACTGTTTGGATGTTTTGCATATATGTTTCTTAGAATATATAGAAGCAATATATACAATGATTTCAACCGTCTACCTGTTCCATTCATTGTTCTACTTGTCGAAAGTTACAAATAATTTCCGATAACGGATTAACCATTGGGGCTCATTGTTCACTTAAACTTGAACAAAAAATTGGCGAATGGTACTGTTTGGATGCTTTGCGTACATGTTTGTTAGACTATTTAGAAGCAATATATAGAAAGATTTCACCCGTCTAACTGTACTATTCATTGTTCTACTTGTAGAAAGTTACAAATAATTTCCATTTCATGATTATCAATGGGGCTCGCTGTTCACTTAAACTTGAAGATGAAAAAATTGGCGATTGTTACTGTTTAGATGCTTTGCATATATGTTTCTTAGATTATATAGACGCAATATGTACAAAGATTTCAACCGTCTACCTGTTCCATTCATTGTTCTACTTGTCGAAAATTACAAATAATTTCCGATAAAGGATTAACCATTGGGGCACATTGTTCACTTAAACTTGAAGAGCAAAAAATTGGCGAATGGTACTGTTTGGATGCTTTGCGTACATGTTTCTTAGACTATTTAGAAGCAATATATAGAAAGATTTCACCCGTCTACCTGTACTATTCATTGTTCTACTTGTCGAAAGTTACAAATAATTTCCGATAAAGGATTAACAATGGGGCTCATTGTTCACTTAAACTTGAAGATCAAAAAATTGGCGAATGTTACTGTTTAGATGCTTTGCATATAGGTTTCTTAGACTATATAGAAGCAACATATACAAAGATTTCAACCGTCTACCTGTTCTATTCATTGTTCTTCTTGTCAAAAATTAGAAATAATTTCCGTTTCATGATTATCAATGGGCCTCGTTGTTCACTTAAACTAGAAGAACAAAAAATTTGCGACTGGAACTGTTTGGATGCATTGCATATATGTTTCTTAGACTATATAGAAGCAATATATACAAAGATTTCAACCGTCTACCTGTTCTATTCATTGTTCTACTTGTCGAAAATTACAAATAATTTCCGATAAAGGATTAACCATTGGGGCTCATTGTTCACTTAAACTTGAAGAACAAAAAATTGGCGAATGGTAATGTTTGGATGCTTTGCGTACATGTTTCTTAGACTATATGGAAGCATTATATACAAAGATTTCAACCGTCTACGTGTTCCAATCATTGTTCTACTTGTCGAAATTTACAATTAATTTCCGTTAAGGGATTAACAATGGGGATCGTAGTTTACTTAAACTTGAAGAACAAAAAATTGGCGAATTGTACTGTTTGGATGCTTTGCATATATGTTTCGTAGGCTATATAGAAGCAATATATACAATGATTTCAACCGTCTACATGATCCATTCATTGTTCTACTTGTCGAAAGTTACAAATAATTACCGATAAAGGATTAACCATTGGGGCTCATTGTTCACTTAAACTTGAAGAACAAAAAATTGGCGAATTGTACTGTTTGGATGCTTCTGCATATATGTTTCTTAGACTATATAGAAGCAATATATACAAAGATTTCAACCGGCTACCTGTTCCATTCATTGTTCTACTTGTCGCAAGTTACAAATAATTTCCGTTGAAGTACTAACAATGGGGCTCGTAGTTCACTTAAACTTGAAGATCAAATAATTGGCGAATTGTACTGTTTGGACGCTTTGCATATATGTTTCTTAGTCTATATAGAAGCAATATATACAATGATTTCAACCGTCTACCTGTTCCAATCATTGTTCTACTTGTCGAAAGATACAAATAATTTCCGATAAAGGATTAACCATTGGGGCTCATTGTACACTAACCTTGAAGAACAAAAAATTGTCGAATTGTACTATTTGGATGCTTTGCATATATGTTTCTTAGACTATATAGAAGCAATATATACAATGATTTCAACCGTCTACCTGTTCCATTCATTGTTCTACTTGTCGAAAGTTACAAATAATTTCCGATAACGGATTAACCATTGGGGCTCATTGTTCACTTAAACTTGAAGAGCAACAAATTGGCGAATGTTACTGTTTAGATGCTTTGCATATAGGTTTCTTAGACTATATAGAAGCAACATATACCATGATTTCAACCGTCTACCTGTTCTATTCATTGTTCTTCTTGTCGAAAGTTAGAAATAATTTCCGTTTCATGATTATCAATGGGCCTCGTTGTTCACTTAAACTTGAAGAACAAAAAATTGGCGAATGGTACTGTTTGCATGCTTTGCATATATGTTTCTTAGACTATATAGAAGCAACATATAGAAAGATTTCACCCGTCTACCTGTTCTATTCATAGTTCTACTTGTAGAAAGTTACAAATAATTTCCGTTTCATGATTATCAATGGGCCTCGTTCTTCACTTAAACTTGAAGAACAAAAAATTGGCGACTGGTACTGTTTGGATGCTTTGCGTATATGTTTCTTAGACTATATAGAAGCAATATATACAAAGATTTCAACCGTCTACCTGTTCCAGTCATTGTTCTTCTTGTCGAAAATTACAAATAATTTCCGTTAAAGTATTAACAATGGGGCTCGTAGTTCACTTAAACTTGAAGAACAAAAAATTGGCGAATTGTACTGTTTGGATGCTTTGCATATATGTTTCTTAGACTATATAGAAGCAACATATACAAAGATTTCAACCGTCTACCTGTTCCATTCATTGTTCTACTTGTCGAAAGTTAGAAATAATTTCCGATAAAGGATTAACAATGGGGCTCGTAGTTCACTTAAACTTGAAGAACAAAAAATTGGCGAATTGTACTGTTTGGATGCTTTGCATATATGTTTCTTAGACTATATAGAAGCAACATATAGAAAGATTTCACCCGTCTACCTGTTCTATTCATAGATCTACTTGTAGAAAGTTACAAATAATTTCCGTTTCATGATTATCAATGGGCCTCGTTCTTCACTTAAACTTGAAGAACAAAAAATTGGCGACTGGTACTGTGTGGATGCTTTGCGTATATGTTTCTTAGACTATATAGAAGCAATATATACAATGATTTCAACCGTCTACCTGTTCCAGTCATTGTTCTTCTTGTCGAAAATTACAAATAATTTCCGTTAAACTATTAACAATGGGGCTCGTAGTTCACTTAAACTTGAAGAACAAAAAATTGGCGAATTGTACTGTTTGGATGCTTTGCATATATGTTTCTTAGACTATATAGAAGCAACATATAGAAAGATTTCACCCGTCTACCTGTTCTATTCATAGTTCTACTTGTAGAAAGTTACAAATAATTTCCGTTTCATGATTATCAATGGGCCTCGTTCTTCACTTAAACTTGAAGAACAAAATATTGGCGACAGGTACTGTTTGGATGCTTTGCGTATATGTTTCATAGACTATATAGAAGCAATATATACAAAGATTTCAACCGTCTACCTGTTCCAGTCATTGTTCTTCTTGTCGAAAATTACAAATAATTTCCGTTAAAGTATTAACAATGGGGCTCGTAGTTCACTTAAACTTGAAGAACAAAAAATTGGCGAATTGTACTGTTTGGATGCTTTGCATATATGTTTCTTAGACTATTTAGAAGCAATATATAGAAAGATTTCACCCTTCTACCTGTACTATTCATTGTTCTACTTGTCGAAAGTTACAAATAATTTCCGATAAAGGATTAACAATGGGGCTCATTGTTCACTTAAACTTGAAGATCAAAAAATTGGCGAATGTTACTGTTTAGATGCTTTGCATATAGGTTTCTTAGTCTATATAGAAGCAACATATACAAAGATTTCTACCGTCTACCCATTCTATTCATTGTTCTACTTGTAGAAACTTACAAATAATTTCCGTTTCATGATTATCAATGGGGCTCGTAGTTCACTTAAACTTGAAGAACAAAAAATTGGCGACTGGAACTGTTTGGATGCTTTGCATATATGTTTCTTAGACTATATAGAAGCAATATATAAAAAGATTTCAACCGTCTACCAGTTCCATTCATTGTTCTACTAGTCGAAAGTTACAAATAATTTCCGATAAAGGATTAACCATTAGGGCTCATTGTTCACTTAAACTTGAAGAACAAAAAATTGTCGAATTGTACTGTTTGGATGCTTTGCATATATGTTTCTTAGACTATATAGAAGCAATATATACAAAGATTTCAACCGTCTACCTGTTCCATTCATTGTTCTACTTGTCGAAAGTTACAAATAATTTCCGATAAAGGATTAACAATGGGGCTCATTGTTCACTTAAACTTGAAGATCAAAAAATTGGCGAATGTTACTGTTTAGATGCTTTGCATATAGGTTTCTTAGTCTATATAGAAGCAACATATACAAAGATTTCTACCGTCTACCCATTCTATTCATTGTTCTACTTGTAGAAACTTACAAATAATTTCCGTTTCATGATTATCAATGGGGCTCGTAGTTCACTTAAACTTGAAGAACAAAGAATTGGCGAATTGTACTGTTTGGATGCTTTGCATATATGTTTCTTAGACTATATAGAAGCAATATATATAATGATTTCAACCGTCTACCTGTTCCATTCATTGTTCTACTTGTCGATAGTTACAAATAATTTCCGTTTCATGATTATCAATGGGGCTCGTTGTTCACTTACACTCGAAGAACAAAAAATTGGCGAATGGTACTGTTTGGATGCTTTGCATATATGTTTCGTAGACTATATAGAAGCAATATATACATTGATTTCAACCGTCTGCCTGTTCCATTCATTGTTCTACTTGTCGAAAGTTACAAATAATTTCCATTTCATGATTATCAATGGGGCTCGCTGTTCACTTAAACTTGAAGATCAAAAAATTGGCGATTGTTACTGTTTGGATGCTTTGCATATATGTTTCGTAGACTATATAGAATCAATATATACAAAGGTTTCAACCGTCTACCTGTTCTATTCATTGTTCTTCTTGTCGAAAGTTAGAAATAATTTCCGTTTCATGATTATCAATGGGCCTCGTAGTTCACTTAAACTTGAAGAACAAAAAATTGGCGACTGGAACTGTTTGGATGCTTTGCATATATGTTTCTTAGACTATATAGAAGCAATATATACAAAGATTTCAACCGTCTACCTGTTCCATTCATTGTTCTACTTGTCGAAAGTTACAAATAATTTCCGATAAAGGATTAACAATGGGGCTCATTGTTCACTTAAACTTGAAGATCAAAAAATTGGCGAATGTTACTGTTTAGATGCTTTGCATATAGGTTTCTTAGTCTATATAGAAGCAATATATAAAAAGATTTCAACCGTCTACCAGTTACATTCATTGTTCTACTTGTCGAAAGTTACAAATAATTTCCTTTAAAGGATTAACAATGGGGCTCATTGTTCACTTAAACTTGAAGAACAAAAAATTGGCGAATGGTACTGTTTGGATGCTTTGCATATATGTTTCTTTGACTATATAGAAGCAATATATACATTGATTTCAACCGACTACCTGTTCCACTCATTGTACTACTTGTCGCAAGTTACAAATAATTTCCGTTAAAGTATTAACAATGGGGCTCGCAGTTCACTTAAACTTGAAGATGAAATAATTGGCGAATTGTACTGTTTGGATGTTTTGCATATATGTTTCTTAGAATATATAGAAGCAATATATACAATGATTTCAACCGTCTACCTGTTCCATTCATTGTTCTACTTGTCGAAAGTTACAAATAATTTCCGATAACGGATTAACCATTGGGGCTCATTGTTCACTTAAACTTGAACAAAAAATTGGCGAATGGTACTGTTTGGATGCTTTGCGTACATGTTTGTTAGACTATTTAGAAGCAATATATAGAAAGATTTCACCCGTCTAACTGTACTATTCATTGTTCTACTTGTAGAAAGTTACAAATAATTTCCATTTCATGATTATCAATGGGGCTCGCTGTTCACTTAAACTTGAAGATGAAAAAATTGGCGATTGTTACTGTTTAGATGCTTTGCATATATGTTTCTTAGATTATATAGACGCAATATGTACAAAGATTTCAACCGTCTACCTGTTCCATTCATTGTTCTACTTGTCGAAAATTACAAATAATTTCCGATAAAGGATTAACCATTGGGGCACATTGTTCACTTAAACTTGAAGAGCAAAAAATTGGCGAATGGTACTGTTTGGATGCTTTGCGTACATGTTTCTTAGACTATTTAGAAGCAATATATAGAAAGATTTCACCCGTCTACCTGTACTATTCATTGTTCTACTTGTCGAAAGTTACAAATAATTTCCGATAAAGGATTAACAATGGGGCTCATTGTTCACTTAAACTTGAAGATCAAAAAATTGGCGAATGTTACTGTTTAGATGCTTTGCATATAGGTTTCTTAGACTATATAGAAGCAACATATACAAAGATTTCAACCGTCTACCTGTTCTATTCATTGTTCTTCTTGTCAAAAATTAGAAATAATTTCCGTTTCATGATTATCAATGGGCCTCGTTGTTCACTTAAACTAGAAGAACAAAAAATTTGCGACTGGAACTGTTTGGATGCATTGCATATATGTTTCTTAGACTATATAGAAGCAATATATACAAAGATTTCAACCGTCTACCTGTTCTATTCATTGTTCTACTTGTCGAAAATTACAAATAATTTCCGATAAAGGATTAACCATTGGGGCTCATTGTTCACTTAAACTTGAAGAACAAAAAATTGGCGAATGGTAATGTTTGGATGCTTTGCGTACATGTTTCTTAGACTATATGGAAGCATTATATACAAAGATTTCAACCGTCTACGTGTTCCAATCATTGTTCTACTTGTCGAAATTTACAATTAATTTCCGTTAAGGGATTAACAATGGGGATCGTAGTTTACTTAAACTTGAAGAACAAAAAATTGGCGAATTGTACTGTTTGGATGCTTTGCATATATGTTTCGTAGGCTATATAGAAGCAATATATACAATGATTTCAACCGTCTACATGATCCATTCATTGTTCTACTTGTCGAAAGTTACAAATAATTACCGATAAAGGATTAACCATTGGGGCTCATTGTTCACTTAAACTTGAAGAACAAAAAATTGGCGAATTGTACTGTTTGGATGCTTCTGCATATATGTTTCTTAGACTATATAGAAGCAATATATACAAAGATTTCAACCGGCTACCTGTTCCATTCATTGTTCTACTTGTCGCAAGTTACAAATAATTTCCGTTGAAGTACTAACAATGGGGCTCGTAGTTCACTTAAACTTGAAGATCAAATAATTGGCGAATTGTACTGTTTGGACGCTTTGCATATATGTTTCTTAGTCTATATAGAAGCAATATATACAATGATTTCAACCGTCTACCTGTTCCAATCATTGTTCTACTTGTCGAAAGTTACAAATAATTTCCGATAAAGGATTAACCATTGGGGCTCATTGTACACTAACCTTGAAGAACAAAAAATTGTCGAATTGTACTATTTGGATGCTTTGCATATATGTTTCTTAGACTATATAGAAGCAATATATACAATGATTTCAACCGTCTACCTGTTCCATTCATTGTTCTACTTGTCGAAAGTTACAAATAATTTCCGATAACGGATTAACCATTGGGGCTCATTGTTCACTTAAACTTGAAGAGCAACAAATTGGCGAATGTTACTGTTTAGATGCTTTGCATATAGGTTTCTTAGACTATATAGAAGCAACATATACCATGATTTCAACCGTCTACCTGTTCTATTCATTGTTCTTCTTGTCGAAAGTTAGAAATAATTTCCGTTTCATGATTATCAATGGGCCTCGTTGTTCACTTAAACTTGAAGAACAAAAAATTGGCGAATGGTACTGTTTGGATGCTTTGCATATATGTTTCTTAGACTATATAGAAGCAATATATACATTGATTTCAACCGTCTACCTGTTCCATTCATTGTTCTACTTGTCGGAATTTACAAATAATTTCCGTTAAAGTATTAACAATGGGGCTCGTAGTTCACTTAAACATGAAGATGAAATTATTGGCGAATTGTACTGTTCGGATGCTTTGCATATAAGTTTCTTAGACTATATAGAAGCAATATATACAAAGATTTCACCCGTCTACCTGTTCTATTCATTGTTCGACTTGTAGAAAGTTACAAATAATTTCCGATAAAGGATTAACAATGGGGCTCATTGTTCACTTAAACTTGAAGAACAAAAAATTGGCGAATTGTACTGTTTGGATGCTTTGCCTATATGTTTCTTAGACTATATAGAAGCAATATATACAACGATTTCAACCGTCTACCTGTTCCATTCATTGTTCTACTTGTAGAATGTTACAATTAATTTCCGTTAAAGGATTAACAATGGGGCTCGTAGTTCACTTAAACTTGAAGAAAAAAAATTGGCGAATTGTACTGTTCGGATGCTTTGCATATAAGTTTCTTAGACTATATAGAAGCAATATATAGAAAGATTTCACCTGTCTACCTGTTCTCTTAATTGTTCTACTTGTAGAAAGTTACAAATAATTTCCGATAAAGGATTAACAATGGGGCTCATTGTTCACTTAATCTTGAAGAACAAAAAATTGGCGAATTGTACTGTTTGGATGCTTTGGATATATGTTTTTTAGACTATATGGAAGCAATATATTCAAAGATTTCAACCGTCTACGTGTTCCAATCATTGTTCTACTTGTCGAAATTTACAATTAATTTGCGTTTCATGATTATCAATGGGGCTCGTTGTTCACGTAAACTTGAAGAACAAAAAATTGGCGAATGGTACTTTTTGGATGCTTTGCATATATGTTTCTTAGACTATATAAAAGCAATGTATACAAAGATTTCAACCGTCTACCTGTTCCATTCATTGTTCTTCTTGTCGAAAGTAACAAACAATTTCCATTAACGGATTACCAATGGGGCTCATTGTTCACTTAAACTTGAAGAACAAAAAATTGGCGAATGGTACTGTTTGGATGCTTTGCATATATGTTTCTTAGACTATATAGAAGCAATATATACATTGATTTCAACCGTCTACCTGTTCCATTCATTGTTCTACTTGTCGGAATTTACAAATAATTTCCGTTAAAGTATTAACAATGGGGCTCGTAGTTCACTTAAACATGAAGATGAAATTATTGGCGAATTGTACTGTTTGGATGCTTTGCATATATGTTTCTTAGATTATATAGAAGCAATATATACAAAGATTTCACCCGTCTACCTGTTCTATTCATTGTTCTACCTGTAGAAAGTTACAAATAATTTCCGATAAAGGATTAACAATGGGGCTCGTAGTTCACTTAAACCTGAAGAACAAAAAATTGGCGAATGGTACTGTTTGGATGCTTTGCGTACATGTTTCTTAGACTATATGGAAGCAATATATACAAAGATTTCAACCGTCTACCTGTTCCATTCACTGTTCTACTTGTCGAAAGTTACAAATAATTTCAGTTAAGGGATTAACAATGGGGCTCATTGTTCACTTAAACTTGAAGAACAAAAAATTGGCGAATGGTACTGTTTGGATGCTTTGCATATATGTTTCTTAGACTATATAGAAGCAATATATACATTGATTTCAACCGTCTACCTGTTCCATTCATTGTTCTACTTGTCGGAATTTACAAATAATTTCCGTTAAAGTATTAACAATGGGGCTCGTAGTTCACTTAAACATAAAGATGAAATTATTGGCGAATTGTACTGTTCGGATGCTTTGCATATAAGTTTCTTAGACTATATAGAAGCAATATATACAAAGATTTCACCCGTCTACCTGTTCTATTCATTGTTCGACTTGTAGAAAGTTACAAATAATTTCCGATAAAGGATTAACAATGGGGCTCATTGTTCACTTAAACTTGAAGAACAAAAAATTGGCGAATTGTACTGTTTGGATGCTTTGCCTATATGTTTCTTAGACTATATAGAAGCAATATATACAACGATTTCAACCGTCTACCTGTTCCATTCATTGTTCTACTTGTAGAATGTTACAATTAATTTCCGTTAAAGGATTAACAATGGGGCTCGTAGTTCACTTAAACTTGAAGAAAAAAAATTGGCGAATTGTACTGTTCGGATGCTTTGCATATAAGTTTCTTAGACTATATAGAAGCAATATATAGAAAGATTTCACCTGTCTACCTGTTCTATTCATTGTTCTACTTGTAGAAAGTTACAAATAATTTCCATTTAATGATTATCAATGGAGCTCGTTGTTCACTTAAACTTGAAGAACAAAAAATTGGCGAATGGGACTGTTTGGATGCTTTGGATATATGTTTTTTAGACTATATGGAAGCAATATATTCAAAGATTTCAACCGTCTACGTGTTCCAATCATTGTTCTACTTGTCGAAATTTACAAATAATTTCCTTTAAAGGATTAACAATGGGGCTCGTTGTTCACTTAAACTTGAAGAACAATATATTGGCGAATTGTACTGTTTGGATGCTTTGCATATATGTTTCTTAGACTATGTAGAAGCAATATATACAATGATTTAACCCTCTACCTGTTCCATTCATTGTTCTACTTGTCGAAAGTTAGTAATAATTTCCGTCAAAGGATTAACAATGGGGCTCGTAGTTCACTTAAACTTGAAGTACAAAAAATTGGCGAATTGTACTGTTTGGATGCTTTGCATATATGTTTCTTAGACTATATAGAAGCAATATATACAATGATTTCAACCGTCTACCTGTTCCATTCATTGTTCTACTTCTCGAAAGTTACAAATAATTTCCGTCAAAGGATTAACAATGGGGCTCGTAGTTCACTTAAACTTGAAGTACAAAAAATTGGCGAATTGTACTGTTTGGATTCTTTGCATATATGTTTCCTAGACTATATAGAAGCAATATATAGAAAGATTTCACCCGTCTACCTGTACTATTCATTGTTCTACATGTAGAAAGTTACAAATAATTTCCATTTAATGATTATCAATGGAGCTCGTTGTTCACTTAAACTTGAAGATCAAAAAATTGGCGAATGTTACTGTTTAGATGCTTTGCATATAGGTTTCTTAGACTATATAGAAGCAACATATACAAAGATTTCTACCGTCTACCCGTTCTATTCATTTTTCTACTTGTCGAAATTTACAAATAATTTCCTTTAAAGGATTAACAATGGGGCTCGTTGTTCACTTAAACTTGAAGAACAATAAATTGGCGAATTGTACTGTTTGGATGCTTTGCATATATGTTTCTTAGACTATATAGACGCAATATATACAAGGATTTCAACCGTCTACCTGTTCCATTCATTGTTCTACTTGTCGAGAGTTACAAATAATTTCCGTCAAAGGATTAACAATGGGGCTCGTAGTTCACTTAAACTTGAAGTACAAAAAATTGGCGAATTGTACTGTTTGGATGATTTGCATATATGTTTCTTATACTATATAGAAGCAATATATACAAAGATTTCAACCGTCTACCTGTTCCAATCATTGTTCTACTTGTCGACAATTACAAATAATTTCCGTTTCATGATTATCAATGGGGCTCGTTGTTCACGTAAACTTGAAGAACAAAAAATTGGCGAATGGTACTTTTTGGATGCTTTGCATATATGTTTCTCAGACTATATAGAAGCCTTATATACAAAGATTTCAACCGTCTACCTGTTCCATTCATTGTTCTAATTGTCGAAAATTACAAATAATTTCCGATAAAGGATTAACCATTGGGGCTCATTGTTCACTTAATCTTGAAGAACAAAAAATTGGCGAATGGGACTGTTTGGATGCTTTGGATATATGTTTTTTAGACTATATGGAAGCAATATATTCAAAGATTTCAACCGTCTACGTGTTCCAATCATTGTTCTACTTGTCGAAAAGTACAAATAATATCCGATAAAGGATTAACCATTGGGGCTCATTGTTCACTTAAAATTAAAGACCAAAAAATTGGCGAATGTTACTGTTTGGATGCTTTGCGTACATGTTTCTTAGACTATATGGATGCAATATATACAAAGATTTCAACCGTCTACGTGTTCCAATCATTGTTCTACTTGTTGAAATTTACAAATAATTTCCTTTAAAGGATTACCAATGGGGCTCATTGTTCACTTAAACTTGAAGAACAAAAAATTGGCGAATGGTACTGCTTGGATGATTTGTATATATGTTTCATAGTATATATAAGCAATATATACAATGATTTCAACCGTCTACCTGTTCCATTCATTGTTCTACTTGTCGAAAATTACAAATAATTTCCGTCAAAGGATTAACAATGGGGCTCGTAGTTCACTTAAACTTGAAGTACAAAAAATTGGCGAATTGTACTGTTTGGATGATTTGCATATATGTTTCTTAGACTATATAGAAGCAATATATACAAAGATTTCAACCGTCTGCCTGTTCCATTCATTTTTCTACTCGTCGAAATTTACAAATAATTTCCTTCAAAGGATTAACAATGGGGCTCGTTGTTCACTTAAACTTGAAGTACAAAAAATTGGCGAATTGTACTGTCTGGATGCTTTGGTTATATGTTTTTTAGACTATATGGAAGCAATATATTCAAAGATTTCAACCGTCTACGTGTTCCAGTCATTGTTCTACTTGTCGAAATTTACAAATAATTTCCTTTAAAGGATTAACAATGGGGCTCGTTGTTCACTTAAACTTGAAGAACAATATATTGGCGAATTGTACTGTTTGGATGCTTTGCATATATGTTTCTTAGACTATGTAGAAGCAATATATACAATGATTTCAACCCTCTACCTGTTCCATTCATTGTTCTACTTGTCGAAAGTTAGTAATAATTTCCGTCAAAGGATTAACAATGGGGCTCGTAGTTCACTTAAACTTGAAGTACAAAAAATTGGCGAATTGTACTGTTTGGATGCTTTGCACATATGTTTCTTAGACTATATAGAAGCAATATATACAATGATTTCAACCGTCTACCTGTTCCATTAATTGTTCTACTTCTCGAAAGTTACAAATAATTTCCGTCAAAGGATTAACAATGGGGCTCGTAGTTCACTTAAACTTGAAGTACAAAAAATTGGCGAATTGTACTGTTTGGATGATTTGCATATATGTTTCTTAGACTATATAGAAGCAATATATAAAATGATTTAAACCGTCTACCTGTTCCATTCTTTGTTCTGCTTGTCGAAATTTACAAATAATTTCCTTTAAAGGATTAACAATGGGGCTCGTTGTTCACTTAAACTTGAAGAACAATATATTGGCGAATTGTACTGTTTGGATGCTTTGCATATATGTTTCTTAGACTATGTAGAAGCAATATATACAATGATTTCAACCCTCTACCTGTTCCATTCATTGTTCTACTTGTCGAAAGTTAGTAATAATTTCCGTCAAAGGATTAACAATGGGGCTCGTAGTTCACTTAAACTTGAAGTACAAAAAATTGGCGAATTGTACTGTTTGGATGCTTTGCATATATGTTTCTTAGACTATATAGAAGCAATATATACAATGATTTCAACCGTCTACCTGTTCCATTAATTGTTCTACTTCTCGAAAGTTACAAATAATTTCCGTCAAAGGATTAACAATGGGGCTCGTAGTTCACTTAAACTTGAAGTACAAAAAATTGGCGAATTGTACTGTTTGGATGATTTGCATATATGTTTCTTAGACTATATAGAAGCAATATATAAAATGATTTAAACCGTCTACCTGTTCCATTCTTTGTTCTGCTTGTCGAAATTTACAAATAATTTCCTTTAAAGGATTAACAATGGGGCTCGTTGTTCACTTAAACTTGAAGAACAATATATTGGCGAATTGTACTGTTTGGATGCTTTGCATATATGTTTCTTAGACTATGTAGAAGCAATATATACAATGATTTCAACCCTCTACCTGTTCCATTCATTGTTCTACTTGTCGAAAGTTAGTAATAATTTCCGTCAAAGGATTAACAATGGGGCTCGTAGTTCACTTAAACTTGAAGTACAAAAAATTGGCGAATTGTACTGTTTGGATGCTTTGCATATATGTTTCTTAGACTATATAGAAGCAATATATACAATGATTTCAACCGTCTACCTGTTCCATTCATTGTTCTACTTCTCGAAAGTTACAAATAATTTCCTGTCAAAGGATTAACAATGGGGCTCGTAGTTCACTTAAACTTGAAGTACAAAAAATTGGCGAATTGTACTGTTTGGATGATTTGCATATATGTTTCTTAGACTATATAGAAGCAATATATAAAATGATTTAAACCGTCTGCCTGTTCCATTCTTTGTTCTACTTGTCGAAATTTACAAATAATTTCCTTTAAAGGATTAACAATGGGGCTCGTAGTTCACTTAAACTTGAAGAACAAAAAATTGGCGAATTGTACTGTTTGGATTCTTTGCATATATGTTTCTTAGACAATATAGAAGCAATATATAGAAAGATTTCACCCGTCTACCTGTACTATTCATTGATCTACTTGTAGAAAGTTACACATAATTTACATTTCATGATTATCAATGGGGTTCGTTGTTCACTTAAACTTGAAGGTCAAAAAATTGGCGAATGTTACTGTTTAGATGCTTTGCATATAGGTTTCTTAGACTATATAGAAGCAATATCTACAATGATTTCAACCGTCTACCTGTTCCATTCATAGTTCTACTTGTCGACAATTACAAATAATTTCCGTTTCATGATTATCAATGGGGCTCGTTGTTCACGTAAACTTGAAGAACAAAAAATTGGCGAATGGTACTGTTTGGATGCTTTGCATATATGTTTCTTAGACTATATAGAAGCAATAGATACAACGATTTCAACCGTCTACCTGTTCCATTCATTGTTCTACTTGTCGAAAGTTACAAATAATTTCCGATAACGGATTGACCATTGGGGCTCATTGTTCACTTAAACTTGAAGAAGAAAAAATTGGCGAATTGTACTGTTTGGATGCTTTGCATATATGTTTCTTATACTATATAGAAGCAATATATACAAAGATTTCAACCGTCTACCTGTTCCATTCACTGTTCTACTTGTCGAAAGTTACAAATAATTTCCGTTAAGGGATTAACAATAGGGATCGTAGTTTACTTAAACTTGAAGAACAAAAAATTGGCGAATTGTACTGTTTGGATGCTTTGCATATATGTTTCTTAGACTATATAGAAGCAATATATACAATGTTTTCAACCGTCTACCTATTCCATTCATTGTTCTACTTGCCGAAATTTACAAATAATTTCCTTTAAATGATTAACAATGGGGCTCGTAGTTCACTTAAACTTGAAGAACAAAAAATTGGCGAATTGTACTGTTTGGATGCTTTGCATATATGTTTCGTAGACTATATAGAAGCAATATATACAAAGATTTCAACCGTCTACCTGTTCCATTCACTGTTCTACTTGTCGAAAGTTACAAATAATTTCCGTTAAGTGATTAACAATGGGGATCGTAGTTTACTTAAACTTGAAGAACAATAAATTGGCGAATTGTACTGTTTGGATGCTTTGCATATATGTTTCTTAGACTATATAGACGCAATATATGCAAGGATTTCAACCGTCTACCTGTTCCATTCATTGTTCTACTTGTCGAGAGTTACAAATAATTTCCGTCAAAGGATTAACAATGGGGCTCGTAGTTCACTTAAACTTGAAGTACAAAAAATTGGCGAATTGTACTGTTTGGATGATTTGCATATATGTTTCTTATACTATATAGAAGCAATATATACAAAGATTTCAACCGTCTACCTGTTCCAATCATTGTTCTACTTGTCGACAATTACAAATAATTTCCGTTTCATGATTATCAATGGGGCTCGTTGTTCACGTAAACTTGAAGAACAAAAAATTGGCGAATGGTACTTTTTGGATGCTTTGCATATATGTTTCTCAGACTATATAGAAGCCTTATATACAAAGATTTCAACCGTCTACCTGTTCCATTCATTGTTCTAATTGTCGAAAATTACAAATAATTTCCGATAAAGGATTAACCATTGGGGCTCATTGTTCACTTAATCTTGAAGAACAAAAAATTGGCGAATGGTACTGTTTGGAAGCTTTGCATATATGTCTCTTAGACTATATAGAAGCAATATATACAATGATTTCAACCGTCTACCTGTTCCATTCATTGTTCTACTTGTCGAAAGTTACAAATAATTTCCATTTCATGATTAACAATGGGGCTCGTTGTTCACTTAAACTTGAAGAACAATAAATTGGCGAATTGTACTGTTTGGATGCTTTGCATATATGTTTCTTAGACTATATAGACGCAATATATACAAGGATTTCAACCGTCTACCTGTTCCATTCATTGTTCTACTTGACGAAAGTTACAAATAATTACCGATAAAGGATTAACCATTGGGGCTCATAGTTCACTTATACATGAAAAAAAAAATTGGCGAATTGTACTGTTTGGATGCTTTGCATATATGTTTCTTAGACAATATAGAAGCAATATATACAAAGATTTCAACCGTCTATCAGTTCCATTCAATGTTCTACTTGTCGAAATTTACAAATAATTTCCCTTAAAGGATTAACAATGGGGCTCGTAGTTCACTTAAACTTGAAGAACGAAAAATTGGCGAATTGTACTGTTTGGATGCTTTGCATATGTGTTTCTTAGACTATATAGAACCAATATATACAATGACTTCAAGCGTCTACCTGTTCCATTCATTGTTCTACTTGTCGAAAGTTACAAATAATTTCCGATAACGGATTGACCATTGGGGCTCATTGTTCACTTAAACTTGAAGAACAAAAAATTGGCGAATTGTACGGTTTGGATGCTTTGCATATGTGTTTCTTAGACTATTTAGAAGCAATATATAGAATGATTTCACCCGTCTACCTGTACTATTCATTGTTCTACTTGTAGAAAGTTACAAATAATTTCCATTTCATGATTATCAATGGGGCTCGCTGTTCACTTAAACTTGAAGATCAAAAAATTTGCGATTGTTACTGTTTAGATACTTTGCATATAGGTTTCTTAGACTATATAGAAGCAACATATACAAAGATTTCAACCGTCTACCTGTTCTATTCATTGTTCTACTTGTAGAAAGTTACAAATAATTTCCGTTTCATGATTATCAATGGGGCTCGTTGTTCACTTAAACTTGAAGAACAAAAAATTGGCGAATGGTACTGTTTGGATGCTTTGCATATATGTTTCCTAGATTATATAGAAGCAATATATACAAAGATTTCAACCGTCTACCTGTTCCATTCATTGTTCTGCTTGTCGAAAATCACAAATAATTTCCTTTAAAGGATTAACAATGGGGCTCGTAGTTCACTTAAACTTGAAGAACAAAAAATTGGCGAATGGTACTGTTTGGATGCTTTGCATATATGTCTCTTAGACTATATAGAAGCAATATATACAATGATTTCAACCGTCTACCTGTTCCATTCATTGTTCTACTTGTCGAAAGTTACAAATAATTTCCGATAACGGATTGACCATTGGGGCTCATTGTTCACTTAAACTTGAAGAACAAAAAATTGGCGAATGGTACTGTTTGGATGCTTTGCATATATGTTTCTTAGATTATATAGAAGCAATATATACAAAGATTTCAACCGTCTAACTGTTACATTCAATGTTCTGCTTGTCGAAATTTACAAATAATTTCCTTTAAAGGATTAACAATGGGGCTGGTTGTTCACTTAAACTTGAAGAACAATAAATTGGCGAATTGTACTGTTTGGATGCTTTGCATATATGTTTCTTAGACTATATAGACGCAATATATACAAGGATTTCAACCGTCTACCTGTTCCATTCATTGTTCTGCTTGTAGAAAGTTACAAATAATTTACATTTCATGATTATCAATGGGGCTCGCTGTTCACTTAAACTTGAAGAACAAAAAATTGGCGAATGGTACTGTTTGGATGCTTTGCGTATTTGTTTCTTAGACTATATGGAAGAAATATATACAAAGATTTCAACCGTCTGCGTGTTCCAATCATTGTTCTACTTGTAGAAAGTTACAATTAATTTCCGTTAAGGGATTAACAATGGGGCTCGTAGTTCACTTAAACATGAAGAACAAAAAATTGGCGAATTGTACTGTTTGGATGCTTTGCATATATGTTTCGTAGGCTATATAGAAGCAATATATACAATGATTTCAACCGTCTACCTGATCCATTCATTGTTCTACTTGTCGAAATTTACAAATAATTTCCCTTTCATGATTATCAATGGGGCTCATTGTTCACTTAAACTTGAAGAACAATAAATTCGCGAATTGTACTGTTTGGATGCTTTGCATATATGTTTCATAGACTATATAGAAGCAATATATACAAAGATTTCAACCGTCTACCTGTTCCATTCATTGTTCTACTTGACGAAATTTACAAATAATTTCCTTTAAAGGATTAACAATGGGGCTCGTTGTTCACTTAAACTTGAAGAACAAAAAATTGGCGAATGGTACTGTTTGGATGCTTTGCATATATGTTTCTTAGATTATATAGAAGCAATATATACAATGATTTCAACAGTCTACCTGTACTATTCATTGTTCTACTTGTAGAAAGTTACAAATAATTTCCATTTCATGATTAACAATGGGGCTCGTTGTTCACTTAAACTTGAAGAACAATAAATTGGCGAATTGTACTGTTTGGATGCTTTGCATATATGTTTCTTAGATTATATAGAAGCAATATATACAAAGATTTCAACCGTCTACCTGTTCCATTCATTGTTCTACTTGTAGAAAGTTACAATTAATTTCCGTTAAAGTATTAACAATGGGGCTCGTAGTTCACTTAAACTTGAAGATCAAATAATTGGCGAATTGTACTGTTTGGATGCTTTGCATATATGTTTCTTAGACTATTTAGAAGCAATATATAGAAAGATTTCACCCGTCTACCTGTACTATTCATTGTTCTACTTGTAGAATGTTACAAATAATTTCCATTTCATGATTATCAATGGGGCTCGCTGTTCACTTAAACCTGAAGATCAAAAAATTGGCGATTGTTACTGTTTAGATGCTTTGCATATAGGTTTGTTAGACTATATAGAAGCAACATATACAAATATTTCAACCGTCTACCTGTTCTATTCATTGTTCTACTTGTAGAAAGTTACAAATAATTTCCGTTTCATGATTATCAATGGGGCTCGTTGTTCACTTAAACTTGAAGAACAAAAAATTGGCGAATGGTACTGTTTGGATGCTTTGCATATATGTTTCTTATACTATATAGAAGCAATATATACAAAGATTTCAACCGTCTACCGGTTCCATTCACTGTTCTACTTGTCGAAAGTTACAAATAATTTCCGTTAAGGGATTAACAATAGGGATCGTAGTTTACTTAAACTTGAAGAACAAAAAATTGGCGAATTGTACTGTTTGGATGCTTTGCATATATGTTTCTTAGACTATATAGAAGCAATATATACAATGTTTTCAACCGTCTACCTATTCCATTCATTGTTCTACTTGCCGAAATTTACAAATAATTTCCTTTAAATGATTAACAATGGGGCTCGTAGTTCACTTAAACTTGAAGAACAAAAAATAGGCGAATTGTACTGTTTGGATGCTTTGCATATATGTTTCGTAGACTATATAGAAGCAATATATACAAAGATTTCAACCGTCTACCTGTTCCATTCACTGTTCTACTTGTCGAAAGTTACAAATAATTTCCGTTAAGTGATTAACAATGGGGATCGTAGTTTACTTAAACTTGAAGAACAAAAAATTGGCGAATTGTACTGTTTGGATGCTTTGCATATATGTTTCTTAGACTATATAGAAGCAATATATACAATGATTTCAACAGTCTACCTGTTCCATTCATTGTTCTACTTGTCGAAAGTTACAAATAATTTCCTTTAAAGGATTAACAATGGGGCTCGTAGTTCACTTAAACTTGAAGAACAAAAAATTGGCGAATGGTACTGTTTGGATGCTTTGCAAATATGTTTCTTAGACTATACAGAAGGAATATATACAAAGAATTCAACCGTCTACCTGTTCCATTCATTGTTCTGCTTGTAGAAAGTTACAAATAATTTACATTTCATGATTATCAATGCGGCTCGCTGTTCACTTAAACTTGAAGAACAAAAAATTGGCGAATGGTACTGTTTGGATGCTTTGCGTATTTGTTTCTTAGACTATATGGAAGAAATATATACAAAGATTTCAACCGTCTGCGTGTTCCAATCATTGTTCTACTTGTAGAAAGTTACAATTAATTTCCGTTAAGGGATTAACAATGGGGCTCGTAGTTCACTTAAACATGAAGAACAAAAAATTGGCGAATTGTACTGTTTGGATGCTTTGCATATATGTTTCGTAGGCTATATAGAAGCAATATATACAATGATTTCAACCGTCTACCTGATCCATTCATTGTTCTACTTGTCGAAATTTACAAATAATTTCCCTTTCATGATTATCAATGGGGCTCGTTGTTCACTTAAACTTGAAGAACAATAAATTCGCGAATTGTACTGTTTGGATGCTTTGCATATATGTTTCATAGACTATATAGAAGCAATATATACAAAGATTTCAACCGTCTACCTGTTCCATTCATTGTTCTACTTGACGAAATTTACAAATAATTTCCTTTAAAGGATTAACAATGGGGCTCGTTGTTCACTTAAACTTGAAGAACAATAAATTGGCGTATGGTACTGTTTGGATTCTCTGCATATATGTTTCTTAGACTATATAGAAGCAATATATACAAATATTTCAACCGTCTACCTGTTCCAATCACTGTTCTACTTGTCGAAATTTACAAATAATTTCCTTTAAAGGATTAACAATGGGGCTCGTTGTTCACTTAAACTTGAAGAACAAAAAATTGGCGAATGGTACTGTTTGGATGCTTTGCATATATGTTTCTTAGATTATATAGAAGCAATATATACAATGATTTCAACAGTCTACCTGTACTATTCATTGTTCTACTTGTAGAAAGTTACAAATAATTTCCATTTCATGATTAACAATGGGGCTCGTTGTTCACTTAAACTTGAAGAACAATAAATTGGCGAATTGTACTGTTTGGATGCTTTGCATATATGTTTCTTAGACTATATAGACGCAATATATACAAGGATTTCAACCGTCTACCTGTTCCATTCATTGTTCTACTTGACGAAAGTTACAAATAATTACCGATAAAGGATTAACCATTGGGGCTCATAGTTCACTTATACATGAAAAAAAAAATTGGCGAATTGTACTGTTTGGATGCTTTGCATATATGTTTCTTAGACAATATAGAAGCAATATATACAAAGATTTCAACCGTCTATCAGTTCCATTCAATGTTCTACTTGTCGAAATTTACAAATAATTTCCCTTAAAGGATTAACAATGGGGCTCGTAGTTCACTTAAACTTGAAGAACGAAAAATTGGCGAATTGTACTGTTTGGATGCTTTGCATATGTGTTTCTTAGACTATATAGAACCAATATATACAATGACTTCAACCGTCTACCTGTTCCATTCATTGTTCTACTTGTCGAAAGTTACAAATAATTTCCGATAACGGATTGACCATTGGGGCTCATTGTTCACTTAAACTTGAAGAACAAAAAATTGGCGAATTGTACGGTTTGGATGCTTTGCATATGTGTTTCTTAGACTATTTAGAAGCAATATATAGAATGATTTCACCCGTCTACCTGTACTATTCATTGTTCTACTTGTAGAAAGTTACAAATAATTTCCATTTCATGATTATCAATGGGGCTCGCTGTTCACTTAAACTTGAAGATCAAAAAATTTGCGATTGTTACTGTTTAGATACTTTGCATATAGGTTTCTTAGACTATATAGAAGCAACATATACAAAGATTTCAACCGTCTACCTGTTCTATTCATTGTTCTACTTGTAGAAAGTTACAAATAATTTCCGTTTCATGATTATCAATGGGGCTCGTTGTTCACTTAAACTTGAAGAACAAAAAATTGGCGAATGGTACTGTTTGGATGCTTTGCATATATGTTTCCTACATTATATAGAAGCAATATATACAAAGATTTCAACCGTCTACCTGTTCCATTCATTGTTCTGCTTGTCGAAAATCACAAATAATTTCCTTTAAAGGATTAACAATGGGGCTCGTAGTTCACTTAAACTTGAAGAACAAAAAATTGGCGAATGGTACTGTTTGGATGCTTTGCATATATGTTTCCTAGATTATATAGAAGCAATATATACAAAGATTTCAACCGTCTACCTGTTCCATTCATTGTTCTGCTTGTCGAAAATCACAAATAATTTCCTTTAAAGGATTAACAATGGGGCTCGTAGTTCACTTAAACTTGAAGAACAAAAAATTGGCGAATGATACTGTTTGGATGCTTTGCATATATGTCTCTTAGACTATATAGAAGCAATATATACAATGATTTCAACCGTCTACCTGTTCCATTCATTGTTCTACTTGTCGAAAGTTACAAATAATTTCCGATAACGGATTGACCATTGGGGCTCATTGTTCACTTAAACTTGAAGAACAAAAAATTGGCGAATGGTACTGTTTGGATGCTTTGCATATATGTTTCTTAGATTATATAGAAGCAATATATACAAAGATTTCAACCGTCTACCTGTTCCATTCATTGTTCTACTTGTAGAAAGTTACAATTAATTTCCGTTAAAGTATTAACAATGGGGCTCGTAGTTCACTTAAACTTGAAGATCAAATAATTGGCGAATTGTACTGTTTGGATGCTTTGCATATATGTTTCTTAGACTATTTAGAAGCAATATATAGAAAGATTTCACCCGTCTACCTGTACTATTCATTGTTCTACTTGTAGAATGTTACAAATAATTTCCATTTCATGATTATCAATGGGGCTCGCTGTTCACTTAAATCTGAAGATCAAAAAATTGGCGATTGTTACTGTTTAGATGCTTTGCATATAGGTTTGTTAGACTATATAGAAGCAACATATACAAATATTTCAACCGTCTACCTGTTCTATTCATTGTTCTACTTGTAGAAAGTTACAAATAATTTCCGTTTCATGATTATCAATGGGGCTCGTTGTTCACTTAAACTTGAAGAACAAAAAATTGGCGAATGGTACTGTTTGGATGCTTTGCATATATGTTTCTTAGACTATTTAGAAGCAATATATAGAAAGATTTCACCCGTCTACCTGTACTATTCATTGTTCTACTTGTAGAAAGTTACAAATAATTTCCATTTCATGATTATCAAAGGGGCTTGCTGTTAACTTAAACTTGAAGAACAAAAAATTGGCCAATGGTACTGTTTGGATGCTTTGCATATATGTTTCGTAGACTATATAGAAGCAATATATA
This sequence comes from Cerceris ruficornis, assembly GCA_963989415.1. Taxonomy (NCBI): domain Eukaryota; kingdom Metazoa; phylum Arthropoda; class Insecta; order Hymenoptera; family Crabronidae; genus Cerceris; species Cerceris ruficornis. Next base: position 45,273 of record CAXDIW010000419.1, read on the forward strand.
CAAAGATTTCAACCGTCTACCTGTTCCATTCATTGTTCTACTTGTCGAAAATTACAAGTAATTTCCGATAAAGGATTAACCATTGGGGCTCATTGTTCACTTAAACTTGAAGAACAAAATATTGGCAAATTGTACTGTTTGGATGCTTTGCATATATGTTTCTTAGACTTTATAGAAGCAATATATACAATGATTTCAACCGTCTACCTATTCCATTCATTGTTCTACTTGTCGAAATTTACAAAAAATTTCCGTTAAAGGATTAACAATGGGGATCGTAGTTCACTTAAACTTGAAGAACAAAAAATTGGCGAATTGTACTGTTTGGATGCTTTGCATATATGTTTCTTAGATTATATAGAAGCAATATATACAAAGATTTCAACCGTCTACCTGTTCCATTCATTGTTCTCCTTGTCGAAATTTACAAATAACTTCCTTTAAAGGATTAACAATGGGGCTCGTTGTTCGCTTAAGCTTGAAGAACAAATAATTGGCGAATTGTACTGTTTGGATGCTTTGCATATATGTTTCTTAGACTATTTAGAAGCAATATATAGAAAGATTTCACCCGTCTACCTGTACTATTCATTGTTCTACTTGTAGAAAGTTACAAATAATTTCCATTTCATGATTATCAAAGGGGCTTGCTGTTAACTTAAACTTGAAGAACAAAAAATTGGCCAATGGTACTGTTTGGATGCTTTGCATATATGTTTCGTAGACTATATAGAAGCAATATATACAAAGATTTCAACCGTCTACCTGTTCCATTCATTGTTCTACTTGTCGAAAATTACAAGTAATTTCCGATAAAGGATTAACCATTGGGGCTCATTGTTCACTTAAACTTGAAGAACAAAATATTGGCGAATTGTACTGTTTGGATGCTTTGCATATATGTTTCTTAGACTTTATAGAAGCAATATATACAATGATTTCAACCGTCTACCTATTCCATTCATTGTTCTACTTGTCGAAATTTACAAAAAATTTCCGTTAAAGGATTAACAATGGGGATCGTAGTTCACTTAAACTTGAAGAACAAAAAATTGGCGAATTGTACTGTTTGGATGCTTTGCATATATGTTTCTTAGATTATATAGAAGCAATATATACAAAGATTTCAACCGTCTACCTGTTCCATTCATTGTTCTCCTTGTCGAAATTTACAAATAACTTCCTTTAAAGGATTAACAATGGGGCTCGTTGTTCGCTTAAGCTTGAAGAACAAAAAATTGGCGAATTGTACTGTTTGGATGCTTTGCATATATGTTTCTTAGACTATTTAGAAGCAATATATAGAAAGATTTCACCCGTCTACCTGTACTATTCATTGTTCTACTTGTAGAAAGTTACAAATAATTTCCATTTCATGATTATCAAAGGGGCTTGCTGTTCACTTAAACTTGAAGAACAAAAAATTGGCCAATGGTACTGTTTGGATGCTTTGCATATATGTTTCGTAGACTATATAGAAGCAATATATACAAAGATTTCAACCGTCTACCTGTTCCATTCATTGTTCTACTTGTCGAAAGTTACAAACAATTTCCGATAAAGGATGAACCATTGGGGCTTAATGTTCTCTTAAACTTGAAGAACAAAAAATTGGCGAATTGTACTGTTTGGATGCTTTGCATATATGTTTCTTAGGCTATTTAGAAGCAATATATAGAAAGATTTCACCCGTCTACCTGTACTATTCACCGTTCAACTTGTAGAAAGTTACAAATAATTTCCGTTTCATGATTATCAATGGGGCTCGTTGTTCACTTAAACTTGAAGAACAAAAAATTGGCGAATGGTACTGTTTGGATGCTTTGCATATATGTTTCTTAGATTATATAGAAGCAATATATACAATGATTTCAACAGTCTACCTGTACTATTCATTGTTCTACTTGTAGAAAGTTACAAATAATTTCCATTTCATGATTAACAATGGGGCTCGTTGTTCACTTAAACTTGAAGAACAATAAATTGGCGAATTGTACTGTTTGGATGCTTTGCATATATGTTTCTTAGATTATATAGAAGCAATATATACAAAGATTTCAACCGTCTACCTGTTCCATTCATTGTTCTGCTTGTCGAAAATCACAAATAATTTCCTTTAAAGGATTAACAATGGGGCTCGTAGTTCACTTAAACTTGAAGAACAAAAAATTGGCGAATGATACTGTTTGGATGCTTTGCATATATGTTTCTTAGACTATTTAGAAGCAATATATAGAAAGATTTCACCCGTCTACCTGTACTATTCATTGTTCTACTTGTAGAATGTTACAAATAATTTCCATTTCATGATTATCAATGGGGCTCGCTGTTCACTTAAACCTGAAGATCAAAAAATTGGCGATTGTTACTGTTTAGATGCTTTGCATATAGGTTTGTTAGACTATATAGAAGCAACATATACAAATATTTCAACCGTCTACCTGTTCTATTCATTGTTCTACTTGTAGAAAGTTACAAATAATTTCCGTTTCATGATTATCAATGGGGCTCGTTGTTCACTTAAACTTGAAGAACAAAAAATTGGCGAATGGTACTGTTTGGATGCTTTGCATATATGTTTCTTAGATTATATAGAAGCAATATATACAAAGATTTCAACCGTCTACCTGTTCCATTCATTGTTCTACTTGTAGAAAGTTACAATTAATTTCCGTTAAAGGATTAACAATGGGGATCGTAGTTCACTTAAACTTGAAGAACAAAAAATTGGCGAATTGTACTGTTTGGATGCTTTGCATATATGTTTCTTAGATTATATAGAAGCAATATATACAAAGATTTCAACCGTCTACCTGTTCCATTCATTGTTCTCCTTTTCGAAATTTACAAATAACTTCCTTTAAAGGATTAACAATGGGGCTCGTTGTTCGCTTAAGCTTGAAGAACAAAAAATTGGCGAATTGTACTGTTTGGATGCTTTGCATATATGTTTCTTAGACTATTTAGAAGCAATATATAGAAAGATTTCACTCGTCTACCTGTACTATTCATTGTTCTACTTGTAGAAAGTTACAAATAATTTCCATTTCATGATTATCAAAGAGGCTTGCTGTTCACTTAAACTTGAAGAACAAAAAATTGGCCAATGGTACTGTTTGGATGCTTTGCATATATGTTTCGTAGACTATATAGAAGCAATATATACAAAGATTTCAACCGTCTACCTGTTCCATTCGTTGTTCTACTTGTCGAAAATTACAAGTAATTTCCGATAAAGGATTAACCATTGGGGCTCATTGTTCACTTAAACTTGAAGAACAAAATATTGGCGAATTGTACTGTTTGGATGCTTTGCATATATGTTTCTTAGACTTTATAGAAGCAATATATACAATGATTTCAACCGTCTACCTATTCCATTCATTGTTCTACTTGTCGAAATTTACAAAAAATTTCCGTTAAAGGATTAACAATGGGGATCGTAGTTCACTTAAACTTGAAGAACAAAAAATTGGCGAATTGTACTGTTTGGATGCTTTGCATATATGTTTCTTAGATTATATAGAAGCAATATATACAAAGATTTCAACCGTCTACCTGTTCCATTCATTGTTCTCCTTGTCGAAATTTACAAATAACTTCCTTTAAAGGATTAACAATGGGGCTCGTTGTTCGCTTAAGCTTGAAGAACAAAAAATTGGCGAATTGTACTGTTTGGATGCTTTGCATATATGTTTCTTAGACTATTTAGAAGCAATATATAGAAAGATTTCACCCGTCTACCTGTACTATTCATTGTTCTACTTGTAGAAAGTTACAAATAATTTCCATTTCATGATTATCAAAGGGGCTTGCTGTTAACTTAAACTTGAAGAACAAAAAATTGGCCAATGGTACTGTTTGGATGCTTTGCATATATGTTTCGTAGACTATATAGAAGCAATATATACAAAGATTTCAACCGTCTACCTGTTCCATTCATTGTTCTACTTGTCGAAAATTACAAGTAATTTCCGATAAAGGATTAACCATTGGGGCTCATTGTTCACTTAAACTTGAAGAACAAAATATTGGCGAATTGTACTGTTTGGATGCTTTGCATATATGTTTCTTAGACTTTATAGAAGCAATATATACAATGATTTCAACCGTCTACCTATTCCATTCATTGTTCTACTTGTCGAAATTTACAAAAAATTTCCGTTAAAGGATTAACAATGGGGATCGTAGTTCACTTAAACTTGAAGAACAAAAAATTGGCGAATTGTACTGTTTGGATGCTTTGCATATATGTTTCTTAGATTATATAGAAGCAATATATACAAAGATTTCAACCGTCTACCTGTTCCATTCATTGTTCTCCTTGTCGAAATTTACAAATAACTTCCTTTAAAGGATTAACAATGGGGCTCGTTGTTCGCTTAAGCTTGAAGAACAAAAAATTGGCGAATTGTACTGTTTGGATGCTTTGCATATATGTTTCTTAGACTATTTAGAAGCAATATATAGAAAGATTTCACCCGTCTACCTGTACTATTCATTGTTCTACTTGTAGAAAGTTACAAATAATTTCCATTTCATGATTATCAAAGGGGCTTGCTGTTAACTTAAACTTGAAGAACAAAAAATTGGCCAATGGTACTGTTTGGATGCTTTGCATATATGTTTCGTAGACTATATAGAAGCAATATATACAAAGATTTCAACCGTCTACCTGTTCCATTCATTGTTCTACTTGTCGAAAATTACAAGTAATTTCCGATAAAGGATTAACCATTGGGGCTCATTGTTCACTTAAACTTGAAGAACAAAATATTGGCGAATTGTACTGTTTGGATGCTTTGCATATATGTTTCTTAGACTTTATAGAAGCAATATATACAATGATTTCAACCGTCTACCTATTCCATTCATTGTTCTACTTGTCGAAATTTACAAAAAATTTCCGTTAAAGGATTAACAATGGGGATCGTAGTTCACTTAAACTTGAAGAACAAAAAATTGGCGAATTGTACTGTTTGGATGCTTTGCATATATGTTTCTTAGATTATATAGAAGCAATATATACAAAGATTTCAACCGTCTACCTGTTCCATTCATTGTTCTCCTTGTCGAAATTTACAAATAACTTCCTTTAAAGGATTAACAATGGGGCTCGTTGTTCGCTTAAGCTTGAAGAACAAAAAATTGGCGAATTGTACTGTTTGGATGCTTTGCATATATGTTTCTTAGACTATTTAGAAGCAATATATAGAAAGATTTCACCCGTCTACCTGTACTATTCATTGTTCTACTTGTAGAAAGTTACAAATAATTTCCATTTCATGATTATCAAAGGGGCTTGCTGTTCACTTAAACTTGAAGAACAAAAAATTGGCCAATGGTACTGTTTGGATGCTTTGCATATATGTTTCGTAGACTATATAGAAGCAATATATACAAAGATTTCAACCGTCTACCTGTTCCATTCATTGTTCTACTTGTCGAAAGTTACAAACAATTTCCGATAAAGGATGAACCATTGGGGCTTAATGTTCTCTTAAACTTGAAGAACAAAAAATTGGCGAATTGTACTGTTTGGATGCTTTGCATATATGTTTCTTAGGCTATTTAGAAGCAATATATAGAAAGATTTCACCCGTCTACCTGTACTATTCACCGTTCTACTTGTAGAAAGTTACAAATAATTTCCGTTTCATGATTATCAATGGGGCTCGTTGTTCACTTAAACTTGAAGAACAAAAAATTGGCGAATGGTACTGTTTGGATGCTTTGCATATATGTTTCTTAGATTATATAGAAGCAATATATACAATGATTTCAACAGTCTACCTGTACTATTCATTGTTCTACTTGTAGAAAGTTACAAATAATTTCCATTTCATGATTAACAATGGGGCTCGTTGTTCACTTAAACTTGAAGAACAATAAATTGGCGAATTGTACTGTTTGGATGCTTTGCATATATGTTTCTTAGATTATATAGAAGCAATATATACAAAGATTTCAACCGTCTACCTGTTCCATTCATTGTTCTACTTGTAGAAAGTTACAAGTAATTTCCAATAAAGGATTAACCATTGGGGCTCATTGTTCACTTAAACTTGAAGAACAAAAAATTGGCGAATGGTACTGTTTGGATGCTTTGCGTACATGTTTCTTAGACTATATGGAAGCAATATATACAAAGATTTCAACCGTCTACGTGTTCCAATCATTGTTCTAATTGTAGAAAGTTACAATTAATTTCCGTTAAAGGATTAACAATGGGGCTCGTTGTTCACTTAAACTTGAAGAACAAAAAATTGGCGATTGTTACTGTTTAGATGCTTTGCATATATGTTGCTTAGATTATATAGAAGCAATAAATACAAAGATTTCAACCGTCTACCTGTTCCGTTCATTGTTCTACTTGCCGAAATTTACAAATAATTTCCTTTAAAGGATTAACAATGGGGCTCATTGTTCACTTAAACTTGAAGAACAAAAAATTGGCGAATGGTACTGTTTGGATGCTTTGCATATATGTTTCTTAGACTATATGGAAGCAATATATACAAAGATTTCAACCGTCTACCTGTTCCATTCATTGTTCTACTTGTCGAAAGTTACAAACAATTTCCGATAAAGGATGAACCATTGGGGCTTAATGTTCTCTTAAACTTGAAGAACAAAAAATTGGCGAATTGTACTGTTTGGATGCTTTGCATATATGTTTCTTAGGCTATTTAGAAGCAATATATAGAAAGATTTCACCCGTCTACCTGTACTATTCACCGTTCTACTTGTAGAAAGTTACAAATAATTTCCGTTTCATGATTATCAATGGGGCTCGTTGTTCACTTAAACTTGAAGAACAAAAAATTGGCGAATGGTACTGTTTAGATGCTTTTCATATAGGTTTCTTAGACTATATAGAAGCAATATATAGAAAGATTTCACCCGTCTACCTGTACTATTCATTGTTCTACTTGTAGAAAGTTACAAATAATTTCCATTTCATGATTATCAAAGGGGCTTGCTGTTCACTTAAACTTGAAGAACAAAAAATTGGCCAATGGTACTGTTTGGATGCTTTGCACATATGTTTCGTAGACTATATAGAAGCAATATATACAAAGATTTCAACCGTCTACCTGTTCCATTCATTGTTCTACTTGTCGAAAATTACAAGTAATTTCCAATAAAGGATTAACCATTGGGGCTCATTGTTCACTTAAACTTGAAGAACAAAAAATTGGCGAATGGTACTGTTTGGATGCTTTGCGTACATGTTTCTTAGACTATATGGAAGCAATATATACAAAGATTTCAACCGTCTACGTGTTCCAATCATTGTTCTAATTGTAGAAAGTTACAATTAATTTCCGTTAAAGGATTAACAATGGGGCTCGTAGTTCACTTAAACTTGAAGAACAAAAAATTGGCGATTGTTACTGTTTAGATGCTTTGCATATATGTTGCTTAGATTATATAGAAGCAATAAATACAAAGATTTCAACCGTCTACCTGTTCCGTTCATTGTTCTACTTGCCGAAATTTACAAATAATTTCCTTTAAAGGATTAACAATGGGGCTCATTGTTCACTTAAACTTGAAGAACAAAAAATTGGCGAATGGTACTGTTTGGATGCTTTGCATATATGTTTCTTAGACTATATGGAAGCAATATATACAAAGATTTCAACCGTCTACCTGTTCCATTCATTGTTCTACTTGTCGAAAGTTACAAACAATTTCCGATAAAGGATGAACCATTGGGGCTTAATGTTCTCTTAAACTTGAAGAACAAAAAATTGGCGAATTGTACTGTTTGGATGCTTTGCATATATGTTTCTTAGGCTATTTAGAAGCAATATATAGAAAGATTTCACCCGTCTACCTGTACTATTCACCGTTCTACGTGTAGAAAGTTACCAATAATTTCCATTTCATGATTATCAATGGGGCTCGCTGTTCACTTAAACTTGAAGATCAAAAAACTGGCGATTGTTACTGTTTAGATGCATTGCATATATGTTTCTTAGACTATATGGAAGAAATATATACAAAGATTTCAACCGTCTACGTGTTCCAATCATTGTTCTACTTGTCGAAAGTTATAAATAATTTCCGTTAAAGGATTAACAATGGGGCTCGTAGTTCACTTAAACTTGAAAAACAAAAAATTGGCGAATTGTACTGTTTGGATGCTTTGCATATATGTTTCGTAGACTATATAGAAGCAACATATACAAAGATTTCAACCGTCTACCTGTTCTATTCATTGTTCTACTTGTAGAAAGTTACAAATAATTTCCGTTTCATGATTATCAATGGGGCTCGTTGTTCACTTAAACTTGAAGAACAAAAAATTGGCGAATGGTACTGTTTGGATGCTTTGCATATATGTTTCTTAGACTATATAGAAGCAATATATACAATGATTTCAACCGTCTACCTATTCCATTCATTGTTCTACTTGCCGAAATTTACAAATAATTTCCTTTAAAGGATTAACAATGGGGCTCGTAGTTCACTTAAACTTGAAAAACAAAAAATTGGCGAATTGTACTGTTTGGATGCTTTGCATATGTGTTTCTTAGACTATTTAGAAGCAATATATACAATGATTTCAACCGTCTACATCATCCATTCATTGTTCTACTTGTCGAAAATTACAAATAATTTCCGGTAAAGGATTAACAATTGGGGCTCATTGTTCACTTAAACTTGAAGAACAAAAAATTGGCGAATGGTACTGTTTGGATGCTTTGCGTACATGTTTCTTAGACTATATGGAAGCAATATATACAAAGATTTCAACCGTCTACGTGTTCCAATCATTGTTCTACTTGTCGAAATTTACAAATAATTTCCGATAAAGGATTATCAATGGGGCTCGCTGTTCACTTAAACTTGAAGATCAAAAAATTGGCGAATGTTACTGTTTAGATGCTTTGCATATAGGTTTCTTAGACTATATAGAAGCAACATATACAAAGATTTCAACCGTCTACCTGTTCTATTCATTGTTCTTCTTGTCGAAAGTTACAAATAATTTCCGTTTCATGATTATCAATGGGCCTCGTTGTTCACTTAAACTTGAAGAACAAAAAATTGGCGACTGGTACTGTTTGGATGCTTTGCATATATGTTTCTTAGCCTATATAGAAGCAATATATAAAAAGATTTCAACCGTCTACCAGTTCCAGTCATAGTTCTACTTGTCGAAAGTTACAAATAATTTCCTTTAAAGGATTAACAATGGGGCTCATTGTTCACTTAAACTTGAAGAACAAAAAATTGGCGTATGGAACTGTTTGGATGCTTTGCATATATGTTTCTTAGACTATATAGAAGCAATATATACATTGATTTCAACCGTCTACCTGTTCCACTCATTGTTCTACTTGTAGAAAGTTACAATTAATTTCCGTTAAAGGATTAACAATGGGGCTCGTAGTTCACTTAAATTTAAAGAACAAAAAATTGGCGAATTGTACTGTTTGGATGCTTTGCATATATGTTTCGTAGACTATATAGAAGCAATATATACAATGATTTCAACCGTCTACATGATCCATTCATTGTTCTACTTGTCGAAAGTTACAAATAATTTCCGATAAAGGATTATCAATGGGGCTCGCTGTTCACTTAAACTTGAAGAACAAAAAATTGGCGAATGGTACTGTTTGGATGCTTTGCATATATGTTTCTTAGACTATATAGACGCAATATATACAAAGATTTCAACCGTCTACCTGTTCCATTCATTGTTCTACTTGTAGAAAGTTACAAATAATTTCCTTTAAAGGATTAACAATGGGGCTCGTAGTTCACTTAAACTTGAAGAACAAAAAATTGGCGAATTGTACTGTTTGGATGCTTTGCATATATGTTTCTTAGACTATATAGAAGCAATATATACAAACATTTCAACCGTCTACCTGTTCCATTCATTGTTCTACTTGTCGAAAGTTACAAATAATTTCCTTTAAAGGATTAACAATGGGGCTCGTTGTTCACTTAAACTTGAAGAACAATAAATTGGCGAATTATACTGGTTGGATGCTTTGCATATATGTTTCTTGGACTATATAGAAGCAATATATACAAAGATTTCAACCGTCTACCTGTTCCATTCATTGTTCTACATGTCGAAATTTACAATTAATTTCCGTTAAAGGATTAACAATGGGGCTCGTAGTTCACTTAAACTTGAAGTACAAAAAATTGGCGAATTGTACTGTTTGGATGCTTTGCATATATATTTCGTAGACTATATAGAAGCAATATATATAATTTTTTCAACCGTCTACATGATCCATTCATTGTTCTACTTGTCGAAATTTACAAATAATTTCCTTTAAAGGATTAACAATGGGGCTCGTAGTTCACTTAAACTTGAAGAACAAAAAATTGGCGAATTGTACTGTTTGGATGCTTTGCATATATGTTTCTTAGACTATATAGAAGCAATATATACAATGATTTCAACCGTCTACCTATTCCATTCATTGTTCTACTTGCCGAAATTTACAAATAATTTCCTTTAAAGGATTAACAATGGGGCTCGTAGTTCACTTAAACTTGAAGAGCAAAAAATTGGCGAATTGTACTGTTTGGATGCTTTGCATATATGTTTCTTAGACTATATAGAAGCAATATATACAATGATTTCAACCGTCTACCTATTCCATTCATTGTTCTACTTGCCGAAATTTACAAATAATTTCCTTTAAAGGATTAACAATGGGGCTCGTTGTTCACTTAAACTTGAAGAACAATAAATTGGCGAATTATACTGGTTGGATGCTTTGCATATATGTTTCTTGGACTATATAGAAGCAATATATACAAAGATTTCAACCGTCTACCTGTTCCATTCATTGTTCTACTTGTCGAAATTTACAATTAATTTCCGTTAAAGGATTAACAATGGGGCTCGTAGTTCACTTAAACTTGAAGTACAAAAAATTGGCGAATTGTACTGTTTGGATGCTTTGCATATATATTTCGTAGACTATATAGAAGCAATATATACAATTTTTTCAACCGTCTACATGATCCATTCATTGTTCTACTTGTCGAAATTTACAAATAATTTCCTTTAAAGGATTAACAATGGGGCTCGTAGTTCACTTAAACTTGAAGAACAAAAAATTGGCGAATTGTACTGTTTGGATGCTTTGCATATATGTTTCTTGGACTATATAGAAGCAATATATACAATGATTTCAACCGTCTACCTATTCCATTCATTGTTCTACTTGCCGAAATTTACAAATAATTTCCTTTAAAGGATTAACAATGGGGCTCGTAGTTCACTTAAACTTGAAGAGCAAAAAATTGTCGAATTGTACTGTTTGGATGCTTTGCACATATGTTTCTTAGACTATATAGAAGCAATATATACAATGAATTCAACCGTCTACCTGTTCCATTCATTGCTCTACTTGTCGAAAGTTACAAATAATTTCCGTTAAGGGATTAACAATGGGGATCGTAGTTTACTTAAACTTGAAGAACAAAAAATTGGCGAATTGTACTGTTTGGATGCTTTGCATATATGTTTCTTAGACTATATAGAAGCAATATATACAAAGATTTCAACCGGCTACCTGTTCCATTCATTGTTCTACTTGTCGAAATTTACAAATAATTTCCGATAAAGGATTAACCATTGGGGCTCATTGTTCACTTAAACTTGAAGAACAAAAAATTGGCGAATTGTACTGTTTGGATGCTTTGCATATATGTTTCTTAGACTATATAGAAGCAATATATACAAACATTTCAACCGTCTACCTGTTCCATTCATTGTTCTACTTGTCGAAAGATACAAATAATTTCCGATAAAGGATTAACAATGGGGCTCATTGTTCACTTAAACTTGAAGAACAAAAAATTGGCGAATGGCACTGTTTGGATGCTTTGCATATATGTTTCTTAGACTATATAGAAGCAATATATACAGAGATTTCAACCGTCTACCTGTTCCATTCATTGTTCTACTTGTCGAAAGTTACAAATAATTTCCTTTAAAGGATTAACAATGGGGCTCATTGTTCACTTAAACTTGAAGAACAAAAAATTGGCGAATGGCACTGTTTGGATGCTTTGCATATATGTTTCTTAGACTATATAGAAGCAATATATACAGAGATTTCAACCGTCTACCTGTTCCATTCATTGTTCTACTTGTCGAAATTTACAAATAATTTCCTTTAAAGGATTAACAATGGGGCTCGTAGTTCACTTAAACTTGAAGAACAAAAAATTGGCGAATTGTACTGTTTGGATGCTTTGCATATATGTTTCTTAGACTATATAGAAGCAATATATACAATGATTTCAACCGTCTACCTATTCCATTCATTGTTCTACTTGCCGAAATTTACAAATAATTTCCTTTAAAGGATTAACAATGGGGCTCGTAGTTCACTTAAACTTGAAAAACAAAAAATTGGCGAATTGTACTGTTTGGATGCTTTGCATATGTGTTTCTTAGACTATTTAGAAGCAATATATACAATGATTTCAACCGTCTACATCATCCATTCATTGTTCTACTTGTCGAAAATTACAAATAATTTCCGGTAAAGGATTAACAATTGGGGCTCATTGTTCACTTAAACTTGAAGAACAAAAAATTGGCGAATGGTACTGTTTGGATGCTTTGCGTACATGTTTCTTAGACTATATGGAAGCAATATATACAAAGATATCAACCGTCTACATTTTCCAATCATTGTTCTACTTGTCGAAATTTACAAATAATTTCCGATAAAGGATTATCAATGGGGCTCGCTGTTCACTTAAACTTGAAGATCAAAAAATTGGCGAATGTTACTGTTTAGATGCTTTGCATATAGGTTTCTTAGACTATATAGAAGCAACATATACAAAGATTTCAACCGTCTACCTGTTCTATTCATTGTTCTTCTTGTCGAAAGTTACAAATAATTTCCGTTTCATGATTATCAATGGGCCTCGTTGTTCACTTAAACTTGAAGAACAAAAAATTGGCGACTGGTACTGTTTGGATGCTTTGCATATATGTTTCTTAGCCTATATAGAAGCAATATATAAAAAGATTTCAACCGTCTACCAGTTCCAGTCATAGTTCTACTTGTCGAAAGTTACAAATAATTTCCTTTAAAGGATTAACAATGGGGCTCATTGTTCACTTAAACTTGAAGATCAAAAAATTGGCGTATGGAACTGTTTGGATTCTTTGCATATATGTTTCTTAGACTATATAGAAGCAATATATACATTGATTTCAACCGTCTACCTGTTCCACTCATTGTTCTACTTGTAGAAAGTTACAATTAATTTCCGTTAAAGGATTAACAATGGGGCTCGTAGTTCACTTAAATTTGAAGAACAAAAAATTGGCGAATTGTACTGTTTGGATGCTTTGCATATATGTTTCGTAGACTATATAGAAGCAATATATACAATGATTTCAACCGTCTACATGATCCATTCATTGTTCTACTTGTCGAAAGTTACAAATAATTTCCGATAAAGGATTATCAATGGGGCTCGCTGTTCACTTAAACTTGAAGAACAAAAAATTGGCGAATGGTACTGTTTGGATGCTTTGCATATATGTTTCTTAGACTATATAGACGCAATATATACAAAGATTTCAACCGTCTACCTGTTCCATTCATTGTTCTACTTGTAGAAAGTTACAAATAATTTCCTTTAAAGGATTAACAATGGGGCTCGTAGTTCACTTAAACTTGAAGAACAAAAAATTGGCGAATTGTACTGTTTGGATGCTTTGCATGTATGTTTCTTAGACTATATAGAAGCAATATATACAATGAATTCAACCGTCTACCTGTTCCATTCATTGCTCTACTTGTCGAAAGTTACAAATAATTTCCGTTAAGGGATTAACAATGGGGATCGTAGTTTACTTAAACTTGAAGAACAAAAAATTGGCGAATTGTACTGTTCGGATGCTTTGCATATATGTTTCTTAGACTATATAGAAGCAATATATACAAAGATTTCAACCGGCTACCTGTTCCATTCATTGTTCTACTTGTCGAAATTTACAAATAATTTCCGATAAAGGATTAACCATTGGGGCTCATTGTTCACTTAAACTTGAAGAACAAAAAATTGGCGAATTGTACTGTTTGGATGCTTTGCATATATGTTTCTTAGACTATATAGAAGCAATATATACAAACATTTCAACCGTCTACCTGTTCCATTCATTGTTCTACTTGTCGAAAGTTACAAATAATTTCCGATAAAGGATTAACAATGGGGCTCATTGTTCACTTAAACTTGAAGAACAAAAAATTGGCGAATGGCACTGTTTGGATGCTATGCATATATGTTTCTTAGACTATATAGAAGCAATATATACAGAGATTTCAACCGTCTACCTGTTCCATTCATTGTTCTACTTGTCGAAAGTTACAAATAATTTCCTTTAAAGGATTAACAATGGGGCTCATTGTTCACTTAAACTTGAAGAACAAAAAATTGGCGAATTGTACTGTTTGGATACTTTGCATATATGTTTCTTAGACTATATAGAAGCAATATATACAATGATTTCAACCGTCTACCTATTCCATTCATTGTTCTACTTGCCGAAATTTACAAATAATTTCCTTTAAAGGATTAACAATGGGGCTCGTAGTTCACTTAAACTTGAAGAGCAAAAAATTGTCGATTTGTACTGTTTGGATGCTTTGCATATATGTTTCTTAGACTATATAGAAGCAATATATACAATGATTTCAACCGTCTACCTGTTCCATTCATTGCTCTACTTGTCGAAAGTTACAAATAATTTCCGTTAAGGGATTAACAATGGGGATCGTAGTTTACTTAAACTTGAAGAACAAAAAATTGGCGAATTGTACTGTTTGGATGCTTTGCATATATGTTTCTTAGACTATATAGAAGCAATATATACAAAGATTTCAACCGGCTACCTGTTCCATTCATTGTTCTACTTGTCGAAATTTACAAATAATTTCCGATAAAGGATTAACCATTGGGGCTCATTGTTCACTTAAACTTGAAGAACAAAAAATTGGCGAATTGTACTGTTTGGATGCTTTGCATATATGTTTCTTAGACTATATAGAAGCAATATATACAAACATTTCAACCGTCTACCTGTTCCATTCATTGTTCTACTTGTCGAAAGATACAAATAATTTCCTTTAAAGGATTAACAATGGGGCTCCTTGTTCACTTAAACTTGAAGAACAATAAATTGGCGAATTGTACTGGTTGGATGCTTTGCATATATGTTTCTTAGACTATATAGAAGCAATATATACAAAGATTTCAACCGTCTACCTGTTCCATTCGTTGTTCTACTTGTCGAAATTTACAATTAATTTCCGTTAAAGGATTAACAATGGGGCTCGTAGTTCACTTAAACTTGAAGTACAAAAAATTGGCGAATTGTACTGTTTGGATGCTTTGCATATATATTTCGTAGACTATATAGAAGCAATATATACAATTTTTTCAACCGTCTACATGATCCATTCATTGTTCTACTTGTCGAAATTTACAAATAATTTCCTTTAAAGGATTAACAATGGGGCTCGTAGTTCACTTAAACTTGAAGAACAAAAAATTGGCGAATTGTACTGTTTTGATGCTTTGCATATATGTTTCTTAGACTATATAGAAGCAATATATACAAAGATTTCAACCGTCTACCTGTTCCATTCATTGTTCTACTTGTCGAAAGTTACAAATAATTTCCTTTAAAGGATTAACAATGGGGCTCGTTGTTCACTTAAACTTGAAGAACAATAAATTGGCGAATTGTACTGGTTGGATGCTTTGCATATATGTTTCTTAGACTATATAGAAGCAATATATACACAGATTTCAACCGTCTACCTGTTCCATTCATTGTTCTAATTGTCGAAAATTACAAATAATTTCCGATAAAGGATTAACCATTGGGGCTCATTGTTCACTTAATCTTGAAGAACAAAAAATTGGCGAATGGGACTGTTTGGATGCTTTGGATATATGTTTTTTAGACTATATGGAAGCAATATATTCAAAGATTTCAACCGTCTACGTGTTCCAATCATTGTTCTACTTGTCGAAAAGTACAAATAATATCCGATAAAGGATTAACCATTGGGGCTCATTGTTCACTTAAAATTAAAGACCAAAAAATTGGCGAATGTTACTGTTTGGATGCTTTGCGTACATGTTTCTTAGACTATATGGATGCAATATATACAAAGATTTCAACCGTCTACGTGTTCCAATCATTGTTCTACTTGTTGAAATTTACAAATAATTTCCTTTAAAGGATTACCAATGGGGCTCATTGTTCACTTAAACTTGAAGAACAAAAAATTGGCGAATGGTACTGCTTGGATGATTTGTATATATGTTTCATAGTATATATAAGCAATATATACAATGATTTCAACCGTCTACCTGTTCCATTCATTGTTCTACTTGTCGAAAATTACAAATAATTTCCGTCAAAGGATTAACAATGGGGCTCGTAGTTCACTTAAACTTGAAGAGCAAAAAATTGTCGAATTGTACTGTTTGGATGCTTTGCACATATGTTTCTTAGACTATATAGAAGCAATATATACAATGAATTCAACCGTCTACCTGTTCCATTCATTGCTCTACTTGTCGAAAGTTACAAATAATTTCCGTTAAGGGATTAACAATGGGGATCGTAGTTTACTTAAACTTGAAGAACAAAAAATTGGCGAATTGTACTGTTTGGATGCTTTGCATATATGTTTCTTAGACTATATAGAAGCAATATATACAAAGATTTCAACCGGCTACCTGTTCCATTGATTGTTCTACTTGTCGAAATTTACAAATAATTTCCGATAAAGGATTAACCACTGGGGCTCATTGTTCACTTAAACTTGAAGAACAAAAAATTGGCGAATTGTACTGTTTGGATGCTTTGCATATATGTTTCTTAGACTATATAGAAGCAATATATACAAACATTTCAACCGTCTACCTGTTCCATTCATTGTTCTACTTGTCGAAAGTTACAAATAATTTCCTTTAAAGGATTAACAATGGGGCTCGTTGTTCACTTAAACTTGAAGAACAATAAATTGGCGAATTGTACTGGTTGGATGCTTTGCATATATGTTTCTTAGACTATATAGAAGCAATATATACAAAGATTTCAACCGTCTACCTGTTCCATTCGTTGTTCTACTTGTCGAAATTTACAATTAATTTCCGTTAAAGGATTAACAATGGGGCTCGTAGTTCACTTAAACTTGAAGTACAAAAAATTGGCGAATTGTACTGTTTGGATGCTTTGCATATATATTTCGTAGACTATATAGAAGCAATATATACAATTTTTTCAACCGTCTACATGATCCATTCATTGTTCTACTTGTCGAAATTTACAAATTATTTCCTTTAAAGGATTAACAATGGGGCTCGTAGTTCACTTAAACTTGAAGGACAAAAAATTGGCGAATGGTACTGTTTGGATGCTTTGCATATATGTTACTTAGACTATATAGAAGCAATATATACAAAGATTTCAACCTGCTACCTGTTCCATTCATTGTTCTACTTGTCGAAATTTACAAATAATTTCCGATAAAGGATTAACCATTGGGGCTCATTGTTCACTTAAACTTGAAGAACAAAAAATTGGCGAATTGTACTGTTTGGATGCTTTGCATATATGTTTCTTAGACTATATAGAAGCAATATATACAAACATTTCAACCGTCTACCTGTTCCATTCATTGTTCTACTTGTCGAAAGTTACAAATAATTTCCTTTAAAGGATTAACAATGGGGCTCGTTGTTCACTTAAACTTGAAGAACAATAAATTGGCGAATTGTACTGGTTGGATGCTTTGCATATATGTTTCTTAGACTATATAGAGGCAATATATACAAAGATTTCAACCGTCTACCTGTTCCATTCGTTGTTCTACTTGTCGAAATTTACAATTAATTTCCGTTAAAGGAGTAACAATGGGGCTCGTAGTTCACTTAAACTTGAAGTACAAAAAATTGGCGAATTGTACTGTTTGGATGCTTTGCATATATATTTCGTAGACTATATAGAAGCAATATATACAATTTTTTCAACCGTCTACATGATCCATTCATTGTTCTACTTGTCGAAATTTACAAATAATTTCCTTTAAAGGATTAACAATGGGGCTCGTAGTTCACTTAAACTTTAAGAACAAAAAATTGGCGAATTGTACTGTTTGGATGCTTTGCATAGATGTTTCTTAGACTATTTAGAAGCAATACATAGAAAGATTTCACCCGTCTACCTGTACTATTCATTGTTCTACTTGTAGAAAGTTACAAATAATTTCCATTTCATGATTATCAATGGGGCTCGCTGTTCACTTAAACTTGAAGATCAAAAAATTGGCGATTGTTACTGTTTGGATGCTTTGCATATATATTTCGTAGACTATATAGAAGCAATATATACAATGATTTCAACCGTCTACCTGTTCCATTCATTGTTCTACTTGTCGAAAGTTACAAATAATTTCCGTTAAGGGATTAACAATGGAGATCGTAGTTTACTTAAACTTGAAGAACAAAAAATTGGCGAATGGTACTGTTTGGATGCTTTGCGTACATGTTTCTTAGACTATATGGAAGCAATATATACAAAGATTTCAACCGTCTACGTGTTCCAATCATTGTTCTACTTGTAGAAAATTACAATTAATTTCCGTTAAAGGATTACAAATGGGGCTCGTTGTTCACTTAAACTTGAAGAACAAAAAAGTGGCGAATGGTACTGTTTGGATGCTTTGCATATATGTTTCTTAGACTATATAGAAGCAATGTATACAATGATTTCAACCGTCTACCTGTTCCATTCATTGTTCTACTTGTCGAAAGTTACAAATAATTTCCGATAAAGGATTAACAATGGGGCTCATTGTTCACTTAAACTTGAAGAACAAAAAATTGGCGAATGGTACTGTTTGGATGCTTTGCATATATGTTTCTTATACTATATAGAAGAAATATATACAAAGATTTCAACCGTCTACCTGTTCCATTCATTGTTCTACTTGTCGAAAGTTACAAATAATTTCCGATAAAGGATTAACAATGGGGCTCATTGTTCACTTAAACTTGAAGAACAATAAATTGGCGAATTGTACTGTTTGGATGCTTTGCATATATGTTTCTTAGACTATATAGAAGCAATGTATACAATGATTTCAACCGTCTACCTGTTCCATTCATTGTTCTACTTGTCGAAATTTACAAATAATTTCCGATAAAGGATTAACCATTGGGGCTCATTGTTCACTTAAACTTGAAGAACAAAAAATTGGCGAATTGTACTGTTTGGATGCTTTGCATATATGTTTCTTAGACTATATAGAAGCAATATATACAAACATTTCAACCGTCTACCTGTTCCATTCATTGTTCTACTTGTCGAAAGTTACAAATAATTTCCTTTAAAGGATTAACAATGGGGCTCGTAGTTCACTTAAACTTGAAGAACAAAAAATTGGCGAATTGTACTGTTTGGATGCTTTGCATATATGTTTCTTAGACTATATAGAAGCAATATATACAATGATTTCAACCGTCTACCTATTCCATTCATTGTTCTACTTGCCGAAATTTACAAATAATTTCCTTTAAAGGATTAACAATGGGGCTCGTAGTTCACTTAAACTTGAAGAGCAAAAAATTGTCGAATTGTACTGTTTGGATGCTTTGCACATATGTTTCTTAGACTATATAGAAGCAATATATACAAAGATTTCAACCGTCTACCTGTTCCATTCATTGTTCTACTTGTCGAAATTTACAATTAATTTCCGTTAAAGGATTAACAATGGGGCTCGTAGTTCACTTAAACTTGAAGTACAAAAAATTGGCGAATTGTACTGTTTGGATGCTTTGCATATATATTTCGTAGACTATATAGAAGCAATATATACAATTTTTTCAACCGTCTACATGATCCATTCATTGTTCTACTTGTCGAAATTTACAAATAATTTCCTTTAAAGGATTAACAATGGGGCTCGTAGTTCACTTAAACTTGAAGAACAAAAAATTGGCGAATTGTACTGTTTGGATGCTTTGCATATATGTTTCTTAGACTATATAGAAGCAATATATACAATGATTTCAACCGTCTACCTATTCCATTCATTGTTCTACTTGCCGAAATTTACAAATAATTTCCTTTAAAGGATTAACAATGGGGATCGTAGTTTACTCAAACTTGAAGAACAAAAAATTGGCGAATTGTACTGTTTGGATGCTTTGCATATATGTTTCTTAGACTATATAGAAGCAATATATACAAAGATTTCAACCGGCTACCTGTTCCATTCATTGTTCTACTTGTCGAAATTTACAAATAATTTCCGATAAAGGATTAACCATTGGGGCTCATTGTTCACTTAAACTTGAAGAACAAAAAATTGGCGAATTGTACTGTTTGGATGCTTTGCATATATGTTTCTTAGACTATATAGAAGCAATATATACAAACATTTCAACCGTCTACCTGTTCCATTTATTGTTCTACTTGTCGAAAGTTACAAATAATTTCCTTTAAAGGATTAACAATGGGGCTCGTTGTTCACTTAAACTTGAAGAACAATAAATTGGCGAATTGTACTGGTTGGATGCTTTGCATATATGTTTCTTAGACTATATAGAAGCAATATATACAAAGATTTCAACCGTCTACCTGTTCCATTCGTTGTTCTACTTGTCGAAATTTACAATTAATTTCCGTTAAAGGATTAACAATGGGGCTCGTAGTTCACTTAAACTTGAAGTACAAAAAATTGGCGAATTGTACTGTTTGGATGCTTTGCATATATATTTCGTAGACTATATAGAAGCAATATATACAA
Source organism: Cerceris ruficornis (assembly GCA_963989415.1). Classification (NCBI taxonomy): domain Eukaryota; kingdom Metazoa; phylum Arthropoda; class Insecta; order Hymenoptera; family Crabronidae; genus Cerceris; species Cerceris ruficornis. Next base: position 66,128 of record CAXDIW010000419.1, read on the forward strand.
TTTTTTCAACCGTCTACATGATCCATTCATTGTTCTACTTGTCGAAATTTACAAATAATTTCCTTTAAAGGATTAACAATGGGGCTCGTAGTTCACTTAAACTTGAAGAACAAAAAATTGGCGAATTGTACTGTTTGGATGCTTTGCATAGATGTTTCTTAGACTATTTAGAAGCAATATATAGACAGATTTCACCCGTCTACCTGTACTATTCATTGTTCTACTTGTAGAAAATTACAAATAATTTCCATTTCATGATTATCAATGGGGCTCGCTGTTCACTTAAACTTGAAGATCAAAAAATTGGCGATTGTTACTGTTTGGATGCTTTGCATATATATTTCGTAGACTATATAGAAGCAATATATACAATGATTTCAACCGTCTACCTGTTCCATTCATTTTTCTACTTGTCGAAAGTTACAAATAATTTCCGTTAAGGGATTAACAATGGGGATCGTAGTTTACTTAAACTTGAAGAACAAAAAATTGGCGAATGGTACTGTTTGGATGCTTTGCGTACATGTTTCTTAGACTATATGGAAGCAATATATACAAAGATTTCAACCGTCTACGTGTTCCAATCATTGTTCTACTTGTAGAAAATTACAATTAATTTCCGTTAAAGGATTACAAATGGGGCTCGTTGTTCACTTAAACTTGAAGAACAAAAAAGTGGCGAATGGTACTGTTTGGATGCTTTGCATATATGTTTCTTAGACTATATAGAAGCAATGTATACAATGATTTCAACCGTCTACCTGTTCCATTCATTGTTCTACTTGTCGAAAGTTACAAATAATTTCCGATAAAGGATTAACAATGGGGCTCATTGTTCACTTAAACTTGAAGAACAAAAAATTGGCGAATGGTACTGTTTGGATGCTTTGCATATATGTTTCTTATACTATATAGAAGCAATATATACAAAGATTTCAACCGTCTACCTGTTCCATTCATTGTTGTACTTGTCGAAAGTTACAAATAATTTCCTTTAAAGGATTAACAATGGGGCTCATTGTTCACTTAAACTTGAAGAACAAAAAATTGGCGAATTGTACTGTTTGGATGCTTTGCATATATGTTTCTTAGACTATATAGAAGCAATATATACAATGATTTCAACCGTCTACCTGTTCCATTCATTGTTCTACTTGTTGAAAGTTACAAATAATTTCCTTTAAAGGATTAACAATGGGGCTCATTGTTCACTTAAACTTGAAGAACAATAAATTGGCGAATTGTACTGTTTGGATGCTTTGCATATATGTTTCTTAGACTATATAGAAGCAATGTATACAATGATTTCAACCGTCTACCTGTTCCATTCATTGTTCTACTTGTCGAAAGTTACAAATAATTTCCGATAAAGGATTAACAATGGGGCTCATTGTTCACTTAAACTTGAAGAACAAAAAATTGGCGAATGGTACTGTTTGGATGCTTTGCATATATGTTTCTTATACTATATAGAAGCAATATATACAAAGATTTCAACCGTCTACCTGTTCCATTCATTGTTCTACTTGTCGAAAGTTACAAATAATTTCCTTTAAAGGATTAACAATGGGGCTCATTGTTCACTTAAACTTGAAGAACAAAAAATTGGCGAATTGTACTGTTTGGATGCTTTGCATATATGTTTCTTAGACTATATAGAAGCAACATATACAATGATTTCAACCGTCTACCTGTTCCATTCATTGTTCTACTTGTTGAAAGTTACAAATAATTTCCTTTAAAGGATTAACAATGGGGCTCATTGTTCACTTAAACTTGAAGAACAATAAATTGGCGAATTGTACTGTTTGGATGCTTTGCATATATGTTTCTTAGACTATATAGAAGCAATATATACAAAGATTTCAACCGGCTACCTGTTCCATTCATTGTTCTACTTGTCGAAATTTACAAATAATTTCCGATAAAGGATTAACCATTGGGGCTCATTGTTCACTTAAACTTGAAGAACAAAAAATTGGCGAATTGTACTGTTTGGATGCTTTGCATATATATTTCGTAGACTATATAGAAGCAATATATACAATGATTTCAACCGTCTACCTGTTCCATTCATTGTTCTACTTGTCGAAAGTTACAAATAATTTCCGTTAAGGGATTAACAATGGGGATCGTAGTTTACTTAAACTTGAAGAACAAAAAATTGGCGAATGGTACTGTTTGGATGCTTTGCGTACATGTTTCTTAGACTATATGGAAGCAATATATACAAAGATTTCAACCGTCTACGTGTTCCAATCATTGTTCTACTTGTAGAAAATTACAATTAATTTCCGTTAAAGGATTACAAATGGGGCTCGTTGTTCACTTAAACTTGAAGAACAAAAAAGTGGCGAATGGTACTGTTTGGATGCTTTGTATATATGTTTCTTAGACTATATAGAAGCAATGTATACAATGATTTCAACCGTCTACCTGTTCCATTCATTGTTCTACTTGTCGAAAGTTACAAATAATTTCCGATAAAGGATTAACAATGGGGCTCATTGTTCACTTAAACTTGAAGAACAAAAAATTGGCGAATGGTACTGTTTGGATGCTTTGCATATATGTTTCTTATACTATATAGAAGCAATATATACAAAGATTTCAACCGTCTACCTGTTCCATTCATTGTTGTACTTGTCGAAAGTTACAAATAATTTCCTTTAAAGGATTAACAATGGGGCTCATTGTTCACTTAAACTTGAAGAACAAAAAATTGGCGAATTGTACTGTTTGGATGCTTTGCATATATGTTTCTTAGACTATATAGAAGCAATATATACAATGATTTCAACCGTCTACCTGTTCCATTCATTGTTCTACTTGTTGAAAGTTACAAATAATTTCCTTTAAAGGATTAACAATGGGGCTCATTGTTCACTTAAACTTGAAGAACAATAAATTGGCGAATTGTACTGTTTGGATGCTTTGCATATATGTTTCTTAGACTATATAGAAGCAATATATACAAAGATTTCAACCGTCTACCTGTTCCATTCATTGTTCTACTTGTCGAAAGTTACAAATAATTTCCTTTAAAGGATTAACAATGGGGCTCGTTGTTCACTTAAACTTGAAGAACAATAAATTGGCGAATTGTACTGGTTGGATGCTTTGCATATATATTTCGTAGACTATATAGAAGCAATATATACAATTTTTTCAACCGTCTACATGATCCATTCATTGTTCTACTTGTCGAAATTTACAAATAATTTCCTTTAAAGGATTAACAATGGGGCTCGTAGTTCACTTAAACTTGAAGAACAAAAAATTGGCGAATTGTACTGTTTGGATGCTTTGCATAGATGTTTCTTAGACTATTTAGAAGCAATATATAGACAGATTTCACCCGTCTACCTGTACTATTCATTGTTCTACTTGTAGAAAATTACAAATAATTTCCATTTCATGATTATCAATGGGGCTCGCTGTTCACTTAAACTTGAAGATCAAAAAATTGGCGATTGTTACTGTTTGGATGCTTTGCATATATATTTCGTAGACTATATAGAAGCAATATATACAATGATTTCAACCGTCTACCTGTTCCATTCATTTTTCTACTTGTCGAAAGTTACAAATAATTTCCGTTAAGGGATTAACAATGGGGATCGTAGTTTACTTAAACTTGAAGAACAAAAAATTGGCGAATGGTACTGTTTGGATGCTTTGCGTACATGTTTCTTAGACTATATGGAAGCAATATATACAAAGATTTCAACCGTCTACGTGTTCCAATCATTGTTCTACTTGTAGAAAATTACAATTAATTTCCGTTAAAGGATTACAAATGGGGCTCGTTGTTCACTTAAACTTGAAGAACAAAAAAGTGGCGAATGGTACTGTTTGGATGCTTTGCATATATGTTTCTTAGACTATATAGAAGCAATGTATACAATGATTTCAACCGTCTACCTGTTCCATTCATTGTTCTACTTGTCGAAAGTTACAAATAATTTCCGATAAAGGATTAACAATGGGGCTCATTGTTCACTTAAACTTGAAGAACAAAAAATTGGCGAATGGTACTGTTTGGATGCTTTGCATATATGTTTCTTATACTATATAGAAGCAATATATACAAAGATTTCAACCGTCTACCTGTTCCATTCATTGTTCTACTTGTCGAAAGTTACAAATAATTTCCTTTAAAGGATTAACAATGGGGCTCATTGTTCACTTAAACTTGAAGAACAAAAAATTGGCGAATTGTACTGTTTGGATGCTTTGCATATATGTTTCTTAGACTATATAGAAGCAATATATACAATGATTTCAACCGTCTACCTGTTCCATTCATTGTTCTACTTGTTGAAAGTTACAAATAATTTCCTTTAAAGGATTAACAATGGGGCTCATTGTTCACTTAAACTTGAAGAACAATAAATTGGCGAATTGTACTGTTTGGATGCTTTGCATATATGTTTCTTAGACTATATAGAAGCAATGTATACAATGATTTCAACCGTCTACCTGTTCCATTCATTGTTCTACTTGTCGAAAGTTACAAATAATTTCCGATAAAGGATTAACAATGGGGCTCATTGTTCACTTAAACTTGAAGAACAAAAAATTGGCGAATGGTACTGTTTGGATGCTTTGCATATATGTTTCTTATACTATATAGAAGCAATATATACAAAGATTTCAACCGTCTACCTGTTCCATTCATTGTTCTACTTGTCGAAAGTTACAAATAATTTCCTTTAAAGGATTAACAATGGGGCTCATTGTTCACTTAAACTTGAAGAACAAAAAATTGGCGAATTGTACTGTTTGGATGCTTTGCATATATGTTTCTTAGACTATATAGAAGCAACATATACAATGATTTCAACCGCCTACCTGTTCCATTCATTGTTCTGCTTGTTGAAAGTTACAAATAATTTCCTTTAAAGGATTAACAATGGGGCTCATTGTTCACTTAAACTTGAAGAACAATAAATTGGCGAATTGTACTGTTTGGATGCTTTGCATATATGTTTCTTAGACTATATAGAAGCAATATATACAAAGATTTCAACCGGCTACCTGTTCCATTCATTGTTCTACTTGTCGAAATTTACAAATAATTTCCGATAAAGGATTAACCATTGGGGCTCATTGTTCACTTAAACTTGAAGAACAAAAAATTGGCGAATTGTACTGTTTGGATGCTTTGCATATATGTTTCTTAGACTATATAGAAGCAATATATACAAAGATTTCAACCGTCTACCTGTTCCATTCATTGTTCTACTTGTCGAAAGTTACAAATAATTTCCTTTAAAGGATTAACAATGGGGCTCGTTGTTCACTTAAACTTGAAGAACAATAAATTGGCGAATTGTACTGGTTGGATGCTTTGCATATATGTTTCTTAGACTATATAGAAGCAATATATACAAAGATTTCAACCGTCTACCTGTTCCATTCATTGTTCTACTTGTCGAAAATTACAAATAATTTCCGATAAAGGATTAACCATTGGGGCTTATTGTTCACTTAAACTTGAAGAACAAAAAATTGGCGAATGGTACTGTTTGGATGCTTTGCGTACATGTTTCTTAGACTATATGGAAGCAATATATACAAAGATTTCAACCGTCTACGTGTTCCAATCATTGTTCTACTTGTCGAAATTTACAAATAATTTCCTTTAAAGGATTAACAATGGGGCGCGTTGTTCTCTTAAACTTGAAGAACAAAAAAGTGGCGAATGGTACTGTTTGGATGCTTTGCATATATGTTTCTTAGACTATATAGAAGCAATGTATACAAAGATTTCAACCGTCTACCAGTTCCATTCATTGTTCTACTTGTCGAAAGTTACAAATAATTTCCGATAAAGGATTAACAATGGGGCTCATTGTTCACTTAAACTTGAAGAACAAAAAATTGGCGAATGGTACTGTTTGGATGCTTTGCATATATGTTTCTTAGACTATATAGAAGCAATATATACAAAGATTTCAACCGTCTACCTGTTCCATTCATTGTTCTACTTGTCGAAAGTTACAAATAATTTCCATTAAAGGATTAACAATGGGGCTCATTGTTCACTTAAACTTGAAGAACAAAAAATTGGCGAATTGTACTGTTTGGATGCTTTGCATATATGTTTCTTAGACTATATAGAAGCAATATATACAAAGATTTCAACCGTCTACCTGTTCCATTCATTGTTCTACTTGTCGAAAGTTACAAATAATTTCCTTTAAAGGATTAACAATGGGGCTCATTGTTCACTTAAACTTGAAGAACAAAAAAGTGGCGAATGGTACTGTTTGGATGCTTTGCATATATGTTTCTTAGACTATATAGAAGCAATATATACAATGATTTCAACCGTCTACCTGTTCCATTCATTGTTCTACTTGTCGAAAGTTACAAATAATTTCCGTTAAGGGATTAACAATGGGGATCGTAGTTTACTTAAACTTGAAGAACAATAAATTGGCGAATTGTACTGTTTGGATGCTTTGCATATATGTTTCTTAGACTATATAGAAGCAATATATACAAAGATTTCAACCGGCTACCTGTTCCATTCATTGTTCTACTTGTCGAAATTTACAAATAATTTCCGATAAAGGATTAACCATTGGGGCTCATTGTTCACTTAAACTTGAAGAACAAAAAATTGGCGAATTGTACTGTTTGGATGCTTTGCATATATGTTTCTTAGACTATATAGAAGCAATATATACAAAGATTTCAACCGTCTACCTGTTCCATTCATTGTTCTACTTGTCGAAAGTTACAAATAATTTCCTTTAAAGGATTAACAATGGGGCTCATTGTTCACTTAAACTTGAAGAACAAAAAATTGGCGAATTGTACTGTTTGGATACTTTGCATATATGTTTCTTAGACTATATAGAAGCAATATATACAAAGATTTCAACCGTCTACCTGTTCCATTCATTGTTCTACTTGTCGAAAGTTACAAATAATTTCCGATAAAGGATTAACAATGGGGCTCATTGTTCACTTAAACTTGAAGAACAAAAAATTGGCGAATTGTACTGTTTGGATGCTTTGCATATATGTTTCTTAGACTATATAGAAGCAATATATACAATGATTTCAACCGTCTACCTGTTCCATTCATTGCTCTACTTGTCGAAAGTTACAAATAATTTCCGTTAAGGGATTAACAATGGGGATCGTAGTTTACTTAAACTTGAAGAACAAAAAATTGGCGAATTGTACTGTTTGGATGCTTTGCATATATGTTTCTTAGACTATATAGAAGCAATATATACAATGATTTCAACCGTCTACCTGTTCCATTCATTGTTCTACTTGTCGAAAGTTACAAATAATTTCCGTTAAGGGATTAACAATGGGGATCGTAGTTTACTTAAACTTGAAGAACAAAAAATTGGCGAATTGTACTGTTTGGATGCTTTGCATATATGTTTCTTAGACTATATAGAAGCAATATATACAATGATTTCAACCGTCTACCTGTTCCATTCATTGTTCTACTTGTCGAAAGTTACAAATAATTTCCGTTAAGGGATTAACAATGGGGATCGTAGTTTACTTAAACTTGAAGAACAATAAATTGGCGAATTGTACTGTTTGGATGCTTTGCATATATGTTTCTTAGACTATATAGAAGCAATATATACAAAGATTTCAACCGGCTACCTGTTCCATTCATTGTTCTACTTGTCGAAATTTACAAATAATTTCCGATAAAGGATTAACCATTGGGGCTCATTGTTCACTTAAACTTGAAGAACAAAAAATTGGCGAATTGTACTGTTTGGATGCTTTGCATATATGTTTCTTAGACTATATAGAAGCAATATATACAAAGATTTCAACCGTCTACCTGTTCCATTCATTGTTCTACTTGTCGAAAGTTACAAATAATTTCCTTTAAAGGATTAACAATGGGGCTCGTTGTTCACTTAAAATTGAAGAACAAAAAATTGGCGAAAAGTACTGTTTGGATGCTTTGCGTACATGTTTCTTAGACTATATGGAAGCAATATATACAAAGATTTCAACCGTCTACGTGTTCCAATCATTGTTCTACTTGTCGAAATTTACAAATAATTTCCTTTAAAGGATTAACAATGGGGCGCGTTGTTCACTTAAACTTGAAGAACAAAAAAGTGGCGAATGGTACTGTTTGGATGCTTTGCATATATGTTTCTTAGACTATATAGAAGCAATGTATACAAAGATTTCAACCGTCTACCAGTTCCATTCATTGTTCTACTTGTCGAAAGTTACAAATAATTTCCGATAAAGGATTAACAATGGGGCTCATTGTTCACTTAAACTTGAAGAACAAAAAATTGGCGAATTGTACTGTTTGGATGCTTTGCATATATGTTTCTTAGACTATATAGAAGCAACATATACAATGATTTCAACCGTCTACCTGTTCCATTCATTGTTCTACTTGTTGAAAGTTACAAATAATTTCCTTTAAAGGATTAACAATGGGGCTCATTGTTCACTTAAACTTGAAGAACAAAAAATTGGCGAATGGTACTGTTTGGATGCTTTGCATATATGTTTCTTAGACTATATAGAAGCAATATATACAAAGATTTCAACCGTCTACCTGTTCCATTCATTGTTCTACTTGTTGAAAGTTACAAATAATTTCCTTTAAAGGATTAACAATGGGGCTCATTGTTCACTTAAACTTGAAGAACAATAAATTGGCGAATTGTACTGTTTGGATGCTTTGCATATATGTTTCTTAGACTATATAGAAGCAATATATACAAAGATTTCAACCGGCTACCTGTTCCATTCATTGTTCTACTTGTCGAAATTTACAAATAATTTCCGATAAAGGATTAACCATTGGGGCTCATTGTTCACTTAAACTTGAAGAACAAAAAATTGGCGAATTGTACTGTTTGGATGCTTTGCATATATGTTTCTTAGACTATATAGAAGCAATATATACAAAGATTTCAACCGTCTACCTGTTCCATTCATTGTTCTACTTGTCGAAAGTTACAAATAATTTCCTTTAAAGGATTAACAATGGGGCTCGTTGTTCACTTAAAATTGAAGAACAAAAAATTGGCGAATGGTACTGTTTGGATGCTTTGCGTACATGTTTCTTAGACTATATGGAAGCAATATATACAAAGATTTCAACCGTCTACGTGTTCCAATCATTGTTCTACTTGTCGAAATTTACAAATAATTTCCTTTAAAGGATTAACAATGGGGCGCGTTGTTCACTTAAACTTGAAGAACAAAAAAGTGGCGAATGGTACTGTTTGGATGCTTTGCATATATGTTTCTTAGACTATATAGAAGCAATGTATACAAAGATTTCAACCGTCTACCAGTTCCATTCATTGTTCTACTTGTCGAAAGTTACAAATAATTTCCGATAAAGGATTAACAATGGGGCTCATTGTTCACTTAAACTTGAAGAACAAAAAATTGGCGAATGGTACTGTTTGGATGCTTTGCATATATGTTTCTTATACTATATAGAAGCAATATATACAAAGATTTCAACCGTCTACCTGTTCCATTCATTGTTCTACTTGTCGAAAGTTACAAATAATTTCCTTTAAAGAATTAACAATGGGGCTCGTAGTTCACTTAAACTTGTAGTACAAAAAATTGGCGAATTGTACTGTTTGGATGCTTTGCATATATGTTTCTTAGACTATATAGAAGCAATATATACAAAGATTTCAACCGTCTACCTGTTCCATTCATTGTTCTACTTGTCGAAAGTTACAAATAATTTCCATTAAAGGATTAACAATGGGGCTCATTGTTCACTTAAACTTGAAGAACAAAAAATTGGCGAATTGTACTGTTTGGATGCTTTGCATATATGTTTCTTAGACTATATAGAAGCAATATATACAAAGATTTCAACCGTCTACCTGTTCCATTCATTGTTCTACTTGTCGAAAGTTACAAATAATTTCCTTTAAAGGATTAACAATGGGGCTCATTGTTCACTTAAACTTGAAGAACAAAAAAGTGGCGAATGGTACTGTTTGGATGCTTTGCATATATGTTTCTTAGACTATATAGAAGCAATATATACAATGATTTCAACCGTCTACCTGTTCCATTCATTGTTCTACTTGTCGAAAGTTACAAATAATTTCCGTTAAGGGATTAACAATGGGGATCGTAGTTTACTTAAACTTGAAGAACAATAAATTGGCGAATTGTACTGTTTGGATGCTTTGCATATATGTTTCTTAGACTATATAGAAGCAATATATACAAAGATTTCAACCGGCTACCTGTTCCATTCATTGTTCTACTTGTCGAAATTTACAAATAATTTCCGATAAAGGATTAACCATTGGGGCTCATTGTTCACTTAAACTTGAAGAACAAAAAATTGGCGAATTGTACTGTTTGGATGCTTTGCATATATGTTTCTTAGACTATATAGAAGCAATATATACAAAGATTTCAACCGTCTACCTGTTCCATTCATTGTTCTACTTGTCGAAAGTTACAAATAATTTCCTTTAAAGGATTAACAATGGGGCTCATTGTTCACTTAAACTTGAAGAACAAAAAATTGGCGAATTGTACTGTTTGGATACTTTGCATATATGTTTCTTAGACTATATAGAAGCAATATATACAAAGATTTCAACCGTCTACCTGTTCCATTCATTGTTCTACTTGTCGAAAGTTACAAATAATTTCCGATAAAGGATTAACAATGGGGCTCATTGTTCACTTAAACTTGAAGAACAAAAAATTGGCGAATTGTACTGTTTGGATGCTTTGCATATATGTTTCTTAGACTATATAGAAGCAATATATACAATGATTTCAACCGTCTACCTGTTCCATTCATTGCTCTACTTGTCGAAAGTTACAAATAATTTCCGTTAAGGGATTAACAATGGGGATCGTAGTTTACTTAAACTTGAAGAACAAAAAATTGGCGAATTGTACTGTTTGGATGCTTTGCATATATGTTTCTTAGACTATATAGAAGCAATATATACAATGATTTCAACCGTCTACCTGTTCCATTCATTGTTCTACTTGTCGAAAGTTACAAATAATTTCCGTTAAGGGATTAACAATGGGGATCGTAGTTTACTTAAACTTGAAGAACAAAAAATTGGCGAATTGTACTGTTTGGATGCTTTGCATATATGTTTCTTAGACTATATAGAAGCAATATATACAATGATTTCAACCGTCTACCTGTTCCATTCATTGTTCTACTTGTCGAAAGTTACAAATAATTTCCGTTAAGGGATTAACAATGGGGATCGTAGTTTACTTAAACTTGAAGAACAATAAATTGGCGAATTGTACTGTTTGGATGCTTTGCATATATGTTTCTTAGACTATATAGAAGCAATATATACAAAGATTTCAACCGGCTACCTGTTCCATTCATTGTTCTACTTGTCGAAATTTACAAATAATTTCCGATAAAGGATTAACCATTGGGGCTCATTGTTCACTTAAACTTGAAGAACAAAAAATTGGCGAATTGTACTGTTTGGATGCTTTGCATATATGTTTCTTAGACTATATAGAAGCAATATATACAAAGATTTCAACCGTCTACCTGTTGCATTCATTGTTCTACTTGTCGAAAGATACAAATAATTTCCTTTAAAGGATTAACAATGGGGCTCGTTGTTCACTTAAACTTGAAGTACAAAAAATTGGCGAATTGTACTGTTTGGATGCTTTGCATATATGTTTCGTAGACTATATAGAAGCAATATATACAATTTTTTCAACCGTCTACATGATCCATTCATTGTTCTACTTGTCGAAATTTACAAATAATTTCCTTTAAAGGATTAACAATGGGGCTCGTAGTTCACTTAAACTTGAAGAACAAAAAATTGGCGAATTGTACTGTTTGGATGCTTTGCATAGATGTTTCTTAGACTATCTAGAAGCAATATATAGAAAGATTTCACCCGTCTACCTGTACTATTCATTGTTCTACTTGTAGAAAGTTACAAATAATTTCCATTTCATGATTATCAATGGGGCTCGCTGTTCACTTAAACTTGAAGATCAAAAAATTGGCGATTGTTACTGTTTAGATGCTTTGCATATATGTTTCTTAGATTATATAGAAGCAATATATACAAATATTACAACCGTCTAACTGTTCCATTCATTGTTCTACTTGTCGAAAATTACAAATAATTTCCGATAAAGGATTAACCATTGGGGCTCATTGTTCACTTAAACTTGAAGAACAAAAAATTGGCGAATGGTACTGTTTGGATGCTTTGCGTACATGTTTCTTAGACTATATGGAAGCAATATATACAAAGATTTCAACCGTCTACGTGTTCCATTCATTGTTCTACTTGTCGAAAGTTACAAATAATTTCCGATAAAGGATTAACAATGGGGCTCATTGTTCACTTAAACTTGAAGAACAAAAAATTGGCGAATGGCACTGTTTGGATGCTTTGCATATATGTTTCTTAGACTATATAGAAGCAATATATACAGAGATTTCAACCGTCTACCTGTTCCATTCATTGCTCTACTTGTCGAAAGTTACAAATAATTTCCTTTAAAGGATTAACAATGGGGCTCATTGTTCACTTAAACTTGAAGAACAAAAAATTGGCGAATTGTACTGTTTGGATACTTTGCATATATGTTTCTTAGACTATATAGAAGCAATATATACAAAGATTTCAACCGTCTACCTGTTCCATTCATTGTTCTACTTGTCGAAAGTTACAAATAATTTCCGATAAAGGATTAACAATGGGGCTCATTGTTCACTTAAACTTGAAGAACAAAAAATTGGCGAATGGCACTGTTTGGATGCTTTGCATATATGTTTCTTAGACTATATAGAAGCAATATATACAGAGATTTCAACCGTCTACCTGTTCCATTCATTGTTCTACTTGTCGAAAGTTACAAATAATTTCCTTTAAAGTATTAACAATGGGGCTCATTGTTCACTTAAACTTGAAGAACAAAAAATTGGCGAATGGTACAGTTTGGATGCTTTGCATATATGTTTCTTAGACTATATAGAAGCAATGTATACAAAGATTTCAACCGTCTACCTGTTCCATTCATTGTTCTACTTGTCGAAAGTTACAAATAATTTCCTTTAAAGGATTAACAATGGGGCTCATTGTTCACTTAAACTTGAAGAACAAAAAATTGGCGAATGGCACTGTTTGGATGCTTTGCATATATGTTTCTTATACTATATAGAAGCAATATATACAAAGATTTCAACCGTCTACCTGTTCCATTCATTGTTCTACTTGTCGAAAGTTACAAATAATTTCCTTTAAAGAATTAACAATGGGGCTCGTAGTTCACATAAACTTGTAGTACAAAAAATTGGCGAATTGTACTGTTTGGATGCTTTGCATATATGTTTCTTAGACTATATAGAAGCAATATATACAAAGATTTCAACCGTCTACCTGTTCCATTCATTGTTCTACTTGTCGAAAGTTACAAATAATTTCCTTTAAAGGATTAACAATGGGGCTCATTGTTCACTTAAACTTGAAGAACAAAAAATTGGCGAATGGTACTGTTTGGATGCTTTGCATATATGTTTCTTAGACTATATAGAAGCAATATATACAATGATTTCAACCGTCTACCTGTTCCATTCATTGTTCTACTTGTCGAAAGTTACAAATAATTTCCGTTAAGGGTTTAACAATGGGGCTCGTAGTTCACTTAAACTTGAAGAGCAAAAAATTGTCGAATTGTACTGTTTGGATGCTTTGCATATATGTTTCTTAGACTATATAGAAGCAATATATACAATGATTTCAACCGTCTACCTGTTCCATTCATTGCTCTACTTGTCGAAAGTTACAAATAATTTCCGTTAAGGGATTAACAATGGGGATCGTAGTTCACTTAAACTTGAAGTACAAAAAATTGGCGAATTGTACTGTTTGGATGCTTTGCATATATGTTTCGTAGACTATATAGAAGCAATATATACAATTTTTTCAACCGTCTACATGATCCATTCATTGTTCTACTTGTCGAAATTTACAAATAATTTCCTTTAAAGGATTAACAATGGGGCTCGTAGTTCACTTAAACTTGAAGAACAAAAAATTGGCGAATTGTACTATTTGGATGCTTTGCATAGATGTTTCTTAGACTATTTAGAAGCAATATATAGAAAGATTTCACCCGTCTACCTGTACTATTCATTGTTCTACTTGTAGAAAGTTACAAATAATTTCCATTTCATGATTATCAATGGGGCTCGCTGTTCACTTAAACTTGAAGATCAAAAAATTGGCGATTGTTACTGTTTACATGCTTTGCATATATGTTTCTTAGATTATATAGAAGCAATATATACAAATATTACAACCGTCTAACTGTTCCATTCATTGTTCTACTTGTCGAAAATTACAAATAATTTCCGATAAAGGATTAACCATTGGGGCTCATTGTTCACTTAAACTTGAAGAACAAAAAATTGGCGAATGGTACTGTTTGGATGCTTTGCATATATGTTTCTTAGACTATATGGAATCAATATATACAAAGATTTCAACCGTCTACCTGATCCATTCATTGTTCTACTTGTCGAAAGTTACAAATAGTTTCCGATAAAGGATTAACAATGGGGCTCATTGTTCACTTAAACTTGAAGAACAAAAAATTGGCGAATGGCACTGTTTGGATGCTTTGCATATATGTTTCTTAGACTATATAGAAGCAATATATACAGAGATTTCAACCGTCTACCTGTTCCATTCATTGTTCTACTTGTCGAAAGTTACAAATAATTTCCTTTAAAGGATTAACAATGGGGCTCATTGTTCACTTAATCTTGAAGAACAAAAAATTGGCGAATTGTACTGTTTGGATACTTTGCATATATGTTTCTTAGACTATATAGAAGCAATATATACAATGATTTCAACCGTCTACCTGTTCCATTCATTGTTCTACTTGTCGAAATTTACAATTAATTTCCGTTAAAGGATTAACAATGGGGCTCGTAGTTCACTTAAACTTGTAGTACAAAAAATTGGCGAATTGTACTGTTTGGATGCTTTGCATATATGTTTCGTAGACTATATAGAAGCAATATATACAATTTTTTCAACCGTCTACATGATCCATTCATTGTTCTACTTGTCGAAATTTACATATAATTTCCTTTAAAGGATTAACAATGGGGCTCATTGTTCACTTAAACTTGAAGAACAAAAAATTGGCGAATTGTACTGTTTTGATGCTTTGCATAGATGTTTCTTAGACTATTTAGAAGCAATATATAGAAAGATTTCACCCGTCTACCTGTACTATTCATTGTTCTACTTGTAGAAAGTTACAAATAATTTCCATTTCATGATTATCAATGGGGCTCGCTGTTCACTTAAACTTGAAGATCAAAAAATTGGCGATTGTTACTGTTTAGATGCTTTGCATATATGTTTCTTAGATTATATAGAAGCAATATATACAAATATTTCAACCGTCTAACTGTTCCATTCATTGTTCTACTTGTCGAAAATTACAAATAATTTCCGATAAAGGATTAACCATTGGGGCTCATTGTTCACTTAAACTTGAAGAACAAAAAATTGGCGAATGGTACTGTTTGGATGCTTTGCATATATGTTTCTTAGACTATATAGAAGCAATATATACAAAGATTTCAACCGTCTACCTGTTCCATTCATTGTTCTACTTGTTGAAAGTTACAAATAATTTCCTTTAAAGGATTAACAATGGGGCTCATTGTTCACTTAAACTTGAAGAACAATAAATTGGCGAATTGTACTGTTTGGATGCTTTGCATATATGTTTCTTAGACTATATAGAAGCAATATATACAAAGATTTCAACCGGCTACCTGTTCCATTCATTGTTCTACTTGTCGAAATTTACAAATAATTTCCGATAAAGGATTAACCATTGGGGCTCATTGTTCACTTAAACTTGAAGAACAAAAAATTGGCGAATTGTACTGTTTGGATGCTTTGCATATATGTTTCTTAGACTATATAGAAGCAATATATACAAAGATTTCAACCGTCTACCTGTTCCATTCATTGTTCTACTTGTCGAAAGTTACAAATAATTTCCTTTAAAGTATTAACAATGGGGCTCATTGTTCACTTAAACTTGAAGAACAAAAAATTGGCGAATGGTACAGTTTGGATGCTTTGCATATATGTTTCTTAGACTATATAGAAGCAATGTATACAAAGATTTCAACCGTCTACCTGTTCCATTCATTGTTCTACTTGTCGAAAGTTACAAATAATTTCCTTTAAAGGATTAACAATGGGGCTCATTGTTCACTTAAACTTGAAGAACAAAAAATTGGCGAATGGCACTGTTTGGATGCTTTGCATATATGTTTCTTATACTATATAGAAGCAATATATACAAAGATTTCAACCGTCTACCTGTTCCATTCATTGTTCTACTTGTCGAAAGTTACAAATAATTTCCTTTAAAGAATTAACAATGGGGCTCGTAGTTCACATAAACTTGTAGTACAAAAAATTGGCGAATTGTACTGTTTGGATGCTTTGCATATATGTTTCTTAGACTATATAGAAGCAATATATACAAAGATTTCAACCGTCTACCTGTTCCATTCATTGTTCTACTTGTCGAAAGTTACAAATAATTTCCTTTAAAGGATTAACAATGGGGCTCATTGTTCACTTAAACTTGAAGAACAAAAAATTGGCGAATTGTACTGTTTGGATGCTTTGCATATATGTTTCTTAGACTATATAGAAGCAATATATACAATGATTTCAACCGTCTACCTGTTCCATTCATTGTTCTTCTTGTCGAAAGTTACAAATAATTTCCGTTAAGGGTTTAACAATGGGGCTCGTAGTTCACTTAAACTTGAAGTACAAAAAATTGGCGAATTGTACTGTTTGGATGCTTTGCATATATGTTTCGTAGACTATATGGAATCAATATATACAAAGATTTCAACCGTCTACCTGATCCATTCATTGTTCTACTTGTCGAAAGTTACAAATAATTTCCTTTAAAGGATTAACAATGGGGCTCATTGTTCACTTAAACTTGAAGAACAAAAAATTGGCGAATTGTACTGTTTGGATACTTTGCATATATGTTTCTTAGACTATATAGAAGCAATATATACAAAGATTTCAACCGTCTACCTGTTCCATTCATTGTTCTACTTGTCGAAAGTTACAAATAATTTCCGATAAAGGATTAACAATGGGGCTCATTGTTCACTTAAACTTGAAGAACAAAAAATTGGCGAATGGCACTGTTTGGATGCTTTGCATATATGTTTCTTAGACTATATAGAAGCAATATATACAAAGATTTCAACCGTCTACCTGTTCCATTCATTGTTCTACTTGTCGAAAGTTACAAATAATTTCCTTTAAAGGATTAACAATGGGGCTCATTGTTCACTTAAACTTGAAGAACAAAAAATTGGCGAATGGTACAGTTTGGATGCTTTGCATATATGTTTCTTAGACTATATAGAAGCAATGTATACAAAGATTTCAACCGTCTACCTGTTCCATTCATTGTTCTACTTGTCGAAAGTTACAAATAATTTCCTTTAAAGGATTAACAATGGGGCTCATTGTTCACTTAAACTTGAAGAACAAAAAATTGGCGAATGGCACTGTTTGGATGCTTTGCATATATGTTTCTTATACTATATAGAAGCAATATATACAAAGATTTCAACCGTCTACCTGTTCCATTCATTGTTCTACTTGTCGAAATTTACAAATAATTTCCTTTAAAGAATTAACAATTGGCCTCGTAGTTCACATAAACTTGTAGTACAAAAAATTGGCGAATTGTACTGTTTGGATGCTTTGCATATATGTTTCTTACACTATATAGAAGCAATATATACAAAGATTTCAACCGTCTACCTGTTCCATTCATTGTTCTACTTGTCGAAAGTTACAAATAATTTCCTTTAAAGGATTAACAATGGGGCTCATTGTTCACTTAAACTTGAAGAACAAAAAATTGGCGAATTGTACTGTTTGGATGCTTTGCATATATGTTTCTTAGACTATATAGAAGCAATATATACAATGATTTCAACCGTCTACCTGTTCCATTCATTGTTCTACTTGTCGAAAGTTACAAATAATTTCCGTTAAGGGTTTAACAATGGGGCTCGTAGTTCACTTAAACTTGAAGAGCAAAAAATTGTCGAATTGTACTGTTTGGATGCTTTGCATATATGTTTCTTAGACTATATAGAAGCAATATATACAATGATTTCAACCGTCTACCTGTTCCATTCATTGCTCTACTTGTCGAAAGTTACAAATAATTTCCGTTAAGGGATTAACAATGGGGATCGTAGTTCACTTAAACTTGAAGTACAAAAAATTGGCGAATTGTACTGTTTGGATGCTTTGCATATATGTTTCGTAGACTATATAGAAGCAATATATACAATTTTTTCAACCGTCTACATGATCCATTCATTGTTCTACTTGTCGAAATTTACAAATAATTTCCTTTAAAGGATTAACAATGGGGCTCGTAGTTCACTTAAACTTGAAGAACAAAAAATTGGCGAATTGTACTGTTTGGATGCTTTGCATAGATGTTTCTTAGACTATTTAGAAGCAATATATAGAAAGATTTCACCCGTCTACCTGTACTATTCATTGTTCTACTTGTAGAAAGTTACAAATAATTTCCATTTCATGATTATCAATGGGGCTCGCTTTTCACTTAAACTTGAAGATCAAAAAATTGGCGATTGTTACTGTTTAGATGCTTTGCATATATGTTTCTTCGATTATATAGAAGCAATATATACAAATATTACAACCGTCTAACTGTTCCATTCATTGTTCTATTTGTCGAAAATTACAAATAATTTCCGATAAAGGATTAACCATTGGGGCTCATTGTTCACTTAAACTTGAAGAACAAAAAATTGGCGAATGGTACTGTTTGGATTCTTTGCGTACATGTTTCTTAGACTATATGGAAGCAATATATACAAAGATTTCAACCGTCTACGTGTTCCATTCATTGTTCTACTTGTCGAAAGTTACAAATAATTTCCGATAAAGGATTAAGAATGGGGCTCATTGTTCACTTAAACTTGAAGAACAAAAAATTGGCGAATGGCACTGTTTGGATACTTTGCATATATGTTTCTTAGACTATATAGAAGCAATATATACAAAGATTTCAACCGTCTACCTGTTCCATTCATTGTTCTACTTGTCGAAAGTTACAAATAATTTCCTTTAAAGGATTAACAATGGGGCTCATTGTTCACTTAAACTTGAAGAACAAAAAATTGGCGAATGGCACTGTTTGGATGCTTTGCATATATGTTTCTTATACTATATAGAAGCAATATATACAAAGATTTCAACCGTCTACCTGTTCCATTCATTGTTCTACTTGTCGAAATTTACAAATAATTTCCTTTAAAGAATTAACAATTGGCCTCGTAGTTCACATAAACTTGTAGTACAAAAAATTGGCGAATTGTACTGTTTGGATGCTTTGCATATATGTTTCTTACACTATATAGAAGCAATATATACAAAGATTTCAACCGTCTACCTGTTCCATTCATTGTTCTACTTGTCGAAAGTTACAAATAATTTCCTTTAAAGGATTAACAATGGGGCTCATTGTTCACTTAAACTTGAAGAACAAAAAATTGGCGAATTGTACTGTTTGGATGCTTTGCATATATGTTTCTTAGACTATATAGAAGCAATATATACAATGATTTCAACCGTCTACCTGTTCCATTCATTGTTCTACTTGTCGAAAGTTACAAATAATTTCCGTTAAGGGTTTAACAATGGGGCTCGTAGTTCACTTAAACTTGAAGAGCAAAAAATTGTCGAATTGTACTGTTTGGATGCTTTGCATATATGTTTCTTAGACTATATAGAAGCAATATATACAATGATTTCAACCGTCTACCTGTTCCATTCATTGCTCTACTTGTCGAAAGTTACAAATAATTTCCGTTAAGGGATTAACAATGGGGATCGTAGTTCACTTAAACTTGAAGTACAAAAAATTGGCGAATTGTACTGTTTGGATGCTTTGCATATATGTTTCGTAGACTATATAGAAGCAATATATACAATTTTTTCAACCGTCTACATGATCCATTCATTGTTCTACTTGTCGAAATTTACAAATAATTTCCTTTAAAGGATTAACAATGGGGCTCGTAGTTCACTTAAACTTGAAGAACAAAAAATTGGCGAATTGTACTGTTTGGATGCTTTGCATAGATGTTTCTTAGACTATTTAGAAGCAATATATAGAAAGATTTCACCCGTCTACCTGTACTATTCATTGTTCTACTTGTAGAAAGTTACAAATAATTTCCATTTCATGATTATCAATGGGGCTCGCTTTTCACTTAAACTTGAAGATCAAAAAATTGGCGATTGTTACTGTTTAGATGCTTTGCATATATGTTTCTTCGATTATATAGAAGCAATATATACAAATATTACAACCGTCTAACTGTTCCATTCATTGTTCTATTTGTCGAAAATTACAAATAATTTCCGATAAAGGATTAACCATTGGGGCTCATTGTTCACTTAAACTTGAAGAACAAAAAATTGGCGAATGGTACTGTTTGGATTCTTTGCGTACATGTTTCTTAGACTATATGGAAGCAATATATACAAAGATTTCAACCGTCTACGTGTTCCATTCATTGTTCTACTTGTCGAAAGTTACAAATAATTTCCGATAAAGGATTAAGAATGGGGCTCATTGTTCACTTAAACTTGAAGAACAAAAAATTGGCGAATGGCACTGTTTGGATACTTTGCATATATGTTTCTTAGACTATATAGAAGCAATATATACAATGATTTCAACCGTCTACCTGTTCCATTCATTGTTCTACTTGTCGAAATTTACAATTAATTTCCGTTAAAGGATTAACAATGGGGCTCGTAGTTCACTTAAACTTGTAGTACAAAAAATTGGCGAATTGTACTGTTTGGATGCTTTGCATATATGTTTCGTAGACTATATAGAAGCAATATATACAATTTTTTCAACCGTCTACATGATCCATTCATTGTTCTACTTGTCGAAATTTACATATAATTTCCTTTAAAGGATTAACAATGGGGCTCGTAGTTCACTTAAACTTGAAGAACAAAAAATTGGCGAATTGTACTGTTTGGATGCTTTGCATAGATGTTTCTTAGACTATTTAGAAGCAATATATAGAAAGATTTCACCCGTCTACCTGTACTATTCATTGTTCTACTTGTAGAAAGTTACAAATAATTTCCATTTCATGATTATCAATAGGGCTCGCTGTTCACTTAAACTTGAAGATCAAAAAATTGGCGATTGTTACTGTTTAGATGCTTTGCATATATGTTTCTTAGATTATATAGAAGCAATATATACAAATATTTCAACCGTCTAACTGTTCCATTCATTGTTCTACTTGTCGAAAATTACAAATAATTTCCGATAAAGGATTAACCATTGGGGCTCATTGTTCACTTAAACTTGAAGAACAAAAAATTGGCGAATGGTACTGTTTGGATGCTTTGCGTACATGTTTCTTAGACTATATGGAAGCAATATATACAAAGATTTCAACCGTCTACGTGTTCCATTCATTGTTCTACTTGTCGAAAGTTACAAATAATTTCCGATAAAGGATTAACAATGGGGCTCATTGTTCACTTAAACTTGAAGAACAAAAAATTGGCGAATGGCACTGTTTGGATGCTTTGCATATATGTTTCTTAGACTATATAGAAGCAATATATACAGAGATTTCAACCGTCTACCTGTTCCATTCATTGTTCTACTTGTCGAAAGTTACAAATAATTTCCTTTAAAGGATTAACAATGGGGCTCATTGTTCACTTAAACTCGAAGAACAAAAAATTGGCGAATTGTACTGTTTGGATACTTTGCATATATGTTTCTTAGTCTATATAGAAGCAATATATACAAAGATTTCAACCGTCTACCTGTTCCATTCATTGTTCTACTTGTCGAAAGTTACAAATAATTTCCTTTAAAGGATTAACAATGGGGCTCGCTGTTCACTTAAACTTGAAGATCAAAAAATTGGCGATTGTTACTGTTTAGATGCTTTGCATATATGTTTCTTAGATTATATAGAAGCAATATATACAAATATTACAACCGTCTAACTGTTCCATTCATTGTTCTACTTGTCGAAAATTACAAATAATTTCCGATAAAGGATTAACCATTGGGGCTCATTGTTCACTTAAACTTGAAGAACAAAAAATTGGCGAATGGTACTGTTTGGATGCTTTGCGTACATGTTTCTTAGACTATATGGAAGCAATATATACAAAGATTTCAACCGTCTACGTGTTCCATTCATTGTTCTACTTGTCGAAAGTTACAAATAATTTCCGATAAAGGATTAAGAATGGGGCTCATTGTTCACTTAAACTTGAAGAACAAAAAATTGGCGAATGGCACTGTTTGGATACTTTGCATATATGTTTCTTAGACTATATAGAAGCAATATATACAATGATTTCAACCGTCTACCTGTTCCATTCATTGTTCTACTTGTCGAAATTTACAATTAATTTCCGTTAAAGGATTAACAATGGGGCTCGTAGTTCACTTAAACTTGTAGTACAAAAAATTGGCGAATTGTACTGTTTGGATGCTTTGCATATATGTTTCGTAGACTATATAGAAGCAATATATACAATTTTTTCAACCGTCTACATGATCCATTCATTGTTCTACTTGTCGAAATTTACATATAATTTCCTTTAAAGGATTAACAATGGGGCTCGTAGTTCACTTAAACTTGAAGAACAAAAAATTGGCGAATTGTACTGTTTGGATGCTTTGCATAGATGTTTCTTAGACTATTTAGAAGCAATATATAGAAAGATTTCACCCGTCTACCTGTACTATTCATTGTTCTACTTGTAGAAAGTTACAAATAATTTCCATTTCATGATTATCAATAGGGCTCGCTGTTCACTTAAACTTGAAGATCAAAAAATTGGCGATTGTTACTGTTTAGATGCTTTGCATATATGTTTCTTAGATTATATAGAAGCAATATATACAAATATTTCAACCGTCTAACTGTTCCATTCATTGTTCTACTTGTCGAAAATTACAAATAATTTCCGATAAAGGATTAACCATTGGGGCTCATTGTTCACTTAAACTTGAAGAACAAAAAATTGGCGAATGGTACTGTTTGGATGCTTTGCGTACATGTTTCTTAGACTATATGGAAGCAATATATACAAAGATTTCAACCGTCTACGTGTTCCATTCATTGTTCTACTTGTCGAAAGTTACAAATAATTTCCGATAAAGGATTAACAATGGGGCTCATTGTTCACTTAAACTTGAAGAACAAAAAATTGGCGAATGGCACTGTTTGGATGCTTTGCATATATGTTTCTTAGACTATATAGAAGCAATATATACAGAGATTTCAACCGTCTACCTGTTCCATTCATTGTTCTACTTGTCGAAAGTTACAAATAATTTCCTTTAAAGGATTAACAATGGGGCTCATTGTTCACTTAAACTCGAAGAACAAAAAATTGGCGAATTGTACTGTTTGGATACTTTGCATATATGTTTCTTAGTCTATATAGAAGCAATATATACAAAGATTTCAACCGTCTACCTGTTCCATTCATTGTTCTACTTGTCGAAAGTTACAAATAATTTCCTTTAAAGGATTAACAATGGGGCTCATTGTTCACTTAAACTAGAAGAACAAAAAATTGGCGAATTGTACTGTTTGGATGCTTTGCATAGATGTTTCTTAGACTATTTAGAAGCAATATATAGAAAGATTTCACCCGTCTACCTGTACTATTCATTGTTCTGCTTGTAGAAAGTTACAAATAATTTCCATTTCATGATTATCAATGGGGCTCGCTGTTCACTTAAACTTGAAGATCAAAAAATTGGCGATTGTTACTGTTTAGATGCTTTGCATATATGTTTCTTAGATTATATAGAAGCAATATATACAAATATTACAACCGTCTAACTGTTCCATTCATTGTTCTACTTGTCGAAAATTACAAATAATTTCCGATAAAGGATTAACCATTGGGGCTCATTGTTCACTTAAACTTGAAGAACAAAAAATTGGCGAATGGTACTGTTTGGATGCTTTGCGTACATGTTTCTTAGACTATATGGAAGCAATATATACAAAGATTTCAACCGTCTACGTGTTCCATTCATTGTTCTACTTGTCGAAAGTTACAAATAATTTCCGATAAAGGATTAACAATGGGGCTCATTGTTCACTTAAACTTGAAGAACAAAAAATTGGCGAATGGCACTGTTTGGATGATTTGCATATATGTTTCTTAGACTACATAGAAGCAATATATACAGAGATTTCAACCGTCTACCTGTTCCATTCATTGTTCTACTTGTCGAAAGTTACAAATAATTTCCGATAAAGGATTAACAATGGGGCTCATTGTTCACTTAAACTTGAAGAACAAAAAATTGGCGAATGGCACTGTTTGGATGCTTTGCATATATGTTTCGTAGACTATATAGAAGCAATATATACAATTTTTTCAACCGTCTACATGATCCATTCATTGTTCTACTTGTCGAAATTTACATATAATTTCCTTTAAAGGATTAACAATGGGGCTCGTAGTTCACTTAAACTTGAAGAACAAAAAATTGGCGAATTGTACTGTTTGGATGCTTTGCATAGATGTTTCTTAGACTATTTAGAAGCAATATATAGAAAGATTTCACCCGTCTACCTGTACTATTCATTGTTCTACTTGTAGAAAGTTACAAATAATTTCCATTTCATGATTATCAATGGGGCTCGCTGTTCACTTAAACTTGAAGATCAAAAAATTGGCGATTGTTACTGTTTAGATGCTTTGCATATATGTTTCTTAGATTATATAGAAGCAATATATACAAATATTTCAACCGTCTAACTGTTCCATTCATTGTTCTACTTGTCGAAAGTTACAAATAATTTCCGATAAAGGATTAACCATTGGGGCTCATTGTTCACTTAAACTTGAAGAACAAAAAATTGGCGAATGGTACTGTTTGGATGCTTTGCATATATGTTTCTTAGACTATATAGAAGCAATATATACAAAGATTTCAACCGTCTACCTGTTCCATTCATTGTTCTACTTGTTGAAAGTTACAAATAATTTCCTTTAAAGGATTAATAATGGGGCTCATTGTTCACTTAAACTTGAAGAACAATAAATTGGCGAATTGTACTGTTTGGATGCTTTGCATATATGTTTCTTAGACTATATAGAAGCAATATATACAAAGATTTCAACCGGCTACCTGTTCCATTCATTGTTCTACTTGTCGAAATTTACAAATAATTTCCGATAAAGGATTAACCATTGGGGCTCATTGTTCACTTAAACTTGAAGAACAAAAAATTGGCGAATTGTACTGTTTGGATGCTTTGCATATATGTTTCTTAGACTATATAGAAGCAATATATACAAAGATTTCAACCGTCTACCTGTTCCATTCATTGTTCTACTTGTCGAAAGTTACAAATAATTTCCTTTAAAGGATTAACAATGGGGCTCATTGTTCACTTAAACTTGAAGAACAAAAAATTGGCGAATTGTACTGTTTGGATGCTTTGCATAGATGTTTCTTAGACTATTTAGAAGCAATATATAGAAAGATTTCACCCGTCTACCTGTACTATTCATTGTTCTACTTGTAGAAAGTTACAAATAATTTCCATTTCATGATTATCAATGGGGCTCGCTGTTCACTTAAACATGAAGATCAAAAAATTGGCGATTGTTACTGTTTAGATGCTTTGCATATATGTTTCTTAGATTATATAGAAGCAATATATACAAATATTACAACCGTCTAACTGTTCCATTCATTGTTCTACTTGTCGAAAATTACAAATAATTTCCGATAAAGGATTAACCATTGGGGCTCATTGTTCACTTAAACTTGAAGAACAAAAAATTGGCGAATGGTACTGTTTGGATGCTTTGCGTACATGTTTCTTAGACTATATGGAAACAATATATACAAAGATTTCAACCGTCTACGTGTTCCATTCATTGTTCTACTTGTCGAAAGTTACAAATAATTTCCGATAAAGGATTAACAATGGGGCTCATTGTTCACTTAAACTTGAAGAACAAAAAATTGGCGAATGGCACTGTTTGGATGCTTTGCATATATGTTTCTTAGACTATATAGAAGCAATATATACAGAGATTTCAACCGTCTACCTGTTCCATTCATTGTTCTACTTGTCGAAAGTTACAAATAATTTCCTTTAAAGGATTAACAATGGGGCTCATTGTTCACTTAAACTTGAAGAACAAAAAATTGGCGAATTGTACTGTTTGGATACTTTGCATATATGTTTCTTAGTCTATATAGAAGCAATATATACAAAGATTTCAACCGTCTACCTGTTCCATTCATTGTTCTACTTGTCGAAAGTTACAAATAATTTCCGATAAAGGATTAACAATGGGGCTCATTGTTCACTTAAACTTGAAGAACAAAAAATTGGCGAATGGCACTGTTTGGATGCTTTGCATATATGTTTCTTAGACTATATAGAAGCAATATATACAGAGATTTCAACCGTCTACCTGTTCCATTCATTGTTCTACTTGTCGAAAGTTACAAATAATTTCCTTTAAAGGATTAACAATGGGGCTCATTGTTCACTTAATCTTGAAGAACAAAAAATTGGCGATTGTTACTGTTTAGATGCTTTGCATATATGTTTCTTAGATTATATAGAAGCAATATATACAAATATTACAACCGTCTAACTGTTCCATTCATTGTTCTACTTGTCGAAAGTTACAAATAATTTCCGATAAAGGATTAACAATGGGGCTCATTGTTCACTTAAACTTGAAGAACAAAAAATTGGCGAATTGTACTGTTTGGATGCTTTGCATATATGTTTCTTAGACTATATAGAAGCAATATATACAAAGATTTCAACCGGCTACCTGTTCCATTCATTGTTCTACTTGTCGAAATTTACAAATAATTTCCGATAAAGGATTAACCATTGGGGCTCATTGTTCACTTAAACTTGAAGAACAAAAAATTGGCGAATTGTACTGTTTGGATGCTTTGCATATATGTTTCTTAGACTATATAGAAGCAATATATACAAAGATTTCAACCGTCTACCTGTTCCATTCATTGTTCTACTTGTCGAAAGTTACAAATAATTTCCTTTAAAGGATTAACAATGGGGCTCATTGTTCACTTAAACTAGAAGAACAAAAAATTGGCGAATTGTACTGTTTGGATGCTTTGCATAGATGTTTCTTAGACTATTTAGAAGCAATATATAGAAAGATTTCACCCGTCTACCTGTACTATTCATTGTTCTACTTGTAGAAAGTTACAAATAATTTCCATTTCATGATTATCAATGGGGCTCGCTGTTCACTTAAACTTGAAGATCAAAAAATTGGCGATTGTTACTGTTTAGATGCTTTGCATATATGTTTCTTAGATTATATAGAAGCAATATATACAAATATTACAACCGTCTAACTGTTCCATTCATTGTTCTACTTGTCGAAAATTACAAATAATTTCCGATAAAGGATTAACCATTGGGGCTCATTGTTCACTTAAACTTGAAGAACAAAAAATTGGCGAATGGTACTGTTTGGATGCTTTGCGTACATGTTTCTTAGACTATATGGAAGCAATATATACAAAGATTTCAACCGTCTACGTGTTCCATTCATTGTTCTACTTGTCGAAAGTTACAAATAATTTCCGATAAAGGATTAACAATGGGGCTCATTGTTCACTTAATCTTGAAGAACAAAAAATTGGCGAATGGCACTGTTTGGATGCTTTGCATATATGTTTCTTAGACTATATAGAAGCAATATATACAGAGATTTCAACCGTCTACCTGTTCCATTCATTGTTCTACTTGTCGAAAGTTACAAATAATTTCCGATAAAGGATTAACAATGGGGCTCATTGTTCACTTAAACTTGAAGAACAAAAAATTGGCGAATGGCACTGTTTGGATGCTTTGCATATATGTTTCTTAGACTATATAGAAGCAATATATACAGAGATTTCAACCGTCTACCTGTTCCATTCATTGTTCTACTTGTCGAAATTTACATATAATTTCCTTTAAAGGATTAACAATGGGGCTCGTAGTTCACTTAAACTTGAAGAACAAAAAATTGGCGAATTGTACTGTTTGGATGCTTTGCATAGATGTTTCTTAGACTATTTAGAAGCAATATATAGAAAGATTTCACCCGTCTACCTGTACTATTCATTGTTCTACTTGTAGAAAGTTACAAATAATTTCCATTTCATGATTATCAATGGGGCTCGCTGTTCACTTAAACTTGAAGATCAAAAAATTGGCGATTGTTACTGTTTAGATGCTTTGCATATATGTTTCTTAGATTATATAGAAGCAATATATACAAATATTTCAACCGTCTAACTGTTCCATTCATTGTTCTACTTGTCGAAAGTTACAAATAATTTCCGATAAAGGATTAACCATTGGGGCTCATTGTTCACTTAAACTTGAAGAACAAAAAATTGGCGAATGGTACTGTTTGGATGCTTTGCATATATGTTTCTTAGACTATATAGAAGCAATATATACAAAGATTTCAACCGTCTACCTGTTCCATTCATTGTTCTACTTGTTGAAAGTTACAAATAATTTCCTTTAAAGGATTAATAATGGGGCTCATTGTTCACTTAAACTTGAAGAACAATAAATTGGCGAATTGTACTGTTTGGATGCTTTGCATATATGTTTCTTAGACTATATAGAAGCAATATATACAAAGATTTCAACCGGCTACCTGTTCCATTCATTGTTCTACTTGTCGAAATTTACAAATAATTTCCGATAAAGGATTAACCATTGGGGCTCATTGTTCACTTAAACTTGAAGAACAAAAAATTGGCGAATTGTACTGTTTGGATGCTTTGCATATATGTTTCTTAGACTATATAGAAGCAATATATACAAAGATTTCAACCGTCTACCTGTTCCATTCATTGTTCTACTTGTCGAAAGTTACAAATAATTTCCTTTAAAGGATTAACAATGGGGCTCATTGTTCACTTAAACTTGAAGAACAAAAAATTGGCGAATTGTACTGATTGGATGCTTTGCATAGATGTTTCTTAGACTATTTAGAAGCAATATATAGAAAGATTTCACCCGTCTACCTGTACTATTCATTGTTCTACTTGTAGAAAGTTACAAATAATTTCCATTTCATGATTATCAATGGGGCTCGCTGTTCACTTAAACTTGAAGATCAAAAAATTGGCGATTGTTACTGTTTAGATGCTTTGCATATATGTTTCTTAGACTATATAGAAGCAATATATACAAAGATTTCAACCGTCTACCTGTTCCATTCATTGTTCTACTTGTCGAAAGTTACAAATAATTTCTGATAAAGGATTAACAATGGGGCTCATTGTTCACTTAAACTTGAAGAACAAAAAATTGGCGAATGGCACTGTTTGGATGCTTTGCTTATATGTTTCTTAGACTATATAGAAGCAATATATACAGAGATTTCAACCGTCTACCTGTTCCATTCATTGTTCTACTTGTCGAAAGTTACAAATAATTTCCTTTAAAGGATTAACAATGGGGCTCATTGTTCACTTAAACTTGAAGAACAAAAAATTGGCGAATTGTACTGTTTGGATACTTTGCATATATGTTTCTTAGACTATATAGAAGCAATATATACAATGATTTCAACCGTCTACCTGTTCCATTCATTGTTCTACTTGTCGAAAGTTACAAATAATTTCCTTTAAAGGATTAACAATGGGGCTCATTGTTCACTTAAACTTGAAGAACAAAAAATTGGCGAATTGTACTGTTTGGATGCTTTGCATATATGTTTCTTAGACTATATAGAAGCAATATATACAATGATTTCAACCGTCTAACTGTTCCATTCATTGTTCTACTTGTCGAAAGTTACAAATAATTTCCGTTAAGGGTTTAACAATGGGGCTCGTAGTTCACTTAAACTTGAAGAGCAAAAAATTGTCGAATTGTACTGTTTGGATGCTTTGCATATATGTTTCTTAGACTATATAGAAGCAATATATACAATGATTTCAACCGTCTACCTGTTCCATTCATTGTTCTACTTGTCGAAAGTTACAAATAATTACCGATAAAGGATTAACCATTGGGGCTCATTGTTCACTTAAACTTGAAGAACAAAAAATTGGCGAATTGTACTGTTTGGATGCTTTGCATATATGTTTCTTAGACTATATAGAAGCAATATATACAAAGATTTCAACCGTCTACCTGTTCCATTCATTGTTCTACTTGTCGAAAGTTACAAATAATTTCCTTTAAAGGATTAACAATGGGGCTCGTTGTTCACTTAAACTTGAAGAACAATAAATTGGCGAATTGTACTGGTTGGATGCTTTGCATATATGTTTCTTAGACTATATAGAAGCAATATATACAAAGATTTCAACCGTCTACCTGTTCCATTCATTGTTCTACTTGTCGGAAATTACAAATAATTTCCGATAAAGGATTAACCATTGGGGCTTATTGTTCACTTAAACTTGAAGAACAAAAAATTGGCGAATGGTACTGTTTGGATGCTTTGCGTACATGTTTCTTAGACTATATGGAAGCAATATATACAAAGATTTCAACCGTCTACGTGTTCCAATCATTGTTCTACTTGTCGAAATTTACAAATAATTTCCTTTAAAGGATTAACAATGGGGCGCGTTGTTCACTTAAACTTGAAGAACAAAAAAGTGGCGAATGGTACTGTTTGGATGCTTTGCATATATGTTTCTTAGACTATATAGCAGCAATGTATACAAAGATTTCAACCGTCTACCTGTTCCATTCATTGTTCTACTTGTCGAAAGTTACAAATAATTTCCGATAAAGGATTAACAATGGGGCTCATTGTTCCCTTAAACTTGAAGAACAAAAAATTGGCGAATGGTACTGTTTGGATGCTTTGCATATATGTTTCTTATACTATATAGAAGCAATATATACAAAGATTTCAACCGTCTACCTGTTCCATTCATTGTTCTACTTGTCGAAAGTTACAAATAATTTCCTTTAAAGAATTAACAATGGGGCTCATTGTTCACTTAAACTTGAAGAACAAAAAATTGGCGAATTGTACTGTTTGGATGCTTTGCATATATGTTTCTTAGACTATATAGAAGCAATATATACAATGATTTCAACCGTCTACCTGTTCCATTCATTGCTCTACTTGTCGAATGTTACAAATAATTTCCGTTAAGGGATTAACAATGGGGATCGTAGTTTACTTAAACTTGAAGAACAAAAAATTGGCGAATGGTACTGTTTGGATGCTTTGCATATATGTTTCTTAGACTATATAGAAGCAATATATACAAAGATTTCAACCGTCTACCTGTTCCATTCATTGTTCTACTTGTCGAAAGTTACAAATAATTTCCGTTAAGGGATTAACAATGGGGATCGTAGTTTACTTAAACTTGAAGAACAAAAAATTGGCGAATTGTACTGTTTGGATGCTTTGCATATATGTTTCTTAGACTATATAGAAGCAATATATACAATGATTTCAACCGTCTACCTGTTCCATTCATTGTTCTACTTGTCGAAAGTTACAAATAATTTCCGTTAAGGGATTAACAATGGGGATCGTAGTTTACTTAAACTTGAAGAACAATAAATTGGCGAATTGTACTGTTTGGATGCTTTGCATATATGTTTCTTAGACTATATAGAAGCAATATATACAAAGATTTCAACCGTCTACGTGTTCCAATCATTGTTCTACTTGTCGAAATTTACAAATAATTTCCTTTAAAGGATTAACAATGGGGCGCGTTGTTCACTTAAACTTGAAGAACAAAAAAGTGGCGAATGGTACTGTTTGGATGCTTTGCATATATGTTTCTTAGACTATATAGCAGCAATGTATACAAAGATTTCAACCGTCTACCTGTTCCATTCATTGTTCTACTTGTCGAAAGTTACAAATAATTTCCGATAAAGGATTAACAATGGGGCTCATTGTTCACTTAAACTTGAAGAACAAAAAATTGGCGAATGGTACTGTTTGGATGCTTTGCATATATGTTTCTTATACTATATAGAAGCAATATATACAAAGATTTCAACCGTCTACCTGTTCCATTCATTGTTCTACTTGTCGAAAGTTACAAATAATTTCCTTTAAAGAATTAACAATGGGGCTCATTGTTCACTTAAACTTGAAGAACAAAAAATTGGCGAATTGTACTGTTTGGATGCTTTGCATATATGTTTCTTAGACTATATAGAAGCAATATATACAATGATTTCAACCGTCTACCTGTTCCATTCATTGCTCTACTTGTCGAATGTTACAAATAATTTCCGTTAAGGGATTAACAATGGGGATCGTAGTTTACTTAAACTTGAAGAACAAAAAATTGGCGAATGGTACTGTTTGGATGCTTTGCATATATGTTTCTTAGACTATATAGAAGCAATATATACAAAGATTTCAACCGTCTACCTGTTCCATTCATTGTTCTACTTGTCGAAAGTTACAAATAATTTCCGTTAAGGGATTAACAATGGGGATCGTAGTTTACTTAAACTTGAAGAACAAAAAATTGGCGAATTGTACTGTTTGGATGCTTTGCATATATGTTTCTTAGACTATATAGAAGCAATATATACAATGATTTCAACCGTCTACCTGTTCCATTCATTGTTCTACTTGTCGAAAGTTACAAATAATTTCCGTTAAGGGATTAACAATGGGGATCGTAGTTTACTTAAACTTGAAGAACAATAAATTGGCGAATTGTACTGTTTGGATGCTTTGCATATATGTTTCTTAGACTATATAGAAGCAATATATACAAAGATTTCAACCGGCTACCTGTTCCATTCATTGTTCTACTTGTCGAAATTTACAAATAATTTCCGATAAAGGATTAACCATTGGGGCTCATTGTTCACTTAAACTTGAAGAACAAAAAATTGGCGAATTGTACTGTTTGGATGCTTTGCATATATGTTTCTTAGACTATATAGAAGCAATATATACAAAGATTTCAACCGTCTACCTGTTCCATTCATTGTTCTACTTGTCGAAAGTTACAAATAATTTCCTTTAAAGGATTAACAATGGGGCTCGTTGTTCACTTAAACTTGAAGAACAATAAATTGGCGAATTGTACTGGTTGGATGCTTTGCATATATGTTTCTTAGACTATATAGAAGCAATATATACAAAGATTTCAACCGTCTACCTGTTCCATTCATTGTTCTACTTGTCGAAATTTACAAATAATTTCCGTTAAAGGATTAACAATGGGGCTCGTAGTTCACTTAAACTTGAAGTACAAAAAATTGGCGAATTGTACTGTTTGGATGCTTTGCATATATGTTTCTTAGACTATATAGAAGCATTATATACAAAGATTTCAACCGTCTACTTGTTCCATTCATTGTTCTACTTGTCGAAAGTTACAAATAATTTCCGATAAAGGATTAACAATGGGGCTCATTGTTCACTTAAACTTGAAGGACAAAAAATTGGCGAATGGTACTGTTTGGATGCTTTGCGTACATGTTTCTTAGACTATATGGAAGCAATATATACAAGGATTTCAACCGTCTACCTGTTCCATTCATTGTTCTACTTGTCGAAAGTTACAAATAATTTCCTTTAAAGGATTAACAATGGGGCTCATTGTTCACTTAAACTTGAAGAACAAAAAATTGGCGAATTGTACTGTTTGGATGCTTTGCATATATGTTTCTTAGACTATATAGAAGCAATATATACAATGATTTCAACCGTCTACCTGTTCCATTCATTGTTCTACTTGTCGAAAGTTACAAATAATTTCCGTTAAGGGATTAACAATGGGGATCGTAGTTTACTTAAACTTGAAGAACAAAAAATTGGCGAATTGTACTGTTTGGATGCTTTGCATATATGTTTCGTAGACTATATAGAAGCAATATATACAATTTTTTCAACCGTCTACATGATCCATTCATTGTTCTACTTGTCGAAATTTACAAATAATTTCCGTTAAGGGATTAACAATGGGGATCGTAGTTTACTTAAACTTGAAGAACAAAAAATTGGCGGATGGTACTGTTTGGATTCTTTGCATATATGTTTCTTAGACTATATAGAAGCAATATATACAAAGATTTCAACCGTCTACCTGTTCCATTCATTGTTCTACTTGTCGAAAGTTACAAATAATTTCCGTTAAGGGATTAACAATGGGGATCGTAGTTTACTTAAACTTGAAGAACAAAAAATTGGCGAATGGTACTGTTTGGATGCTTTGCATATATGTTTCTTAGACTATATAGAAGCAATATATGCAAAGATTTCAACCGTCTACCTGTTCCATTCATTGTTCTACTTGTCGAAAGTTACAAATAATTTCCTTTAAAGGATTAACAATGGGGCTCGTAGTTCACTTAAACTTGAAGTACAAAAAATTGGCGAATTGTACTGTTTGGATGCTTTGCATATATGTTTCGTAGACTATATAGAAGCAATATATACAATTTTTTCAACCGTCTACATGATCCATTCATTGTTCTACTTGTCGAAATTTACAAATAATTTCCTTTAAAGGTTTAACAATGGGGCTCGTAGTTCACTTAAACTTGAAGAACAAAAAATTGGCGAATGGTACTGTTTGGATGCTTTGCATATATGTTTCTTAGACTATATAGAAGCAATATATACAAAGATTTCAACCGTCTACCTGTTCCATTCATTGTTCTACATGTCGAAAGTAACAAATAATTTCCGATAAAGGTTTAACAATGGGGCTCATTGTTCACTTAAACTTGAAGAACAAAAAATTGGCGAATGGTACTGTTTGGATGCTTTGCATATATGTTTCTTAGACTATTTAGAAGCAATATATACAAAGATTTCAACCGTCTACCTGTTCCATTCATTTTCTACTTGTCGAAAGTTACAAATAATTTCCTTTAAAGGATTAACAATGGGGCTCATTGTTCACTTAAACTTGAAGAACAAAAAATTGGCGAATTGTACTGTTTGGATGCTTTGCATATATGTTTCTTAGACTATATAGAAGCAATATATACAATGATTTCAACCGTCTACCTGTTCCATTCATTGTTCTACTTGTCGAAAGTTACAAATAATTTCCGTTAAGGGATTAACAATGGGGATCGTAGTTTACTTAAACTTGAAGAACAAAAAATTGGCGAATTGTACTGTTTGGATGCTTTGCATATATGTTTCGTAGACTATATAGAAGCAATATATACAATTTTTTCAACCGTCTACATGATCCATTCATTGTTCTACTTGTCGAAATTTACAAATAATTTCCGTTAAGGGATTAACAATGGGGATCGTAGTTTACTTAAACTTGAAGAACAAAAAATTGGCGAATGGTACTGTTTGGATGCTTTGCATATATGTTTCTTAGACTATATAGAAGCAATATATACAAAGATTTCAACCGTCTACCTGTTCCATTCATTGTTCTACTTGTCGAAAGTTACAAATAATTTCCGTTAAGGGATTAACAATGGGGATCGTAGTTTACTTAAACTTGAAGAACAAAAAATTGGCGAATGGTACTGTTTGGATGCTTTGCATATATGTTTCTTAGACTATATAGAAGCAATATATGCAAAGATTTCAACCGTCTACCTGTTCCATTCATTGTTCTACTTGTCGAAAGTTACAAATAATTTCCTTTAAAGGATTAACAATGGGGCTCATTGTTCACTTAAACTTGAAGAACAAAAAATTGGCGAATTGTACTGTTTGGATACTTTGCATATATGTTTCTTAGACTATATAGAAGCAATATATACAATGATTTCAACCGTCTACCTGTTCCATTCATTGTTCTACTTGTCGAATGTTACAAATAATTTCCGTTAAGGGATTAACAATGGGGATCGTAGTTTACTTAAACTTGAAGAACAAAAAATTGGCGAATTGTACTGTTTGGATACTTTGCATAAATGTTTCTTAGACTATATAGAAGCAATAAATACAAAGATTTCAACCGTCTACCTGTTCCATTCATTGTTCTACTTGTCGAAAGTTACAAATAATTTCCTTTAAAGGATTAACAATGGGGCTCGTTGTTCACTTAAACTTGAAGAACAAAAAATTGGCGAATGGTACTGTTTGGATGCTTTGCGTACATGTTTCTTAGACTATATGGAAGCAATATATACAAAGATTTCAACCGTCTACGTGTTCCAATCATTGTTCTACTTGTCGAAATTTACAAATAATTTCCTTTAAAGGATTAACAATGGGGCTCGTTGTTCACTTAAACTTGAAGAACAAAAAATTGGCGAATTGTACTGTTTGGATGCTTTGCATATATGTTTCTTAGACTATATAGAAGCAATATATACAATGATTTCAACCGTCTACCTGTTCCATTCATTGTTCTACTTGTCGAATGTTACAAATAATTTCCGTTAAGGGATTAACAATGGGGATCGTAGTTTACTTAAACTTGAAGAACAAAAAATTGGCGAATGGTACTGTTTAGATGCTTTGCATATATGTTTCTTAGACTATATAGAAGCAATATATACAAAGATTTCAACCGTCTACCTGTTCCATTCATTGTTCTACTTGTCGAAAGTTACAAATAATTTCCGATAAAGGATTAACAATGGGGCTCATTGTTCACTTAAACTTGAAGAACAAAAAATTGGCGAATGGTACTGTTTGGATGCTTTGCATATATGTTTCTTAGACTATATAGAAGCAATATATACAAAGATTTCAACCGTCTACCTGTTCCATTCATTGTTCTACTTGTCGAAAGTTACAAATAATTTCCTTTAAAGGATTAACAATGGGGCTCATTGTTCACTTAAACTTGAAGAACAAAAAATTGGCGAATTGTACTGTTTGGATGCTTTGCATATATATTTCTTAGACTATATAGAAGCAATATATACAATGATTTCAACCGTCTACCTGTTCCATTCATTGTTCTACTTGTCGAATGTTACAAATAATTTCCGTTAAGGGATTAACAATGGGGATCGTAGTTTACTTAAACTTGAAGAACAAAAAATTGGCGAATGGTACTGTTTGGATGCTTTGCATATATGTTTCTTAGACTATATAGAAGCAATATATACAAAGATTTCAACCGTCTACCTGTTCCATTCATTGTTCTACTTGTCGAAAGTTACAAATAATTTCCGATAAAGGATTAACAATGGGGCTCATTGTTCACTTAAACTTGAAGAACAAAAAATTGGCGAATGGTACTGTTTGGATGCTTTGCATATATGTTTCTTAGACTATATAGAAGCAATATATACAATGATTTCATCCGTCTACCTATTCCATTCATTGTTCTACTTGCCGAAATTTACAAATAATTTCCTTTAAAGGATTAACTATGGGGCTCGTAGTTCACTTAAACTTGAAGAACAAAAAATTGGCGAATTGTACTGTTTGGATGCTTTGCATATATATTTCTTAGACTATATAGAAGCAATATATACAATGATTTCAACCGTCTACCTGTTCCATTCATTGTTCTACTTGTCGAATGTTACAAATAATTTCCGTTAAGGGATTAACAATGGGGATCGTAGTTTACTTAAACTTGAAGAACAAAAAATTGGCGAATGGTACTGTTTGGATGCTTTGCATATATGTTTCTTAGACTATATAGAAGCAATATATACAAAGATTTCAACCGTCTACCTGTTCCATTCATTGTTCTACTTCTAGAAAGTTACAAATAATTTCCTTTAAAGGATTAACAATGGGGCTCGTAGTTCACTTAAACTTGAAGAACAAAAAATTGGCGAATGGTACTGTTTGGATGCTTTGCATATATGTTTCTTAGACTATATAGAAGCAATATATACATTGATTTCAACCGGCTACCTGTTCCATTCATTGTTCTACTTTGTCGCAAGTTACAAATAATTTCCGTTAAAGTATTAACAATGGGGCTCGTAGTTCACTTAAACTTGAAGATCAAATAATTGGCGAATTGTACTGTTTGGACGCTTTGCATATATGTTTCTTAGACTATATAGAAGCAATATATACAATGATTTCAACAGTCTACCTGTTCCATTCATTGTTCTACTTGTCGAAATTTACAAATAATTTCCTTTAAAGGATTAACAATGGGGCTCGTAGTTCACTTAAACTTGAAGAACAAAAAATTAGCGAATGGTACTGTTTGGATGCTTTGCGTTCATGTTTCTTAGACTATATGGAAGCAATATATACAAAGATTTCAACCGTCTACCTGTTCCATTCATTGTTCTACTTGTCGAAAATTACAAATAATTTCCGATAAAGGATAAACCATTGGGACTCATTGTTCACTTAAACTTGAAGAACAAAAAATTGGCGAATGGTACTGTTTGGATGCTTTGCGTACATGTTTCTTAGACTATATAGAAGCAATATATACAATGATTTCAACCGTCTACCTATTTCATTCATTGTTCTACTTTCCGAAATTTACAAATAATTTCCTTTAAAGGATTAACAATGGAGCTCGTAGTTCACTTAAACTTGAAGAGCAAAAAATTGGCGATTTGTACTGTTTGGACGCTTTGCATATATGTTTCTTGGACTATATAGAAGCAATATATGCAATGATTTCAACAGTCTACCTGTTCCATTCATTGTTCTACTTGTCGAAATTTACAAATAATTTCCTTTAAAGGATTAACAATGGGGCTCATTGTTCACTTAAACTTGAAGAACAAAAAATTGGCGAATTGTACTGTTTGGATGCTTTGCATATATGTTTCTTAGACTATATAGAAGCAATATATACAATGATTTCAACCGTCTACCTGTTCCATTCATTGTTCTACTTGTCGAAAGTTACAAATAATTTCCGTTAAGGGATTAACAATGGGGATCGTAGTTTACTTAAACTTGAAGAACAAAAAATTGGCGAATTGTACTGTTTGGATGCTTTGCATATATGTTTCGTAGACTATATAGAAGCAATATATACAATTTTTTCAACCGTCTACATGATCCATTCATTGTTCTACTTGTCGAAATTTACAAATAATTTCCGTTAAGGGATTAACAATGGGGATCGTAGTTTACTTAAACTTGAAGAACAAAAAATTGGCGGATGGTACTGTTTGGATTCTTTGCATATATGTTTCTTAGACTATATAGAAGCAATATATACAAAGATTTCAACCGTCTACCTGTTCCATTCATTGTTCTACTTGTCGAAAGTTACAAATAATTTCCGTTAAGGGATTAACAATGGGGATCGTAGTTTACTTAAACTTGAAGAACAAAAAATTGGCGAATGGTACTGTTTGGATGCTTTGCATATATGTTTCTTAGACTATATAGAAGCAATATATGCAAAGATTTCAACCGTCTACCTGTTCCATTCATTGTTCTACTTGTCGAAAGTTACAAATAATTTCCTTTAAAGGATTAACAATGGGGCTCGTAGTTCACTTAAACTTGAAGTACAAAAAATTGGCGAATTGTACTGTTTGGATGCTTTGCATATATGTTTCGTAGACTATATAGAAGCAATATATACAATTTTTTCAACCGTCTACATGATCCATTCATTGTTCTACTTGTCGAAATTTACAAATAATTTCCTTTAAAGGTTTAACAATGGGGCTCGTAGTTCACTTAAACTTGAAGAACAAAAAATTGGCGAATGGTACTGTTTGGATGCTTTGCATATATGTTTCTTAGACTATATAGAAGCAATATATACAAAGATTTCAACCGTCTACCTGTTCCATTCATTGTTCTACATGTCGAAAGTAACAAATAATTTCCGATAAAGGTTTAACAATGGGGCTCATTGTTCACTTAAACTTGAAGAACAAAAAATTGGCGAATGGTACTGTTTGGATGCTTTGCATATATGTTTCTTAGACTATTTAGAAGCAATATATACAAAGATTTCAACCGTCTACCTGTTCCATTCATTTTCTACTTGTCGAAAGTTACAAATAATTTCCTTTAAAGGATTAACAATGGGGCTCATTGTTCACTTAAACTTGAAGAACAAAAAATTGGCGAATTGTACTGTTTGGATGCTTTGCATATATGTTTCTTAGACTATATAGAAGCAATATATACAATGATTTCAACCGTCTACCTGTTCCATTCATTGTTCTACTTGTCGAAAGTTACAAATAATTTCCGTTAAGGGATTAACAATGGGGATCGTAGTTTACTTAAACTTGAAGAACAAAAAATTGGCGAATTGTACTGTTTGGATGCTTTGCATATATGTTTCGTAGACTATATAGAAGCAATATATACAATTTTTTCAACCGTCTACATGATCCATTCATTGTTCTACTTGTCGAAATTTACAAATAATTTCCGTTAAGGGATTAACAATGGGGATCGTAGTTTACTTAAACTTGAAGAACAAAAAATTGGCGAATGGTACTGTTTGGATGCTTTGCATATATGTTTCTTAGACTATATAGAAGCAATATATACAAAGATTTCAACCGTCTACCTGTTCCATTCATTGTTCTACTTGTCGAAAGTTACAAATAATTTCCGTTAAGGGATTAACAATGGGGATCGTAGTTTACTTAAACTTGAAGAACAAAAAATTGGCGAATGGTACTGTTTGGATGCTTTGCATATATGTTTCTTAGACTATATAGAAGCAATATATGCAAAGATTTCAACCGTCTACCTGTTCCATTCATTGTTCTACTTGTCGAAAGTTACAAATAATTTCCTTTAAAGGATTAACAATGGGGCTCATTGTTCACTTAAACTTGAAGAACAAAAAATTGGCGAATTGTACTGTTTGGATACTTTGCATATATGTTTCTTAGACTATATAGAAGCAATATATACAATGATTTCAACCGTCTACCTGTTCCATTCATTGTTCTACTTGTCGAATGTTACAAATAATTTCCGTTAAGGGATTAACAATGGGGATCGTAGTTTACTTAAACTTGAAGAACAAAAAATTGGCGAATTGTACTGTTTGGATACTTTGCATAAATGTTTCTTAGACTATATAGAAGCAATAAATACAAAGATTTCAACCGTCTACCTGTTCCATTCATTGTTCTACTTGTCGAAAGTTACAAATAATTTCCTTTAAAGGATTAACAATGGGGCTCGTTGTTCACTTAAACTTGAAGAACAAAAAATTGGCGAATGGTACTGTTTGGATGCTTTGCGTACATGTTTCTTAGACTATATGGAAGCAATATATACAAAGATTTCAACCGTCTACGTGTTCCAATCATTGTTCTACTTGTCGAAATTTACAAATAATTTCCTTTAAAGGATTAACAATGGGGCTCGTTGTTCACTTAAACTTGAAGAACAAAAAATTGGCGAATTGTACTGTTTGGATGCTTTGCATATATGTTTCTTAGACTATATAGAAGCAATATATACAATGATTTCAACCGTCTACCTGTTCCATTCATTGTTCTACTTGTCGAATGTTACAAATAATTTCCGTTAAGGGATTAACAATGGGGATCGTAGTTTACTTAAACTTGAAGAACAAAAAATTGGCGAATGGTACTGTTTAGATGCTTTGCATATATGTTTCTTAGACTATATAGAAGCAATATATACAAAGATTTCAACCGTCTACCTGTTCCATTCATTGTTCTACTTGTCGAAAGTTACAAATAATTTCCGATAAAGGATTAACAATGGGGCTCATTGTTCACTTAAACTTGAAGAACAAAAAATTGGCGAATGGTACTGTTTGGATGCTTTGCATATATGTTTCTTAGACTATATAGAAGCAATATATACAAAGATTTCAACCGTCTACCTGTTCCATTCATTGTTCTACTTGTCGAAAGTTACAAATAATTTCCTTTAAAGGATTAACAATGGGGCTCATTGTTCACTTAAACTTGAAGAACAAAAAATTGGCGAATTGTACTGTTTGGATGCTTTGCATATATATTTCTTAGACTATATAGAAGCAATATATACAATGATTTCAACCGTCTATCTGTTCCATTCATTGTTCTACTTGTCGAATGTTACAAATAATTTCCGTTAAGGGATTAACAATGGGGATCGTAGTTTACTTAAACTTGAAGAACAAAAAATTGGCGAATGGTACTGTTTGGATGCTTTGCATATATGTTTCTTAGACTATATAGAAGCAATATATACAAAGATTTCAACCGTCTACCTGTTCCATTCATTGTTCTACTTGTCGAAAGTTACAAATAATTTCCGATAAAGGATTAACAATGGGGCTCATTGTTCACTTAAACTTGAAGAACAAAAAATTGGCGAATGGTACTGTTTGGATGCTTTGCATATATGTTTCTTAGACTATATAGAAGCAATATATACAATGATTTCATCCGTCTACCTATTCCATTCATTGTTCTACTTGCCGAAATTTACAAATAATTTCCTTTAAAGGATTAACTATGGGGCTCGTAGTTCACTTAAACTTGAAGAACAAAAAATTGGCGAATTGTACTGTTTGGATGCTTTGCATATATATTTCTTAGACTATATAGAAGCAATATATACAATGATTTCAACCGTCTACCTGTTCCATTCATTGTTCTACTTGTCGAATGTTACAAATAATTTCCGTTAAGGGATTAACAATGGGGATCGTAGTTTACTTAAACTTGAAGAACAAAAAATTGGCGAATGGTACTGTTTGGATGCTTTGCATATATGTTTCTTAGACTATATAGAAGCAATATATACAAAGATTTCAACCGTCTACCTGTTCCATTCATTGTTCTACTTCTAGAAAGTTACAAATAATTTCCTTTAAAGGATTAACAATGGGGCTCGTAGTTCACTTAAACTTGAAGAACAAAAAATTGGCGAATGGTACTGTTTGGATGCTTTGCATATATGTTTCTTAGACTATATAGAAGCAATATATACATTGATTTCAACCGGCTACCTGTTCCATTCATTGTTCTACT
Source organism: Cerceris ruficornis (assembly GCA_963989415.1). Lineage (NCBI taxonomy): Eukaryota > Metazoa > Arthropoda > Insecta > Hymenoptera > Crabronidae > Cerceris > Cerceris ruficornis. The sequence continues at coordinate 109,161 of CAXDIW010000419.1, forward strand.
TTGTCGCAAGTTACAAATAATTTCCGTTAAAGTATTAACAATGGGGCTCGTAGTTCACTTAAACTTGAAGATCAAATAATTGGCGAATTGTACTGTTTGGACGCTTTGCATATATGTTTCTTAGACTATATAGAAGCAATATATACAATGATTTCAACAGTCTACCTGTTCCATTCATTGTTCTACTTGTCGAAATTTACAAATAATTTCCTTTAAAGGATTAACAATGGGGCTCGTAGTTCACTTAAACTTGAAGAACAAAAAATTAGCGAATGGTACTGTTTGGATGCTTTGCGTTCATGTTTCTTAGACTATATGGAAGCAATATATACAAAGATTTCAACCGTCTACCTGTTCCATTCATTGTTCTACTTGTCGAAAATTACAAATAATTTCCGATAAAGGATAAACCATTGGGACTCATTGTTCACTTAAACTTGAAGAACAAAAAATTGGCGAATGGTACTGTTTGGATGCTTTGCGTACATGTTTCTTAGACTATATAGAAGCAATATATACAATGATTTCAACCGTCTACCTATTTCATTCATTGTTCTACTTTCCGAAATTTACAAATAATTTCCTTTAAAGGATTAACAATGGAGCTCGTAGTTCACTTAAACTTGAAGAGCAAAAAATTGGCGATTTGTACTGTTTGGACGCTTTGCATATATGTTTCTTGGACTATATAGAAGCAATATATGCAATGATTTCAACAGTCTACCTGTTCCATTCATTGTTCTACTTGTCGAAATTTACAAATAATTTCCGATAAAGGATTAACAATGGGGCTCATTGTTCACTTAAACTTGAAGAACAAAAAATTGGCGAATGGTACTGTTTGGATGCTTTGCATATATGTTTCTTAGACTATATAGAAGCAATATATAGATTGATTTCAACCGCCTACCTGTTCCACTCATTGTTCTACTTGTCGCAAGTTACAAATAATTTCCGTTAAAGTATTAACAATGGGGCTCGTAGTTCACTTAAACATGAAGATGAAATAATTGGCGAATTGTACTGTTTGGATGCTTTGCATATATGTTTCTTAGATTATATAGAAACAATATATACAAAGACTTCAACCGTCTACCTGTTCCATTCATTGTTCTACTTGTCGAAAGTTACAAATAATTTCCGTTAAGGGATTAACAATGGGGATCGTAGTTTACTTAAACTTGAAGAACAAAAAATTAGCGAATTCTACTGTTTGGATGCTTTGCATATATGTTTCTTAGACTATATAGAAGGAATATATACAATGATTTCAACCGTCTACCTATTCCATTCATTGTTCTACTTGCCGAAATTTACAAATAATTTCCTTTAAAGGATTAACAATGGGGCTCATTGTTCACTTAAACTTGAAGAACGAAAAATTGGCGAATGGTACTGATTGGATGCTTTGCATAGATGTTTCTTAGACTATTTAGAAGCAATATATAGAAAGATTTCACCCGTCTACCTGTACTATTCATTGCTCTACTTGTAGAAAGTTACAAATAATTTCCGTTTCATGATTATCAATCGGGCTCGTTGTTCACTTAAACTTGAAGAACAAAAAATTGGCGAATGGTACTGTTTGGATGCTTTGCATATATGTTTCTTAGATTATATAGAAGCAATATATACAAATATTTCAACCGTCTACCTGTTCCATTCATTGTTCTACTTGTCGAAAATTACAAATAATTTCCGATAAAGGATTAACCATTGGGGCTCATTGTTCACTTAAACTTGAAGAACAAAAAATTGGCGAATTGTACTGTTTGGATGCTTTGCATATATGTTTCTTAGACTATATAGAAGCAATATATACAATGATTTCAACCGTCTACGTGATCCAATCATTGTTCTACTTGTCGAAATTTACAAATAATTTCCTTTAAAGGATTAACAATGGGGCTCGTTTTTCACTTAAACTTGAAGAACAAAAAAGTGGCGAATGGTACTGTTTGGATGCTTTGCATATATGTTTCTTAGACTATATGGAAGCAATGTATACAAAGATTTCAACCGTCTGTGTGTTCCAATCATTGTTCTACTTGTAGAAAGTTACAATTAATTTCCGTTAAAGATTAACAATGGGGCTCGTAGTTCACTTAAACTTGAAGAACAAAAAATTGGCGAATTGTACTGTTTGGATGCTTTGCATATATGTTTCGTAGGCTATATAGAAGCAATATATACAATGATTTCAACCGTCTACATGATCCATTCATTGTTCTACTTGTCGAAATTTACAAATAATTTCCTTTAAAGGATTAACAATGGGGCTCGTAGTTCACTTAAACTTGAAGAACAAAAAATTGGCGAATGGTACTGTTTGGATGCTTTGCATATATGTTTCTTAGACTATATAGAAGCAATATATACAATGATTTCAACAGTCTACCTGTTCCATTCATTGTTCTACTTGTCGAAATTTACAAATAATTTCCTTTAAAGGATTAACAATGGGGCTCGTAGTTCACTTAAACTTGAAGAACAAAAAATTGGCGAATGGTACTGTTTGGATGCTTTGCATATATGTTTCTTATACTATATAGAAGCAATATATACAAAGATTTCAACCGTCTACCTGTTCCATTCAATGTTCTACTTGTCGAAAGTTACAAATAATTTCCGATAAAGGATTAACAATGGGGCTCATTGTTCACTTTAACTTGAAGAACAAAAAATTGGCGAATGGTACTGTTTGGATGCTTTGCATATATGTTTCTTAGACTATATGGAAGCAATATATACAAAGATTTCAACCGTCTGTGTGTTCCAATCATTGTTCTACTTGTAGAAAGTTACAATTAATTTCCGTTAAAGATTAACAATGGGGCTCGTAGTTCACTTAAACTTGAAGAACAAAAAATTGGCGAATGGTACTGTTTGGATGCTTTGCATATATGTTTCTTAGACTATATGGAAGCAATATATACAAAGATTTCAACCGTCTGTGTGTTCCAATCATTGTTCTACTTGTAGAAAGTTACAATTAATTTCCGTTAAAGATTAACAATGGGGCTCGTAGGTCACTTAAACTTGAAGAACAAAAAATTGGCGAATGGTACTGTTTGGATGCTTTGCATAGATGTTTCTTAGACTATATAGAAGCAATATATACATTGATTTCAACCGGCTACCTGTTCCATTCATTGTTCTACTTGTCGCAAGTTACAAATAATTTCCGTTAAAGTATTAACAATGGGGCTCGTAGTTCACTTAAACTTGAAGATCAAATAATTGTCGAATTGTACTGTTTGGACGCTTTGCATATATGTTTCTTAGACTATATAGAAGCAATATATACAATGATTTCAACAGTCTACCTGTTCCATTCATTGTTCTACTTGTCGAAATTTACAAATAATTTCCTTTAAAGGATTAACAATGGGGCTCGTAGTTCACTTAAACTTGAAGAACAAAAAATTGGCGAATGGTACTGTTTGGATGCTTTGCATATATGTTTCTTATACTATATAGAAGCAATATATACAAAGATTTCAACCGTCTACCTGTTCCATTCAATGTTCTACTTGTCGAAAGTTACAAATAATTTCCGATAAAGGATTAACAATGGGGCTCATTGTTCACTTTAACTTGAAGAACAAAAAATTGGCGAATGGTACTGTTTGGATGCTTTGCATATATGTTTCTTAGACTATATGGAAGCAATATATACAAAGATTTCAACCGTCTGTGTGTTCCAATCATTGTTCTACTTGTAGAAAGTTACAATTAATTTCCGTTAAAGATTAACAATGGGGCTCGTAGTTCACTTAAACTTGAAGAACAAAAAATTGGCGAATGGTACTGTTTGGATGCTTTGCGTTCATGTTTCTTAGACTATATGGAAGCAATATATACAAGGATTTCAACCGTCTACCTGTTCCATTCATTGTTCTACTTGTCGAAAGTTACAAATAATTTCCGTTAAAGTATTAACAATGGGGCTCGTAGTTCACTTAAACTTGAAGAACAAAAAATTGGCGAATTGTACTGTTTGGATGCTTTGCATAGATGTTTCTTAGACTATTTAGAAGCAATATATAGAAAGATTTCACCCGTCTATCTGTACTATTCATTGTTCTACTTGTAGATATTTACAAATAATTGCCATTTCATGATTATCAATGGGGCTCGCTGTTCACTTATACTTGAAGAACAAAAATTGGCGAATTGTACTGATTGGATGCTTTGCATATATGTTTCTTAGACTATATAGAAGCAATATATACAAAGATTTCAACCGTCTACCTGTTCCATTCATTGTTCTACTTCTAGAAAGTTACAAATAATTTCCTTTAAAGGATTAACAATGGGGCTCGTAGTTCACTTAAACTTGAAGAACAAAAAATTGGCGAATGGTACTGTTTGGATGCTTTGCATATATGTTTCTTAGACTATATAGAAGCAATATATACATTGATTTCAACCGGCTACCTGTTCCATTCATTGTTCTACTTTGTCGCAAGTTACAAAAAATTTCCGTTAAAGTATTAACAATGGGGCTCGTAGTTCACTTAAACTTGAAGATCAAATAATTGGCGAATTGTACTGTTTGGATGATATGCAGATATGTTTCATAGACTATATAGAAGTAATATAAACAATGATTTCAACCGTCTACCTGTTCCATTCATTGTTCTACTTGTCGAAAGTTACAAATAATTTCCGATAAATGATTAACCATTGGGGCTCATTGTTCACTTAAACTTGAAGAACAAAAAATTGGCGAATGGTACTGTTTGGATGCTTTGCATATATGTTTCTTAGACTATATGGAAGCAATATATACAAAGATTTCAACCGTCTACGTGTTCCAATCATTGTTCTACTTGTAGAAAGTTACAATTAATTTCCGTTAAAGGATTAACAATGGGGCTCGTAGTTCACTTAAACTTGAAGAAAAAAAATTCGTGAATTGTACTGTTTGGATGATTTGCATATATGTTTCGTAGATTATATAGAAGCAATATATACAATGATTTCAACCGTCTACCTGATCCATTCATTGTTTTACTTGTCGAAATTTACAAATAATTTCCTTTAAAGGATTAACAATGGGGCTCGTAGTTCACTTAAACTTGAAGAGCAAAAAATTGGCGATTTGTACTGTTTGGACGCTTTGCATATATGTTTCTTGGACTATATAGAAGCAATATATGCAATGATTTCAACAGTCTACCTGTTCCATTCATTGTTCTACTTGTCGAAATTTACAAATAATTTCCGATAAAGGATTAACAATGGGGCTCATTGTTCACTTAAACTTGAAGAACAAAAAATTGGCGAATGGTACTGTTTGGATGCTTTGCATATATGTTTCTTAGACTATATAGAAGCAATATATAGATTGATTTCAACCGCCTACCTGTTCCACTCATGTTCTACTTGTCGCAAGTTACAAATAATTTCCGTTAAAGTATTAACAATGGGGCTCGTAGTTCACTTAAACATGAAGATGAAATAATTGGCGAATTGTACTGTTTGGATGCTTTGCATATATGTTTCTTAGATTATATAGAAACAATATATACAAAGACTTCAACCGTCTACCTGTTCCATTCATTGTTCTAGTTGTCGAAAGTTACAAATAATTTCCGTTAAGGGATTAACAATGGGGCTCGTAGTTCACTTAAACTTGAAGAACAAAAAATTGGCGAATTGTACTGTTTGGATGCTTTGCATATATGTTTCTTAGACTATATAGAAGCAATATATACATTGATTTCAACCGGCTACCTGTTCCATTCATTGTTCTACTTGTCGCAAGTTACAAATAATTTCCGTTAAAGTATTAACAATGGGGCTCGTAGTTCACTTAAACTTGAAGAACAAAAAATTGGCGAATTGTACTGTTTGGATGCTTTGCATAGATGTTTCTTAGACTATTTAGAAGCAATATATAGAAAGATTTCACCCGTCTATCTGTACTATTCATTGTTCTACTTGTAGATATTTACAAATAATTGCCATTTCATGATTATCAATGGGGCTCGCTGTTCACTTATACTTGAAGAACAAAAATTGGCGAATTGTACTGATTGGATGCTTTGCATATATGTTTCTTAGACTATATAGAAGCAATATATACAAAGATTTCAACCGTCTACCTGTTCCATTCATTGTTCTACTTCTAGAAAGTTACAAATAATTTCCTTTAAAGGATTAACAATGGGGCTCGTAGTTCACTTAAACTTGAAGAACAAAAAATTGGCGAATGGTACTGTTTGGATGCTTTGCATATATGTTTCTTAGACTATATAGAAGCAATATATACATTGATTTCAACCGGCTACCTGTTCCATTCATTGTTCTACTTTGTCGCAAGTTACAAATAATTTCCGTTAAAGTATTAACAATGGGGCTCGTAGTTCACTTAAACTTGAAGATCAAATAATTGGCGAATTGTACTGTTTGGATGATATGCAGATATGTTTCATAGACTATATAGAAGTAATATAAACAATGATTTCAACCGTCTACCTGTTCCATTCATTGTTCTACTTGTCGAAAGTTACAAATAATTTCCGATAAATGATTAACCATTGGGGCTCATTGTTCACTTAAACTTGAAGAACAAAAAATTGGCGAATGGTACTGTTTGGATGCTTTGCATATATGTTTCTTAGACTATATGGAAGCAATATATACAAAGATTTCAACCGTCTACGTGTTCCAATCATTGTTCTACTTGTAGAAAGTTACAATTAATTTCCGTTAAAGGATTAACAATGGGGCTCGTAGTTCACTTAAACTTGAAGAAAAAAAATTCGTGAATTGTACTGTTTGGATGATTTGCATATATGTTTCGTAGATTATATAGAAGCAATATATACAATGATTTCAACCGTCTACCTGATCCATTCATTGTTTTACTTGTCGAAATTTACAAATAATTTCCTTTAAAGGATTAACAATGGGGCTCGTAGTTCACTTAAACTTGAAGAGCAAAAAATTGGCGATTTGTACTGTTTGGACGCTTTGCATATATGTTTCTTGGACTATATAGAAGAAATATATGCAATGATTTCAACAGTCTACCTGTTCCATTCATTGTTCTACTTGTCGAAATTTACAAATAATTTCCGATAAAGGATTAACAATGGGGCTCATTGTTCACTTAAACTTGAAGAACAAAAAATTGGCGAATGGTACTGTTTGGATGCTTTGCATATATGTTTCTTAGACTATATAGAAGCAATATATAGATTGATTTCAACTGCCTACCTGTTCCACTCATGTTCTACTTGTCGCAAGTTACAAATAATTTCCGTTAAAGTATTAACAATGGGGCTCGTAGTTCACTTAAACATGAAGATGAAATAATTGGCGAATTGTACTGTTTGGATGCTTTGCATATATGTTTCTTAGATTATATAGAAACAATATATACAAAGACTTCAACCGTCTACCTGTTCCATTCATTGTTCTAGTTGTCGAAAGTTACAAATAATTTCCGTTAAGGGATTAACAATGGGGATCGTAGTTTACTTAAACATGAAGAACAAAAAATTAGCGAATTGTACTGTTTGGATGCTTTGCATATATGTTTCTTAGACTATATAGAAGGAATATATACAATGATTTCAACCGTCTACCTATTCCATTCATTGTTCTACTTGCCGAAATTTACAAATAATTTCCTTTAAAGGATTAACAATGGGGCTCATTGTTCACTTAAACTTGAAGAACAAAAAATTGGCGAATTGTACTGTTTGGATGCTTTGCATATATGTTTCTTAGACTATATAGAAGCAATATATACATTGATTTCAACCGGCTACCTGTTCCATTCATTGTTCTACTTGTCGCAAGTTACAAATAATTTCCGTTAAAGTATTAACAATGGGGCTCGTAGTTCACTTAAACTTGAAGAACAAAAAATTGGCGAATTGTACTGTTTGGATGCTTTGCATATATGTTTCTTAGACTATATACAAGCAATATAGACAAAGATTTCAACCGTCTACCTGTTCCATTCATTGTTCTACTTGTCGAAAGTTACAAATAATTTCCTTTAAAGGATTAACAATGGGGCTCGTAGTTCACTTAAACTTGAAGAACAAAAAATTGGCGAATGGTACTGTTTGGATGCTTTGCATATATGTTTCTTAGACTATATAGAAGCAATATATACATTGATTTCAACCGGCTACCTGTTCCATTCATTGTTCTACTTGTCGCAAGTTACAAATAATTTCCGTTAAAGTATTCACAATGGGGCACGTAGTTCACTTAAACTTGAAGATCAAATAATTGGCGAATTGTACTGTTTGGACGCTTTGCATATATGTTTCTTAGACTATATAGAAGCAATATATACAATGACTTCAACAGTCTACCTGTTCCATTCATTGTTCTACTTGTCGAAATTTACAAATAATTTCCTTTAAAGGATTAACAATGGGGCTCGTAGTTCACTTAAACTTGAAGAACAAAAAATTGGCGAATGGTACTGTTTGGATGCTATGCATATATGTTTCTTAGATTATATAGACGCAATGTATACAATGGTTTCAACCGTCTACCTGTTCCATTCATTGTTCTACTTGTCGAAAGTTACAAATAATTACCGATAAACGATTAATCATTGGGGCTCATTGTTCACTTAAACTTGAAGAACAAAAAATTGGGGAATGGTACTGTTTGGATGCTTTGCATATATGTTTCTTAGACTATATGGAAGCAATGTATACAAAGATTTCACCCGTCTGTGTGTTCCAATCATTGTTCTACTTGTAGAAAGTTACAATTAATTTCCGTTAAAGATTAACAATGGGGCTCGTAGTTCACTTAAACTTGAAGAACAAAAAATTGGCGAATTGTACTGTTTGGATGCTTTGCATATATGTTTCGTAGGCTATATAGAAGCAATATATACAATGATTTCAACCGTCTACATGATCCATTCATTGTTCTACTTGTCGAAATTTACAAATAACTTCCTTTAAAGGATTAACAATGGGGCTCGTAGTTCACTTAAACTTGAAGAACAAAAAATTGGCGAATGGTACTGTTTGGATGCTTTGCATATATGTTTCTTAGACTATATAGAAGCAATATATACATTGATTTCAACCGGCTACCTGTTCCATTCATTGTTCTACTTCTAGAAAGTTACAAATAATTTCCGATAAAGGATTAACAATGGGGCTCATTGTTCACTTTAACTTGAAGAACAAAAAATTGGCGAATGGTACTGTTTGGATGCTTTGCATAGATGTTTCTTAGACTATTTAGAAGCAATATATAGAAAGATTTCACCCGTCTATCTGTACTATTCATTGTTCTACTTGTAGATATTTACAAATAATTGCCATTTCATGATTATCAATGGGGCTCGCTGTTCACTTATACTTGAAGAACAAAAATTGGCGAATTGTACTGATTGGATGCTTTGCATATATGTTTCTTAGACTATATAGAAGCAATATATACAAAGATTTCAACCGTCTACCTGTTCCATTCATTGTTCTACTTCTAGAAAGTTACAAATAATTTCCTTTAAAGGATTAACAATGGGGCTCGTAGTTCACTTAAACTTGAAGAACAAAAAATTGGCGAATGGTACTGTTTGGATGCTTTGCATATATGTTTCTTAGACTATATAGAAGCAATATATACATTGATTTCAACCGGCTACCTGTTCCATTCATTGTTCTACTTTGTCGCAAGTTACAAATAATTTCCGTTAAAGTATTAACAATGGGGCTCGTAGTTCACTTAAACTTGAAGATCAAATAATTGGCGAATTGTACTGTTTGGACGCTTTGCATATATGTTTCTTAGACTATATAGAAGCAATATATACAATGATTTCAACAGTCTACCTGTTCCATTCATTGTTCTACTTGTCGAAATTTACAAATAATTTCCTTTAAAGGATTAACAATGGGGCTCGTAGTTCACTTAAACTTGAAGAACAAAAAATTAGCGAATGGTACTGTTTGGATGCTTTGCGTTCATGTTTCTTAGACTATATGGAAGCAATATATACAAGGATTTCAACCGTCTACCTGTTCCATTCATTGTTCTACTTGTCGAAAGTTACAAATAATTACCGATAAAGGATTAACCATTGGGGCTCATTGTTCACTTAAATTTGAAGAACAAAAAATTGGCGAATTGTACTGTTTGGATGCTTTGCATATATGTTTCTTAGACTATATAGAAGCAATATATACACAGATTTCAACCGTCTACCTGTTCCATTCATTGTTCTACTTGTCGAAAGTTACAAATAATTACCGATAAAGGATTAACCATTGGGGCTCATTGTTCACTTAAACTTGAAGAACAAGAAATTGGCGAATTGTACTGTTTGGATGCTTTGCATAGATGTTTCTTAGACTATTTAGAAGCAATATATAGAAAGATTTCACCCGTCTACCTGTACTATTCACTGTTCTACTTGTAGATAGTTACAAATAATTGCCATTTCATGATTATCAATGGGGCTCGCTGTTCACTTATACTTGAAGAACAAAAAATTGGCGAATTGTACTGTTTGGATGCTTTGCATATATGTTTCTTAGACTATATAGAAGCAATATATACAAATATTTCAACCGTCTACCTGTTCCATTCATTGTTCTACTTGTCGAAAGTTACAAATAATTTCCTTTAAAGGATTAACAATGGGGCTCGTAGTTCACTTAAACTTGAAGAACAAAAAATTGGCGAATGGTACTGTTTGGTTGCTTTGCATATATGTTTCTTAGACTATATAGAAGCAATATATACATTGATTTCAACCGGCTACCTGTTCCATTCATTGTTCTACTTGTCGCAAGTTACAAATAATTTCCGTTAAAGTATTAACAATGGGGCTCGTAGTTCACTTAAACTTGAAGATCAAATAATTGGCGAATTGTACTGTTTGGACGCTTCGCATATATGTTTCTTAGACTATATAGAAGCAATATATACAAAGATTTCAACCGTCTACCTGTTCCATTCATTGTTCTACTTGTCGAAAATTACAAATAATTTCCGATAAAGGATAAACCATTGGGTACTCATTGTTCACTTAAACTTGAAGAACAAAAAATTGGCGAATGGTACTGTTTGGATGCTTTGCGTACATGTTTCTTAGACTATATGGAAGCAATATACACAAAGATTTCAACCGTCTACGTGTTCCAATCATTGTTCAACTTGTCGAAATTTACAATTAATTTCCTTCAAAGGATTAACAATGGGGCTCGTTGTTCACTTAAACTTGAAGAACAAAAAATTGGCGAATGGTACTGTTTGGATGCTTTGCATATATGTTTCTTAGACTATATGGAAGCAATATATACAAAGATTTCAACCGTCTACGTGTTCCAATCATTGTTCTGCTTGTAGAAAGTTACAATTAATTTCCGTTAAAGGATTAACAATGGGGCTCGTAGTTCACTTAAACTTGAAGAACAAAAAATTGGCGAATTGTACTCTTTGGATGCTTTGCATATATGTTTCTTAGACTATATAGTAGCAATATATACATTGATTTCAACCGTCTACCTGTTCCATTCATTGTTCTACCTTTCGCAAGTTACAAATAATTTCCGTTAAAGTATTAACAATGGGGCTCGTAGTTCACTTAAACTTGAAGATCAAATAATTGGCGAATTGTACTGTTTGGATGATATGCAGATATGTTTCTTAGACTATATAGAAGCAATATATACATTGATTTCAACCGGCTACCTGTTCCATTCATTGTTCTACTTGTCGCAAGTTACAAATAATTTCCGTTAAAGTATTAACAATGGGGCTCGTAGTTCACTTAAACTTGAAGATCAAATAATTGGCGAATTGTACTGTTTGGACGCTTTGCATATATGTTTCTTAGACTATATAGAAGCAATATATACAAAGATTTCAACCGTCTACCTGTTCCATTCATTGTTCTACTTGTCGAAAATTACAAATAATTTCCGATAAAGGATAAACCATTGGGACTCATTGTTCACTTAAACTTGAAGAACAAAAAATTGGCGAATGGTACTGTTTGGATGCTTTGCGTACATGTTTCTTAGACTATATGGAAGCAATATACACAAAGATTTCAACCGTCTACGTGTTCCAATCATTGTTCAACTTGTCGAAATTTACAAATAATTTCCTTCAAAGGATTAACAATGGGGCTCGTTGTTCACTTAAACTTGAAGAACAAAAAATTGGCGAATGGTACTGTTTGGATGCTTTGCATATATGTTTCTTAGACTATATGGAAGCAATATATACAAAGATTTCAACCGTCTACGTGTTCCAATCATTGTTCAACTTGTCGAAATTAACAAATAATTTCCTTCAAAGGATTAACAATGGGGCTCGTTGTTCACTTAAACTTGAAGAACAAAAAATTGGCGAATGGTACTGTTTGGTTGCTTTGCATATATGTTTCTTAGACTATATAGAAGCAATATATACATTGATTTCAACCGGCTACCTGTTCCATTCATTGTTCTACTTGTCGCAAGTTACAAATAATTTCCGTTAAAGTATTAACAATGGGGCTCGTAGTTCACTTAAACTTGAAGATCAAATAATTGGCGAATTGTACTGTTTGGACGCTTTGCATATATGTTTCTTAGACTATATAGAAGCAATATATACAAAGATTTCAACCGTCTACCTGTTCCATTCATTGTTCTACTTGTCGAAAATTACAAATAATTTCCGATAAAGGATAAACCATTGGGACTCATTGTTCACTTAAACTTGAAGAACAAAAAATTGGCGAATGGTACTGTTTGGATGCTTTGCGTACATGTTTCTTAGACTATATGGAAGCAATATACACAAAGATTTCAACCGTCTACGTGTTCCAATCATTGTTCAACTTGTCGAAATTTACAAATAATTTCCTTCAAAGGATTAACAATGGGGCTCGTTGTTCACTTAAACTTGAAGAACAAAAAATTGGCGAATGGTACTGTTTGGATGCTTTGCATATATGTTTCTTAGACTATATGGAAGCAATATATACAAAGATTTCAACCGTCTACCTATTCCATTCAATGTTCTACTTGTCGAAAGTTACAAATAATTTCCGATAAAGGATTAACTATTGGGGCTCATTGTTCACTTAAACTTGAAGAACAAAAAATTGGCGAATTGTACTGTTTGGATGCTTTGCATATATGTTTCTTAGACTATATAGAAGCAATATATACAAAGATTTCAACCGTCTACCTGTTCCATTCATTGTTCTACTTGTCGGAAGTTACAAATGATTTCCGATAAAGGATTAACAATGGGTCTCATTGTTCACTTAAACTTGAAGAACAAAAAATTGGCGAATGGTACTGTTTGGATGCTTTGCATATATGTTTCTTAGACTATATGGAAGCAATATATACAAAGATGTCAACCGTCTACGTGTTCCAATCATTGTTCTACTTGTCGAAATTTACAAATAATTTCCTTTAAAGGATTAACAATGGGGCTCGTAGTACACTTAAACTTGAAGAACAAAAAATTGGCGAATGGTACTGTTTGGATGCTTTGCATATAAGTTTCTTTGACTATATAGACGCAATATATACAAAGATTTCAACCGTCTACCTGTTCCATTCATTGTTCTACTTGTCGATAGTTACAAATAATTTCCGATAAAGGATTAACAATGGGTCTCATTGTTCACTTAAACTTGAAGAACAAAAAATTAGCGAATTGTACTGTTTGGATGCTTTGCATATATGTTTCTTAGACTATATAGAAGCAATATATACAAAGATTTCAACCGTCTACGTGTTCCAATCATTGTTCTACTTGTAGAAAGTTACAAATAATTTCCATTAAAGGATTAACAATGGGGCTCGTTGTTCACTTAAACTTGAAGAACAAAAAATTGGCGAATGGTACTGTTTGGATGCTTTGCATATATGTTTCTTAGACTATATAGAAGCAATATATACAAAGATTTCAACCGTCTACCTGTTCCATTCATTGTTCTACTTGTCGCAAGTTACAAATAATTTCCGATAAAGGATTAACCATTGGGGCTCATTGTTCACTTAAACTTGAAGAACAAAAAATTGGCGAATTGTACTGTTTGGATGCTTTGCATATATGTTTCTTGGACTATTTAGAAGCAATATATAGAAAGATTTCACCCGTCTACCTGTTCTATTCATTGTTCTACTTGTCGAAATTTACAAATAATTTCCGATAAAGGATTAACCATTGGGGCTCATTGTTCACTTAAACTTGAAGAACAAAAAATTGGCGAATGGTTCTGTTTGGATGCTTTGCATAGATGTTTCTTAGACTATTTAGAAGCAATATATAGAAAGATTTCACCCGTCTATCTGTACTATTCATTGTTCTACTTGTAGATATTTACAAATAATTGCCATTTCATGATTATCAATGGGGCTCGCTGTTCACTTATACTTGAAGAACAAAAATTGGCGAATTGTACTGATTGGATGCTTTGCATATATGTTTCTTAGACTATATAGAAGCAATATATACAAAGATTTCAACCGTCTACCTGTTCCATTCATTGTTCTACTTCTAGAAAGTTACAAATAATTTCCTTTAAAGGATTAACAATGGGGCTCGTAGTTCACTTAAACTTGAAGAACAAAAAATTGGCGAATGTTACTGTTTGGATGCTTTGCATATATGTTTCTTAGACTATATAGAAGCAATATATACATTGATTTCAACCGGCTACCTGTTCCATTCATTGTTCTTCTTTGTCGCAAGTTACAAATAATTTCCGTTAAAGTATTAACAATGGGGCTCGTAGTTCACTTAAACTTGAAGATCAAATAATTGGCGAATTGTACTGTTTGGACGCTTTGCATATATGTTTCTTAGACTATATAGAAGCAATATATACAATGATTTCAACAGTCTACCTGTTCCATTCATTGTTCTACTTGTCGAAATTTACAAATAATTTCCTTTAAAGGATTAACAATGGGGCTCGTAGTTCACTTAAACTTGAAGAACAAAAAATTAGCGAATGGTACTGTTTGGATGCTTTGCGTTCATGTTTCTTAGACTATATGGAAGCAATATATACAAGGATTTCAACCGTCTACCTGTTCCATTCATTGTTCTACTTGTCGAAAGTTACAAATAATTACCGATAAAGGATTAACCATTGGGGCTCATTGTTCACTTAAATTTGAAGAACAAAAAATTGGCGAATTGTACTGTTTGGATGCTTTGCATATATGTTTCTTAGACTATATAGAAGCAATATATACACAGATTTCAACCGTCTACCTGTTCCATTCATTGTTCTACTTGTCGAAAGTTACAAATAATTACCGATAAAGGATTAACCATTGGGGCTCATTGTTCACTTAAACTTGAAGAACAAGAAATTGGCGAATTGTACTGTTTGGATGCTTTGCATAGATGTTTCTTAGACTATTTAGAAGCAATATATAGAAAGATTTCACCCGTCTACCTGTACTATTCACTGTTCTACTTGTAGATAGTTACAAATAATTGCCATTTCATGATTATCAATGGGGCTCGCTGTTCACTTATACTTGAAGAACAAAAAATTGGCGAATTGTACTGTTTGGATGCTTTGCATATATGTTTCTTAGACTATATAGAAGCAATATATACAAATATTTCAACCGTCTACCTGTTCCATTCATTGTTCTACTTGTCGAAAGTTACAAATAATTTCCTTTAAAGGATTAACAATGGGGCTCGTAGTTCACTTAAACTTGAAGAACAAAAAATTGGCGAATGGTACTGTTTGGTTGCTTTGCATATATGTTTCTTAGACTATATAGAAGCAATATATACATTGATTTCAACCGGCTACCTGTTCCATTCATTGTTCTACTTGTCGCAAGTTACAAATAATTTCCGTTAAAGTATTAACAATGGGGCTCGTAGTTCACTTAAACTTGAAGATCAAATAATTGGCGAATTGTACTGTTTGGACGCTTCGCATATATGTTTCTTAGACTATATAGAAGCAATATATACAAAGATTTCAACCGTCTACCTGTTCCATTCATTGTTCTACTTGTCGAAAATTACAAATAATTTCCGATAAAGGATAAACCATTGGGTACTCATTGTTCACTTAAACTTGAAGAACAAAAAATTGGCGAATGGTACTGTTTGGATGCTTTGCGTACATGTTTCTTAGACTATATGGAAGCAATATACACAAAGATTTCAACCGTCTACGTGTTCCAATCATTGTTCAACTTGTCGAAATTTACAAATAATTTCCTTCAAAGGATTAACAATGGGGCTCGTTGTTCACTTAAACTTGAAGAACAAAAAATTGGCGAATGGTACTGTTTGGATGCTTTGCATATATGTTTCTTAGACTATATGGAAGCAATATATACAAAGATTTCAACCGTCTACGTGTTCCAATCATTGTTCTGCTTGTAGAAAGTTACAATTAATTTCCGTTAAAGGATTAACAATGGGGCTCGTAGTTCACTTAAACTTGAAGAACAAAAAATTGGCGAATTGTACTCTTTGGATGCTTTGCATATATGTTTCTTAGACTATATAGTAGCAATATATACATTGATTTCAACCGTCTACCTGTTCCATTCATTGTTCTACCTTTCGCAAGTTACAAATAATTTCCGTTAAAGTATTAACAATGGGGCTCGTAGTTCACTTAAACTTGAAGATCAAATAATTGGCGAATTGTACTGTTTGGATGATATGCAGATATGTTTCTTAGACTATATAGAAGCAATATATACATTGATTTCAACCGGCTACCTGTTCCATTCATTGTTCTACTTGTCGCAAGTTACAAATAATTTCCGTTAAAGTATTAACAATGGGGCTCGTAGTTCACTTAAACTTGAAGATCAAATAATTGGCGAATTGTACTGTTTGGACGCTTTGCATATATGTTTCTTAGACTATATAGAAGCAATATATACAATGATTTCAACCGTCTACCTGTTCCATTCATTGTTCTACTTGTCGAAATTTACAAATAATTTCCTTTAAAGGATTAACAATGGGGCTCGTAGTTCACTTAAACTTGAAGAACAAAAAATTAGCGAATGGTACTGTTTGGATGCTTTGCGTTCATGTTTCTTAGACTATATGGAAGCAATATATACAAGGATTTCAACCGTCTACCTGTTCCATTCATTGTTCTACTTGTCGAAAGTTACAAATAATTACCGATAAAGGATTAACCATTGGGGCTCATTGTTCACTTAAATTTGAAGAACAAAAAATTGGCGAATTGTACTGTTTGGATGCTTTGCATATATGTTTCTTAGACTATATAGAAGCAATATATACACAGATTTCAACCGTCTACCTGTTCCATTCATTGTTCTACTTGTCGAAAGTTACAAATAATTACCGATAAAGGATTAACCATTGGGGCTCATTGTTCACTTAAACTTGAAGAACAAGAAATTGGCGAATTGTACTGTTTGGATGCTTTGCATAGATGTTTCTTAGACTATTTAGAAGCAATATATAGAAAGATTTCACCCGTCTACCTGTACTATTCACTGTTCTACTTGTAGATAGTTACAAATAATTGCCATTTCATGATTATCAATGGGGCTCGCTGTTCACTTATACTTGAAGAACAAAAAATTGGCGAATTGTACTGTTTGGATGCTTTGCATATATGTTTCTTAGACTATATAGAAGCAATATATACAAATATTTCAACCGTCTACCTGTTCCATTCATTGTTCTACTTGTCGAAAGTTACAAATAATTTCCTTTAAAGGATTAACAATGGGGCTCGTAGTTCACTTAAACTTGAAGAACAAAAAATTGGCGAATGGTACTGTTTGGTTGCTTTGCATATATGTTTCTTAGACTATATAGAAGCAATATATACATTGATTTCAACCGGCTACCTGTTCCATTCATTGTTCTACTTGTCGCAAGTTACAAATAATTTCCGTTAAAGTATTAACAATGGGGCTCGTAGTTCACTTAAACTTGAAGATCAAATAATTGGCGAATTGTACTGTTTGGACGCTTCGCATATATGTTTCTTAGACTATATAGAAGCAATATATACAAAGATTTCAACCGTCTACCTGTTCCATTCATTGTTCTACTTGTCGAAAATTACAAATAATTTCCGATAAAGGATAAACCATTGGGTACTCATTGTTCACTTAAACTTGAAGAACAAAAAATTGGCGAATGGTACTGTTTGGATGCTTTGCGTACATGTTTCTTAGACTATATGGAAGCAATATACACAAAGATTTCAACCGTCTACGTGTTCCAATCATTGTTCAACTTGTCGAAATTTACAAATAATTTCCTTCAAAGGATTAACAATGGGGCTCGTTGTTCACTTAAACTTGAAGAACAAAAAATTGGCGAATGGTACTGTTTGGATGCTTTGCATATATGTTTCTTAGACTATATGGAAGCAATATATACAAAGATTTCAACCGTCTACGTGTTCCAATCATTGTTCTGCTTGTAGAAAGTTACAATTAATTTCCGTTAAAGGATTAACAATGGGGATCGTAGTTCACTTAAACTTGAAGAACAAAAAATTGGCGAATTGTACTCTTTGGATGCTTTGCATATATGTTTCATAGACTATATAGTAGCAATATATACATTGATTTCAACCGTCTACCTGTTCCATTCATTGTTCTACCTTTCGCAAGTTACAAATAATTTCCGTTAAAGTATTAACAATGGGGCTCGTAGTTCACTTAAACTTGAAGATCAAATAATTGGCGAATTGTACTGTTTGGATGATATGCAGATATGTTTCTTAGACTATATAGAAGCAATATATACATTGATTTCAACCGGCTACCTGTTCCATTCATTGTTCTACTTGTCGCAAGTTACAAATAATTTCCGTTAAAGTATTAACAATGGGGCTCGTAGTTCACTTAAACTTGAAGATCAAATAATTGGCGAATTGTACTGTTTGGACGCTTTGCATATATGTTTCTTAGACTATATAGAAGCAATATATACAAAGATTTCAACCGTCTACCTGTTCCATTCATTGTTCTACTTGTCGAAAATTACAAATAATTTCCGATAAAGGATAAACCATTGGGACTCATTGTTCACTTAAACTTGAAGAACAAAAAATTGGCGAATGGTACTGTTTGGATGCTTTGCGTACATGTTTCTTAGACTATATGGAAGCAATATATACAAAGATTTCAACCGTCTACCTGTTCCATTCATTGTTCTACTTGTCGAAATTTACAAATAATTTCCTTTAAAGGATTAACAATGGGGTTCGTAGTTCACTTAAACTTGAAGAACAAAAAATTGTCGAATTGTACAGTTTGGATGCTTTGCATATATGTTTCTTAGACTATTTAGAAGCAGTATATAGAAAGATTTCACCCGTCTACCTGCACTATTCATTATTCTACTTGTAGAAAGTTACAAATAATTTCCATTTCATGATTATCAATGGGGCTCGCTGTTCACTTAAACTTGAAGATCAAAAAATTGGCGATTGTTACTGTTTAGATGCTTTGCATATAGGTTTCTTAGACTATATAGAAGCAACATATACAAAGATTTCAACCGTCTACCTGTTCTATTCATTGTTCTACTTGTCGAAATTTACAAATAATTTCCGATAAAGGATTAACCATTGGGGCTCATTGTTCACTTAAACTTGAAGAACAAAAAATTGGCGAATGGTACTGTTTGGATGCTTTGCGTACATGTTTCTTAGACTATATGGAAGCAATATATACAAAGATTTCAACCGTCTACCTGTTCCATTCATTGTTCTACTTGTCGAAAATTACAAATAATTTCCATTTCATGATTATCAATGGGGCTCGCTGTTCACTTAAACTTGAAGATCAAAAAATTGGCGATTGTTACTGTTTAGATGCTTTGCATATCGGTTTCTTAGACTATATAGAAGCAACATATACAAAGATTTCAACCGTCTACCTGTTCCATTCATTGTTCTACTTGTCGAAAGTTACAAATAATTTCCGATAAAGGATTAACCATTGGGGCTCATTGTTCACTTAAACTTGAAGAACAAAAAATTGGCGAATTGTACTGTTTGGATGCTTTGCATATATGTTTCTTAGACTATTTAGAAGCAATATACAGAAAGATTTCACCCGTCTACCTGTACTATTCATTGTTCTACTTGTCGCAAGTTACAAATAATTTCCGATAAAGGATTAACCATTGGGGCTCATTGTTCACTTAAACTTGAAGAACAAAAAATTGGCGAATGGTACTGTTTGGATGCTTTGCATATATGTTTCTTAGAGTATATAGAAGCAATATATACAAAGATTTCAACCGTCTACCTATTCCATTCATTGTTCTACTTGTCGAAATTTACAAATAATTTCCGATAAAGGATTAACCATTGGGGCTCGTAGTACACTTAAACTTGAAGAACAAAAAATTGGCGAATGGTACTGTTTGGATGCTTTGCATATATGTTTCATAGACTATATAGACGCAATATATACAAAGATTTCAACCGTCTACCTGTTCCATTCATTGTTCTACTTGTCGAAAGTTGCAAATAATTTCCGGTAAAGGATTAACAATGGGTCTCATTGTTCAGTTAATCTTGAAGAACAAAAAATTGGCGAATTGTACTGTTTGGATGCTTTGCATATATGTTTCTTAGACTATATAGAAGCAATATATACAAAGATTTCAACCGTCTACGTGTTCCAATCATTGTTCTACTTGTAGAAAGTTACAATTAATTTCCGTTAAAGGATTAACAATGGGGCTCGAAGTTCACTTAAACTTGAAGAACAAAAAATTGGCGAATTGTACTGTTTGGATGCTTTGCATATATGTTTCGTAGACTATATAGAAGCAATATATACAATGATTTCAACCGTCTACATGATCCATTCATTGTTCTACTTGTCGAAATTTACAAATAATTTCCTTTAAAGGATTAACAATGGGGTTCGTAGTTCACTTAAACTTGAAGAACAAAAAATTGTCGAATTGTACAGTTTGGATGCTTTGCATATATGTTTCTTAGACTATTTAGAAGCAGTATATAGAAAGATTTCACCCGTCTACCTGCACTATTCATTATTCTACTTGTAGAAAGTTACAAATAATTTCCATTTCATGATTATCAATGGGGCTCGCTGTTCACTTAAACTTGAAGATCAAAAAATTGGCGATTGTTACTGTTTAGATGCTTTGCATATAGGTTTCTTAGACTATATAGAAGCAACATATACAAAGATTTCAACCGTCTACCTGTTCTATTCATTGTTCTACTTGTCGAAATTTACAAATAATTTCCGATAAAGGATTAACCATTGGGGCTCATTGTTCACTTAAACTTGAAGAACAAAAAATTGGCGAATGGTACTGTTTGGATGCTTTGCGTACATGTTTCTTAGACTATATGGAAGCAATATATACAAAGATTTCAACCGTCTACCTGTTCCATTCATTGTTCTACTTGTCGAAAATTACAAATAATTTCCATTTCATGATTATCAATGGGGCTCGCTGTTCACTTAAACTTGAAGATCAAAAAATTGGCGATTGTTACTGTTTAGATGCTTTGCATATCGGTTTCTTAGACTATATAGAAGCAACATATACAAAGATTTCAACCGTCTACCTGTTCCATTCATTGTTCTACTTGTCGAAAGTTACAAATAATTTCCGATAAAGGATTAACCATTGGGGCTCATTGTTCACTTAAACTTGAAGAACAAAAAATTGGCGAATTGTACTGTTTGGATGCTTTGCATATATGTTTCTTAGACTATTTAGAAGCAATATATAGAAAGATTTCACCCGTCTACCTGTACTATTCATTGTTCTACATGTCGAAATTTACAAATAATTTCCTTTAAAGGATTAACAATGGGGCTCGTAGTTCACTTAAACTTGAAGAACAAAAAATTGGCGAATTGTACTTTTTGGATGCTTTGCATATATGTTTCGTAGGCTATATTGAAGCAATATATACAATGTTTTCAACCGTCTACCTGATCCATTCATTGTTCTACTTGTCGAAATTTACAAATAATTTCCTTTAAAGGATTAACAATGGGGCTCGTAGTTCACTTAAACTTGAAGAACAAAGAATTGGCGAATTGTACTTTTTGGATGCTTTGCATATATGTTTCGTAGGCTATATAGAAGCAATATATACAATGATTTCAACCGTCTACCTGATCCATTCATTGTTCTACATGTCGAAATTTACAAATAATTTCCTTTAAAGGATTAACAATGGGGCTCGTAGTTCACTTAAACTTGAAGAACAAAAAATTGGCGAATTGTACTGTTTGGATGCTTTGCATATATGTTTCTTATACTATATAGAAGCAATATATACAAAGATTTCAACCGTCTACCTGTTCCATTCATTGTTCTACTTGTCGAAAGTTACAAATAATTTCCGATAAAGGATTAACAATGGGGCTCATTGTTCACTTAAACTTGAAGAACAAAGAATTGGCGAATTGTACTGTTGGGATGCTTTGCATATATGTTTCGTAGGCTATATAGAAGCAATATATACAATGATTTCAACCGTCTACATGATCCATTCATTGTTCTACTTGTCGAAATTTACAAATAATTTCCTTTAAAGGATTAACAATGGGGCTCGTAGTTCACTTAAACTTGAAGAACAAAAAATTGGCGAATGGTACTGTTTGGATGCTTTGCATATATGTTTCTTAGACTATATAGAAGCAATATATACATTGATTTCAACCGTCTACCTGTTCCATTCATTGTTCTACTTGTCGAAATTTACAAATAATTTCCTTTAAAGGATTAACAATGGGGCTCGTAGTTCACTTAAACTTGAAGAACAAAAAATTGGCGAATGGTACTGTTTGGATGCTTTGCCTATATGTTTCTTAGACTATATAGACGCAATATATACAAAGATTTCAACCGTCTACCTGTTCCATTCATTGTTCTAGTTGTCGAAAGTTACAAATAATTTCCTTTAAAGGATTAACAATGGGGCTCGTAGTTCACTTAAACTTGAAGAACAAAAAATTGGCGAATGGTACTGTTTGGATGCTTTGCATATATGTTTCTTAGATTATATAGAAGCAATATATACAAAGATTTCAACCGTCTACCTGTTCCATTCATTGTTCTACTTGTCGAAAATTACAAATAATTTCCGATAAAGGATTAACCATTGGGGCTCATTGTTCACTTAAACTTGAAGAACAAAAAATTGGCGAATGGTACTGTTTGGATGCTTTGCGTACAGGTTTCTTAGACTATATGGAAGCAATATATACAAAGATTTCAACCGTGTACCTGTTCCAATCATTGTTCTACTTGTCGAAATTTACAAATAATCTCCTTTAAAGGATTAACAATCGGGCTCATTGTTCACTTAAACTTGAAGAACAAAAAATTGGCGAATTGTACTGTTTGGATGCTTTGCATATATGTTTCTTAGACTATATGGAAGCAATATATACAAAGATTTCAACCGTCTGCGTGTTCCAATCATTGTTCTACTTGTAGAAAGTTACAATTAATTTCCGTTAAAGGATTAACAATGAGACTCGTAGTTCACTTAAACTTGAAGAACGAAAAATTGGCGAATTGTACTGTTTGGATGCTTTGCATATATGTTTCGTAGGCTATATAGAAGCAATATATACAATGATTTCAACCGTCTACCTGATCCATTCATTGTTCTACTTGTCGAAATTTACAAATAATTTCCGATAAAGGATTAACCATTGGGGCTCATTGTTCACTTAAACTTGTAGAACAAAAAATTGGCGAATTGTACTGTTTGGATGCTTTGCATATATGTTTCTTAGACTATATAGAAGCAATATATACAAAGATTTCAACCGTCTACCTGTTCCATTCATTGTTCTACTTGTCGAAAGTTACAAATAATTTCCTTTAAAGGATTAACAATGGGGCTCGTTGTTCACTTAAACTTGAAGAACAATAAATTGGCGAATTGACTGTTTGGATGCTTTGGATATATGTTTCTTAGACTATATAGAAGCAATATATACAAAGATTTCAACCGTCTACCTATTCCATTCATTGTTCTACTTGTCGAAATTTACAATTAATTTCCGTTAAAGGATTAACAATGGGGCTCGTAGTTCACTTAAACTTGAAGAACAAAAAATTGGCGAATTGTACTGTTTGGATGCTTTGCATATATGTTTCTTTGACTATTTAGAAGCAATATATAGAAAGATTTCACCCGTCTACCTGTACTATTCATTGTTCTACTTGTAGAAAGTTACAAATAATTTCCATTTCATGATTATCAATGGGGCTCGCTATTCACTTAAACTTGAAGAACAAAAAATTGGCGATTGTTACTGTTTAGATGCTTTGCATATAGGTTTCGTAGACTATATAGAAGCAACATATACAAAGATTTCAACCGTCTACCTGTTCCATTCATTGTTCTGCTTGTCGAAAATTACAAATAATTTCCTTTAAAGGATTAACAATGGGGCTCGTTGTTCACTTAAACTTGAAGAACAATAAATTGGCGAATTTTACTGTTTGGATGCTTTGCATATATGTTTCTTTGACTATTTAGAAGCAATATATAGAAAGATTTCACCCGTCTACCTGTACTATTCATTGTTCTACTTGTAGAAAGTTACAAATAATTTCCATTTCATGATTATCAATGGGGCTCGCTATTCACTTAAACTTGAAGAACAAAAAATTGGCGATTGTTACTGTTTAGATGCTTTGCATATAGGTTTCGTAGACTATATAGAAGCAACATATACAAAGATTTCAACCGTCTACCTGATCTATTCATTGTTCTACTTGTCGAAATTTACAAATAATTTCCTTTAAAGGATTAACAATGGGGCTCGTAGTTCACTTAAACTTGAAGAACAAAAAATTGGCGAATGGTACTGTTTGGATGCTTTGCATATATGTTTCTTAGATTATATAGAAGCAACATATACAAAGATTTCAACCGTCTACCTGTTCCATTCATTGTTCTACTTGTCGAAAATTACAAATAATTTCCGATAAAGGATTAACCATTGGGGCTCATTGTTCACTTAAACTTGAAGAACAAAAAATTGGCGAATGGTACTGTTTGGATGCTTTGCGTACATGTTTCTTAGACTATATGGAAGCAATATATACAAAGATTTCAACCGTGTACCTGTTCCAATCATTGTTCTACTTGTCGAAATTTACAAATAATCTCCTTTAAAGGATTAACAATCGGGCTCATTGTTCACTTAAACTTGAAGAACAAAAAATTGGCGAATTGTACTGTTTGGATGCTTTGCATATATGTTTCTTAGACTATATGGAAGCAATATATACAAAGATTTCAACCGTCTGCGTGTTCCAATCATTGTTCTACTTGTAGAAAGTTACAATTAATTTCCGTTAAAGGATTAACAATGAGA
This sequence comes from Cerceris ruficornis, assembly GCA_963989415.1. Classification (NCBI taxonomy): domain Eukaryota; kingdom Metazoa; phylum Arthropoda; class Insecta; order Hymenoptera; family Crabronidae; genus Cerceris; species Cerceris ruficornis. The sequence continues at coordinate 134,525 of CAXDIW010000419.1, forward strand.
CTCGTAGTTCACTTAAACTTGAAGAACGAAAAATTGGCGAATTGTACTGTTTGGATGCTTTGCATATATGTTTCGTAGGTTATATAGAAGCAATATATACAATGATTTCAACCGTCTACCTGATCCATTCATTGTTTTACTTGTCGAAATTTACAAATAATTTCCTTTAAAGGATTAACAATGGGGCTCGTAGTTCACTTAAACTTCAGGATCAAAAAATTTGCGAATTGTACTGTGTGGATGCTTTGCATATGTGTTTCTTAGACTATTTAGAAGCACTATATAGATAGATTTCACCCGTCTACGTGTTCCAATCATTGTTCTACTTGTCGAAATTTACAAATAATTTCCTTTAAAGGATTAACAATGGGGCTCGTTGTTCACTTAAACTTGAAGAACAAAAAATTGCGAATGGTACTGTTTGGATGCTTTGCATATATGTTTCTTAGACTATATAGAAGCAATATATACATTGATTTCAACCGGCTACCTGTTCCATTCATTGTTCTACTTGTCGCAAGTTACAAATAATTTCCGTTAAAATATTAACAATGGGGCTCGTAGTTCACTTAAACTTGAAGATCAAATAATTGGCGAATTGTACTGTTTGGACGCTTTGCATATATGTTTCTTAGACTATATAGAAGCAATATATACAATGATTTCAACAGTCTACCTGTTCCATTCATTGTTCTACTTGTCGAAATTTACAAATAATTTCCTTTAAAGGATTAACAATGGGGCTCGTACTTCACTTAAACTTGAAGAACAAAAAATTGGCGAATGGTACTGTTTGGATGCTTTGCATATATGTTTCTTAGATTATATAGACGCAATATATACAAGGATTTCAACCGTCTACCTGTTCCATTCATTGTTCTACTTGTCGAAAGTTACATATAATTACCGATAATGGATAAACCATTGGGGCTCATTGTTCACTTAAACTTGAAGAACAAAAAATTGCGAATGGTACTGTTTGGATGCTTTGCATATATGTTTCTTAGACTATATAGAAGCAATATATACATTGATTTCAACCGGCTACCTGTTCCATTCATTGTTCTACTTGTCGCAAGTTACAAATAATTTCCGTTAAAGTATTAACAATGGGGCTCGTAGTTCACTTAAACTTGAAGGTCAAATAATTGGCGGATTGTACTGTTTGGATGATCTGCAGATATGTTTCTTAGACTATATAGAAGCAATATATACAATGATTTCAACCGTCTACCTGTTCCATTCATTGTTCTACTTGTCGAAAGTTACAAATAATTTCCGTTAAGGGATTAACAATGGGGATCGTAGTTTACTTAAACTTGAAGAACAAAAAATTGGCGAATGGTACTGTTTGGATGCTTTGCATATATGTTTCTTAGATTATATAGACGCAGTATATACAAGGATTTCAACCGTCTACCTGTTCCATTCATTGTTCTACCTGTCGAAAGTTACAAATAATTACCGATAATGGATAAACCATTGGGGCTCATTGTTCACTTAAACTTGAAGTACAAGAAATTGGCGAATTGTACTGTTTGGATGCTTTGCATATATGTTTCTTAGACTATATAGAAGCAATATATACATTGATTTCAACCATCTACCTGTTCCATTCATTGTTCTACTTGTCGCAAGTTACAAATAATTTTCGTTAAAGTATTAACAATGGGGCTCGTAGTTTACTTAAACTTGAAGAACAAAAAATTGCGAATGGTACTGTTTGGATGCTTTGCATATAAGTTTCTTAGACTATATGGAAGCAATATATACAAAGATTTCAACCGTCTACGTGTTCCAATCATTGTTCTACTTGTAGAAAGTTACAATTAATTTCCGTTAAAGGATTAACAATGGGGCTCGTAGTTCACTTAAACTTGAAGAACAAAAAATTCGTGAATTGTACTGTTTGGATGCTTTGCATATATGTTTCGTAGATTATATAGAAGCAATATATGCAATGATTTCAACCGTCTACCTGATCCATTCATTGTTTTACTTGTCGAAATTTACAAATAATTTCCTTTAAAGGATTAACAATGGGGCTCGTAGTTCACTTAAACTTGAAGAACAAAAAATTGACGAATGGTACTATTTGGATGCTTTGCATATATGTTTCTTAGACTATATAGAAGCATTATATACAATGATTTCAACAGTCTACCTGTTCCATTCATTGTTCTACTTGTCGAAATTTACAAATAATTTCCTTTAAAGGATTAACAATGGGGCTCGTACTTCACTTAAACTTGAAGAACAAAAAATTGGCGAATGGTACTGTTTGGATGCTTTGCATATATGTTTCTTAGATTATATAGACGCAATATATACAAGGATTTCAACCGTCTACCTGTTCCATTCATTGTTCTACTTGTCGAAAGTTACAAATAATTACCGATAATGGATAAACCATTGGGGCTCATTGTTCACTTAAACTTGAAGTACAAGAAATTGGCGAATTGTACTGTTTGGATGCTTTGCATATATGTTTCTTAGATTATATAGACGCAATATATACAAGGATTTCAACCGTCTACCTGTTCCATTCATTGTTCTACTTGTCGAAAGTTACAAATAATTACCGATAATGGATAAACCATTGGGGCTCATTGTTCACTTAAACTTGAAGTACAAGAAATTGGCGAATTGTACTGTTTGGATGCTTTGCATATATGTTTCTTAGACTATATAGAAGCAATATATACATTGATTTCAACCATCTACCTGTTCCATTCATTGTTCTACTTGTCGCAAGTTACAAATAATTTCCGTTAAAGTATTAACAATGGGGCTCGTAGTTCACTTAAACTTGAAGATCAAATAATTGGCGGATTGTACTGTTTGGATGATCTGCAGATATGTTTCTTAGACTATATAGAAGCAATATATACAATGATTTCAACCGTCTACCTGTTCCATTCATTGTTCTACTTTTCGAAATTTACAAATAATTTCCTTTAAAGGATTAACAATGCGGCTCGTTGTTCACTTAAACTTGAAGAACAAAAAATTGGCGAATGGTACTGTTTGGATGCTTTGCATATATATTTCTTAGACTATATAGAAGCAATATATACATTGATTTCAACCATCTACCTGTTCCATTCATTGTTCTACTTGTCGCAAGTTACAAATAATTTCCGTTAAAGTATTAACAATGGGGCTCGTAGTTCACTTAAACTTGAAGAACAAAAAATTGGCGAATGGTACTGTTTGGATGCTTTGCGTACATGTTTCTTAGACTATATGGAAGCAATATATACAAAGATTTCAACCGTCTACGTGTTCCAATCATTGTTCTACTTGTCGAAATTTACAAATAATTTCCGTTAAAGGATTAACAATGGGGCTCGTAGTTCACTTAAACTTGAAGAACAAAAAATTCGTGAATTGTACTGTTTGGATGCTTTGCATATATGTTTCGTAGATTATATAGAAGCAATATATGCAATGATTTCAACCGTCTACCTGATCCATTCATTGTTTTACTTGTCGAAATTTACAAATAATTTCCTTTAAAGGATTAACAATGGGGCTCGTAGTTCACTTAAACTTGAAGAACAAAAAATTGGCGAATTGTACTGTTTGGATGCTTTGCATATATGTTTCTTAGACTATATAGAATCAATATATACAATGATTTCAACAGTCTATCTGTTCCATTCATTGTTCTACTTGTCGAAATTTACAAATAATTTCCTTTGAAGGATTAACAATGGGGCTCGTAGTTCACTTAAACTTGAAGAACAAAAAATTGGCGAATGGTACTGTTTGGATGCTTTGCGTACATGTTTCTTAGACTATATGGAAGCAATATATACAAAGATTTCAACCGTCTACGTGTTCCAATCATTGTTCTACTTGTCGAAATTTACAAATAATTTCCTTTAAAGGATTAACAATGGGGCTCGTTGTTCACTTAAACTTGAAGAACAAAAAATTGCGAATGGTACTGTTTGGATGCTTTGCATATATGTTTCTTAGACTATATAGAAGCAATATATTCATTGATTTCAACCGGCTACCTGTTCCATTCATTGTTCTAATTGTCGCAAGTTACAAATAATTTCCGTTAAAGGATTAACAATGGGGCTCGTAGTTCACTTAAACTTGAAGAACAAAAAATTGGCGAATGGTACTATTTGGATGCTTTGCGTACATGTTTCCTAGACTATATGGAAGCAATATATACAAAGATTTCAACCGTCTACGTGTTCCAATCATTGTTCTACGTGCCGAAATTTACAATTAATTTCCTTTAAAGGATTAACAATGGGGCTCGTAGTTCACTTAAACTTGAAGAACAAAAAATTGGCGAATTGTACTGTTTGGATGCTTTGCATATATGTTTCTTAGACTATGTAGAATCAATATATACAATGATTTCAACAGTCTATCTGTTCCATTCATTGTTCTACTTGTCGAAATTTACAAATAATTTCCGTTAAAGGATTAACAATGGGGCTCGTAGTTCACTTAAACTTGAAGAACAAAAAATTCGTGAATTGTACTGTTTGGATGCTTTGCATATATGTTTCGTAGATTATATAGAAGCAATATATGCAATGATTTCAACCGTCTACCTGATCCATTCATTGTTTTACTTGTCGAAATTTACAAATAATTTCCTTTAAAGGATTAACAATGGGGCTCGTAGTTCACTTAAACTTGAAGAAAAAAAATTGGCGATTTGTACTGTTTGGATGCTTTGCATATATGTTTCTTAGACTATATAGAATCAATATATACAATGATTTCAACAGTCTACCTGTTCCATTCATTGTTCTACTTGTCGAAATTTACAAATAATTTCCTTTGAAGGATTAACAATGGGGCTCGTAGTTCACTTAAACTTGAAGAACAAAAAATTGGCGAATGGTACTGTTTGGATGCTTTGCGTACATGTTTCTTAGACAATATGGAAGCAATATATACAAAGATTTCAACCGTCTACGTGTTCCAATCATTGTTCTACTTGTCGAAATTTACAAATAATTTCCTTTAAAGGATTAACAATGGGGCTCGTTGTTCACTTAAACTTGAAGAACAAAAAATTGCGAATGGTACTGTTTGGATGCTTTGCATATATGTTTCTTAGACTATATAGAAGCAATATATACATTGATTTCAACCGGCTACCTGTTCCATTCATTGTTCTACTTGTCGCAAGTTACAAATAATTTCCGTTAAAGTATTAACAATGGGGCTCGTAGTTCACTTAAACTTGAAGATCAAATAATTGGCGAATTGTACTGTTTGGACGCTTTGCTTATATGTTTCTTAGACTATATAGAAGCAATATATACATTGATTTCAACCGGCTACCTGTTCCATTCATTGTTCTAATTGTCGCAAGTTACAAATAATTTCCGTTAAAGGATTAACAATGGGGCTCGTAGTTCACTTAAACTTGAAGAACAAAAAATTGGCGAATGGTACTATTTGGATGCTTTGCGTACATGTTTCCTAGACTATATGGAAGCAATATATACAAAGATTTCAACCGTCTACGTGTTCCAATCATTGTTCTACTTGCCGAAATTTACAATTAATTTCCTTTAAAGGATTAACAATGGGGCTCGTAGTTCACTTAAACTTGAAGAACAAAAAATTGGCGAATTGTACTGTTTGGATGCTTTGCATATATGTTTCTTAGACTATGTAGAATCAATATATACAATGATTTCAACAGTCTATCTGTTCCATTCATTGTTCTACTTGTCGAAATTTACAAATAATTTCCGTTAAAGGATTAACAATGGGGCTCGTAGTTCACTTAAACTTGAAGAACAAAAAATTCGTGAATTGTACTGTTTGGATGCTTTGCATATATGTTTCGTAGATTATATAGAAGCAATATATGCAATGATTTCAACCGTCTACCTGATCCATTCATTGTTTTACTTGTCGAAATTTACAAATAATTTCCTTTAAAGGATTAACAATGGGGCTCGTAGTTCACTTAAACTTGAAGAAAAAAAATTGGCGATTTGTACTGTTTGGATGCTTTGCATATATGTTTCTTAGACTATATAGAATCAATATATACAATGATTTCAACAGTCTACCTGTTCCATTCATTGTTCTACTTGTCGAAATTTACAAATAATTTCCTTTGAAGGATTAACAATGGGGCTCGTAGTTCACTTAAACTTGAAGAACAAAAAATTGGCGAATGGTACTGTTTGGATGCTTTGCGTACATGTTTCTTAGACAATATGGAAGCAATATATACAAAGATTTCAACCGTCTACGTGTTCCAATCATTGTTCTACTTGTCGAAATTTACAAATAATTTCCTTTAAAGGATTAACAATGGGGCTCGTTGTTCACTTAAACTTGAAGAACAAAAAATTGCGAATGGTACTGTTTGGATGCTTTGCATATATGTTTCTTAGACTATATAGAAGCAATATATACATTGATTTCAACCGGCTACCTGTTCCATTCATTGTTCTACTTGTCGCAAGTTACAAATAATTTCCGTTAAAGTATTAACAATGGGGCTCGTAGTTCACTTAAACTTGAAGATCAAATAATTGGCGAATTGTACTGTTTGGACGCTTTGCATATATGTTTCTTAGACTATATAGAAGCAATATATACAATGATTTCAACAGTCTACCTGTTCCATTCATTGTTCTACTTGTCGAAATTTACAAATAATTACCGATAATGGATAAACCATTGGGGCTCATTGTTCACTTAAACTTGAAGTACAAGAAATTGGCGAATTGTACTGTTTGGATGCTTTGCATATATGTTTCTTAGACTATATAGAAGCAATATATACATTGATTTCAACCATCTACCTGTTCCATTCATTGTTCTACTTGTCGCAAGTTACAAATAATTTCCGTTAAAGTATTAACAATGGGGCTCGTAGTTCACTTAAACTTGAAGACCAAATAATTGGCGGATTGTACTGTTTGGATGATCTGCAGATATGTTTCTTAGACTATATAGAAGCAATATATACAATGATTTCAACCGTCTACCTGTTCCATTCATTGTTCTACTTGTTGAAAGTTACAAATAATTTCCGTTAAGGGATTAACAATGGGGATCGTAGTTTACTTAAACTTGAAGAACAAAAAATTGGCGAATTGTACTGTTTGGATGCTTTGCATATATGTTTCTTAGATTATATAGAAGCAATATATACAAAGATTTCAACCGTCTACGTGTTCCAATCATTGTTCTACTTTTCGAAATTTACAAATAATTTCCTTTAAAGGATTAACAATGCGGCTCGTTGTTCACTTAAACTTGAAGAACAAAAAATTGGCGAATGGTACTGTTTGGATGCTTTGCATATATATTTCTTAGACTATATAGAAGCAATATATAGAAAGATTTCACCCGTCTACCTGTACTATTCATTGTTCTACTTGTCGAAATTTACAAATAATTTCCTTTGAAGGATTAACAATGGGGCTCGTAGTTCACTTAAACTTGAAGAACAAAAAATTGGCGAATGGTACTGTTTGGATGCTTTGCGTACATGTTTCTTAGACTATATGGAAGCAATATATACAAAGATTTCAACCGTCTACGTGTTCCAATCATTGTTCTACTTGTCGAAATTTACAAATAATTCCCTTTAAAGGATTAACAATGGGGCTCGTTGTTCACTTATACTTGAAGAACAAAAAATTGCGAATGGTACTGTTTGGATGCTTTGCATATATGTTTCTTAGACTATATAGAAGCAATATATTCATTGATTTCAACCGGCTACCTGTTCCATTCATTGTTCTAATTGTCGCAAGTTACAAATAATTTCCGTTAAAGGATTAACAATGGGGCTCGTTGTTCACTTAAACTTGAAGAACAAAAAATTGGCGAATGGTACTATTTGGATGCTTTGCGTACATGTTTCCTAGACTATATGGAAGCAATATATACAAAGATTTCAACCGTCTACGTGTTCCAATCATTGTTCTACTTGCCGAAATTTACAATTAATTTCCTTTAAAGGATTAACAATGGGGCTCGTAGTTCACTTAAACTTGAAGAACAAAAAATTGGCGAATTGTACTGTTTGGATGCTTTGCATATATGTTTCTTAGATTATATAGAAGCAATATATACAAAGATTTCAACCGTCTACCTGTTCCATTCATTGTTCTGCTTGTCGAAAATTACAAATAATTTCCTTTAAAGGATTAACTATGGGGCTCGTTGTTCACTTAAACTTGAAGAACAATAAATTGGCGAATTTAACTGTTTGGATGCTTTGCATATATGTTTCTTTGACTATTTAGAAGCAATATATAGAAAGATTTCACCCGTCTACCTGTACTATTCATTGTTCTACTTGTAGAAAGTTACAAATAATTTCCATTTCATGATTATCAATGGGGCTCGCTGTTCACTTAAACTTGAAGAACAAAAAATTGGCGATTGTTACTGTTTAGATGCTTTGCATATAGGTTTCTTAGACTACATACAAGCAACATATACAAAGATTTCAACCGTCTACCTGTACTATTCATTGTTCTACTTGTAGAAAGTTACAAATAATTTCCGTTTCATGATTATCAATGGGGCTCGTTGTTCACTTAAACTTGAAGAACAAAAAATTGGCGAATGGTACTGTTTGGATGCTTTGCATATATGTTTCTTAGATTATATAGAAGCAATATATACAAAGATTTCAACCGTCTACCTGTTCCATTCATTGTTCTGCTTGTCGAAAATTACAAATAATTTCCTTTAAAGGATTAACAATGGGGCTCGTTGTTCACTTAAACTTGAAGAACAATAAATTGGCGAATTTTACTGTTTGGATGCTTTGCATATATGTTTCTTTGACTATTTAGAAGCAATATATAGAAAGATTTCACCCGTATACCTGTACTATTCATTGTTCTACTTGTAGAAAGTTACAAATAATTTCCATTTCATGATTATCAATGGGGCTCGCTGTTCACTTAAACTTGAAGAACAAAAAATTGGCGATTGTTACTGTTTAGATGCTTTGCATATAGGTTTCGTAGACTATATAGAAGCAACATATACAAAGATTTCAACCGTCTACCTGTTCCATTCATTGTTCTACTTGTCGAAATTTACAAATAATTTCCTTTGAAAGATTAACAATGGGGCTCGTAGTTCACTTAAACATGAAGAACAAAAAATTGGCGAATGGTACTGTTTGGATGCTTTGCGTACATGTTTCTTAGACTATATGGAAGCAATATGTACAAAGATTTCACCCGTCTACCTGTACTATTCATTGTTCTACTTGTAGAAAGTTACAAATAATTTCCATTTCATGATTATCAATGGGGCTCGCTGTTCACTTAAACTTGAAGAACAAAAAATTGGCGATTGTTACTGTTTAGATGCTTTGCATATAGGTTTCGTAGACTATATAGAAGCAACATATACAAAGATTTCAACCGCCTACGTGTTCCATTCATTGTTCTACTTGTCGAAATTTACAAATAATTTCCTTTAAAGGATTAACAATGTGGCTCGTTGTTCACTTAAACTTGAAGAACAAAAAATTGCGAATGGTACTGTTTGGATGCTTTGCATATATGTTTCTTAGACTATATAGAAGCAATATATACATTGATTTCAACCGGCTACCTGTTCCATTCATTGTTCTACTTGTCGCAAGTTACAAATAATTTCCGTTAAAGTATTAACAATGGGGCTCGTAGTTCACTTAAACTTGAAGATCAAATAATTGGCGAATTGTACTGTTTGGACGCTTTGCATATATGTTTCTTAGACTATATAGAAGCAATATATACAATGATTTCAACAGTCTACCTGTTCCATTCATTGTTCTACTTGTCGAAATTTACAAATAATTTCCTTTAAAGGATTAACAATGGGGCTCGTACTTCACTTAAACTTGATGAACAAAAAATTGGCGAATGGTACTGTTTGGATGCTTTGCATATATGTTTCTTAGATTATATAGACGCAATATATACAAGGATTTCAACCGTCTACCTGTTCCATTCATTGTTCTACTTGTCGAAAGTTACAAATAATTACCGATAATGGATAAACCATTGGGGCTCATTGTTCACTTAAACTTGAAGTACAAGAAATTGGCGAATTGTACTGTTTGGATGCTTTGCATATATGTTTCTTAGACTATATAGAAGCAGTATATACAAAGATTTCAACCGGCTACCTGTTCCATTCATTGTTCTACTTGTCGCAAGTTACAAATAATTTCCGTTAAAGTATTAACAATGGGGCTCGTAGTTCACTTAAACTTGAAGAACAAAAAATTGGCGAATGGTACTGTTTGGATGCTTTGCATATATGTTTCTTATACTATATAGAAGCAATATATACAAAGATTTCAACCGTCTACCTGTTCCATTCAATGTTCTACTTGTCGAAAGTTACAAATAATTTCCGTTAAAGTATTAACAATGGGGCTCGTAGTTCACTTAAACTTGATGATCAAATAATTGGCGAATTGTACTGTTTGGACGCTTTGCATATAAGTTTCTTGGACTATATAGATGCAATATATACAATGATTTCAACAGTCTACCTGTTCCATACATTGTTCTACTTGTCGAAATTTACAAATAATTTCCTTTAAAGGATTAACAATGCGGCTCGTTGTTCACTTAAACTTGAAGAACAAAAAATTGGCGAATGGTACTGTTTCGATGCTTTGCATATATGTTTCTTAGACTATATAGAAGCAATATATACATTGATTTCAACCATCTACCTGTTCCATTCATTGTTCTACTTGTCGCAAGTTACAAATAATTTCCGTTAAAGTATTAACAATGGGGCTCGTAGTTCACTTAAACTTGAAGATCAAATAATTGGCGGATTGTACTGTTTGGATGATCTGCAGATATGTTTCTTAGACTATATAGAAGCAATATATACAATGATTTCAACCGTCTACCTGTTCCATTCATTGTTCTACTTGTCGAAAGTTACAAATAATTTCCGTTAAGGGATTAACAATGGGGATCGTAGTTTACTTAAACTTGAAGAACAAAAAATTGGCGAATTGTACTGTTTGGATGCTTTGCATATATGTTTCTTAGACTATATAGAAGCAGTATATACAAAGATTTCAACCGGCTACCTGTTCCATTCATTGTTCTACTTGTCGCAAGTTACAAATAATTTCCGTTAAAGTATTAACAATGCGGCTCGTTGTTCACTTAAACTTGAAGAACAAAAAATTGGCGAATGGTACTGTTTGGATGCTTTGCATATATGTTTCTTAGACTATATAGAAGCAATATATACATTGATTTCAACCATCTACCTGTTCCATTCATTGTTCTACTTGTCGCAAGTTACAAATAATTTCCGTTAAAGTATTAACAATGGGGCTCGTAGTTCACTTAAACTTGAAGAACAAGAAATTGGCGAATTGTACTGTTTGGATGATCTGCAGCTATGTTTCTTAGACTATATAGAAGCAATATATACAATGATTTCAGCAGTCTACCTGTTCCATTCATTGTTCTACTTGTCGGAAGTTACAAATAATTTCCGTTAAGGGATTAACAATGGGGATCGTAGTTTACTTAAACTTGAAGAACAAAAAATTGGCAATTTGTACTGTTTGGATGCTTTGCATATATGTTTCTTAGACTATATAGAAGCAATATATACAATGATTTCAACAGTCTACCTGTTCCATTCATTGTTCTACTTGTCGAAATTTACAAATAATTTCCTTTGAAGGATTAACAATGGGGCTCGTAGTTCACTTAAACTTGAAGAACAAAAAATTGGCGAATGGTACTGTTTGGATGCTTTGCGTACATGTTTCTTAGACTATATGGAAGCAATATATACAAAGATTTCAACCGTCTACGTGTTCCAATCATTGTTCTACTTGTCGAAATTTACAAATAATTTCCTTTAAAGGATTAACAATGGGGCTCGTTGTTCACTTAAACTTGAAGAACAAAAAATTGCGAATGGTACTGTTTGGATGCTTTGCATATAAGTTTCTTAGACTATATGGAAGCAATATATACAAAGATTTCAACCGTCTACGTGTTCCAATCATTGTTCTACTTGTAGAAAGTTACAATTAATTTCCGTTAAAGGATTAACAATGGGGCTCGTAGTTCACTTAAACTTGAAGAACAAAAAATTCGTGAATTGTACTGTTTGGATGCTTTGCATATATGTTTCGTAGATTATATAGAAGCAATATATGCAATGATTTCAACCGTCTACCTGATCCATTCATTGTTTTACTTGTCGAAATTTACAAATAATTTCCTTTAAAGGATTAACAATGGGGCTCGTAGTTCACTTAAACTTGAAGAACAAAAAATTGGCGAATTGTACTGTTTGGATGCTTTGCATATATGTTTCTTAGACTATATAGAATCAATATATACAATGATTTCAACAGTCTATATGTTCCATTCATTGTTCTACTTGTCGAAATTTACAAATAATTTCCTTTGAAGGATTAACAATGGGGCTCGTAGTTCACTTAAACTTGAAGAACAAAAAATTGGCGAATGGTACTGTTTGGATGCTTTGCGTACATGTTTCTTAGATTATATGGAAGCAATATATACAAAGATTTCAACCGTCTACGTGTTCCAATCATTGTTCTACTTGTCGAAATTTACAAATAATTTCCTTTAAAGGATTAACAATGGGGCTCGTTGTTCACTTAAACTTGAAGAACAAAAAATTGCGAATGGTACTGTTTGGATGCTTTGCATATATGTTTCTTAGACTATATAGAAGCAATATATTCATTGATTTCAACCGGCTACCTGTTCCATTCATTGTTCTACTTGTCGCAAGTTACAAATAATTTCCGTTAAAGGATTAACAATGGGGCTCGTAGTTCACTTAAACTTGAAGAACAAAAAATTGGCGAATGGTACTATTTGGATGCTTTGCGTACATGTTTCTTAGACTATATGGAAGCAATATATACAAAGATTTCAACCGTCTACGTGTTCCAATCATTGTTCTACTTGCCGAAATTTACAATTAATTTCCTTTAAAGGATTAACAATGGGGCTCGTAGTTCACTTAAACTTGAAGAACAAAAAATTGGCGAATTGTACTGTTTGGATGCTTTGCATATATGTTTCTTAGACTATATAGAATCAATATATACAATGATTTCAACAGTCTATCTGTTCCATTCATTGTTCTACTTGTCGAAATTTACAAATAATTTCCTTTGAAGGATTAACAACGGGGCTCGTAGTTCACTTAAACTTGAAGAACAAAAAATTGGCGAATGGTACTGTTTGGATGCTTTGCGTACATGTTTCTTAGACTATATGGAAGCAATATATACAAAGATTTCAACCGTCTACGTGTTCCAATCATTGTTCTACTTGTCGAAATTTACCAATAATTTCCTTTAAAGGATTAACAATGGGGCTCGTAGTTCACTTAAACTTGAAGAACAAAAAATTGGCGAATTGTACTGTTTGGATGCTTTGCATATATGTTTCTTAGACTATATAGAATCAATATATACAATGATTTCAACAGTCTACCTGTTCCATTCATTGTTCTACTTGTCGAAATTTACAAATAATTTCCTTTGAAGGATTAACAATGTGGCTCGTAGTTCACTTAAACTTGAAGAACAAAAAATTGGCGAATGGTACTGTTTGGATGCTTTGCGTACATGTTTCTTCGACTATATGGAAGCAATATATACAAAGATTTCAACCGTCTACGTGTTCCAATCATTGTTCTACTTGTCGAAATTTACAAATAATTTCCTTTAAAGGATTAACAATGGGGCTCGTTGTTCACTTAAACTTGAAGAACAAAAAATTGCGAATGGTACTGTTTGGATGCTTTGCATATATGTTTCTTAGATTATATAGAAGCAATATATACAAAGATTTCATCCGTCTACGTGTTCCAATCATTGTTCTACTTTTCGAAATTTACAAATAATTTCCTTTAAAGGATTAACAATGCGGCTCGTTGTTCACTTAAACTTGAAGAACAAAAAATTGGCGAATGGTACTGTTTGGATGCTTTGCATATATGTTTCTTAGATTATATAGAAGCAATATATACAAAGATTTCAACCGTCTACCTGTTCCATTCATTGTTCTACGTGTCGAAAGTTACAAATAATTTCCGTTAAGGGATTAACAATGGGGATCGTAGTTTACTTAAACTTGAAGAACAAAAAATTGGCGAATTGTACTGTTTGGATGCTTTGCATATATGTTTCTTAGATTATATAGAAGCAATATATACAATGATTTCAACAGTCTACTTGTTCCATTCATTGTTCTACTTGTCGAAATTTACAAATAATTTCCTTTAAAGGATTAACAATGGGGCTCGTAGTTCACTTAAAGTTGAAGAACAAAAAATTGGCGAATGGTACTGTTTGGATGCTTTGCATATATGTTTCTTAGACTATATAGACGCAATATATACAAAGATTTCAACCGTCTACCTGTTCCATTCATTGTTCTACTTGTAGAAAGGTACAATTAATTTCCGTTAAAGGATTAACAATGGGGCTCGTAGTTCACTTAAACATGAAGATGAAATAATTGGCGAATTGTACTGTTTGGATGCTTTGCATATATGTTTCTTAGATTATATAGAAGCAATATATACAAAGATTTCAACCGTCTGCCTGTTCCATTCATTGTTCTACTTGTAGAAAATTACAAATAATTTCCGATAAAGGATTAAACATTGGGGCTCATTGTTCACTTAAACTTGAAGAACAAAAAATTGGCGAATTGTACTGTTTGGATGATTTGCAGATATGTTTCTTAGACTATTTAGAAGCAATATATAGAAAGATTTCACCCGTCTACCCGTACTATTCATTGTTCTACTTGTAGAATGTTACAAATAATTTCCGTTTCATGATTATCAATGGGGCTCGTTGTTCACTTAAACTTGAAGAACAAAAAATTGGCGAATGGTACTGTTTGGATGCTTTGCATATATGTTTCTTAGATTATATAGAAGCAATATATACAAAGATTTCAACCGTCTACCTGTTCCATTCATTGTTCTACGTGTCGAAAATTACAAATAATTTCCGATAAAGGATTAACCTTTGGGGCTCATTGTTCACTTAAACTTGAAGAACAAAAAATTGGCGAATGGTACTGTTTGGATGCTTTGCATATATGTTTCTTAGACTATATAGAAGCAATATATACATTGATTTCAACCATCTACCTGTTCCATTCATTGTTCTACTTGTCACAAGTTACAAATAATTTCCGTTAAAGTATTAACAATGGGGCTCGTAGTTCACTTAAACTTGAAGATCAAATAATTGGCGGATTGTACTGTTTGGATGATCTGCAGATATGTTTCTTAGACTATATAGAAGCAATATATACAATGATTTCAACCGTCTACCTGTTCCATTCATTGTTCTACTTGTCGAAAGTTACAAATAATTTCCGTTAAGGGATTAACAATGGGGATCGTAGTTTACTTAAACTTGAAGAACAAAAAATTGGCGAATTGTACTGTTTGGATGCTTTGCATATATGTTTCTTAGATTATATAGAAGCAATATATACAAAGATTTCATCCGTCTACGTGTTCCAATCATTGTTCTACTTTTCGAAATTTACAAATAATTTCCTTTAAAGGATTAACAATGCGGCTCGTTGTTCACTTAAACTTGAAGAACAAAAAATTGGCGAATGGTACTGTTTGGATGCTTTGCATATATGTTTCTTAGATTATATAGAAGCAATATATACAAAGATTTCAACCGTCTACCTGTTCCATTCATTGTTCTACGTGTCGAAAATTACAAATAATTTCCGATAAAGGATTAACCTTTGGGGCTCATTGTTCACTTAAACTTGAAGAACAAAAAATTGGCGAATGGTACTGTTTGGATGCTTTGCGTACATGTTTCTTAGACTATATGGAAGCAATATATACAAAGATTTCAACCGTCTACGTGTTCCAATCATTGTTCTACTTGTCGAAATTTACAAATAATTTCCTTTAAAGGATTAACAATGGGGCTCGTAGTTCACTTAAACTTGAAGAACAAAAAATTGGCGAATGGTACTGTTTGGATGCTTTGCATATATGTTTCTAAGACTATATAGACGCAATATATACAAAGATTTCAACCGTCTACCTGTTCCATTCATTGTTCTACTTGTAGAAAGATACAATTAATTTCCATTTCATGATTATCAATGGGGCTCACTGTTCACTTAAACTTGAAGATCAAAAAATTGGCGAATTGTACTGTTTGGATGCTTTGCATATATGTTTCTTAGACTATTTAGAAGCAATATATAGAAAGATTTCACCCGTCTACCTGTACTATTCATTGTTCTACTTGTAGAATGTTACAAATAATTTCCATTTCATGATTATCAATGGGGCTCGCTGTTCACTTAAAGCTGAAGATCAAAAAATTTGCGATTGTTACTGTTTAGATGCATTGCATATAGGTTTGTTAGACTATATAGAAGCAACATATACAAATATTTCAACCGTCTACCTGTTCTATTCATTGTTCTACTTGTAGAAAGTTACAAATAATTTCCGTTTCATGATTATCAATGGGGCTCGTTGTTCACTTAAACTTGAAGAACAAAAAATTGGCGAATGGTACTGTTTGGATGCTTTGCATATATGTTTCTTAGATTATATAGAAGCAATATATACAAAGATTTCAACCGTCTACCTGTTCCATTCATTGTTCTACTTGTCGAAATTTACAAATAATTTCCTTTAAAGGATTAACAATGGGGCTCGTAGTTCACTTAAAGTTGAAGAACAAAAAATTGGCGAATGGTACTGTTTGGATGCTTTGCATATATGTTTCTTAGACTATATAGAAGCAATATATACAATGATTTCAACAGTCTACTTGTTCCATTCATTGTTCTACTTGTCGAAATTTACAAATAATTTCCTTTAAAGGATTAACAATGGGGCTCGTAGTTCACTTAAAGTTGAAGAACAAAAAATTGGCGAATGGTACTGTTTGGATGCTTTGCATATATGTTTCTTAGACTATATAGACGCAATATATACAAAGATTTCAACCGTCTACCTGTTCCATTCATTGTTCTACTTGTAGAAAGGTACAATTAATTTCCGTTAAAGGATTAACAATGGGGCTCGTAGTTCACTTAAACATGAAGATGAAATAATTGGCGAATTGTACTGTTTGGATGCTTTGCATATATGTTTCTTAGATTATATAGAAGCAATATATACAAAGATTTCAACCGTCTGCCTGTTCCATTCATTGTTCTACTTGTAGAAAATTACAAATAATTTCCGATAAAGGATTAAACATTGGGGCTCATTGTTCACTTAAACTTGAAGAACAAAAAATTGGCGAATTGTACTGTTTGGATGATTTGCAGATATGTTTCTTAGACTATTTAGAAGCAATATATAGAAAGATTTCACCCGTCTACCCGTACTATTCATTGTTCTACTTGTAGAATGTTACAAATAATTTCCGTTTCATGATTATCAATGGGGCTCGTTGTTCACTTAAACTTGAAGAACAAAAAATTGGCGAATGGTACTGTTTGGATGCTTTGCATATATGTTTCTTAGATTATATAGAAGCAATATATACAAAGATTTCAACCGTCTACCTGTTCCATTCATTGTTCTACGTGTCGAAAATTACAAATAATTTCCGATAAAGGATTAACCTTTGGGGCTCATTGTTCACTTAAACTTGAAGAACAAAAAATTGGCGAATGGTACTGTTTGGATGCTTTGCATATATGTTTCTTAGACTATATAGAAGCAATATATACATTGATTTCAACCATCTACCTGTTCCATTCATTGTTCTACTTGTCACAAGTTACAAATAATTTCCGTTAAAGTATTAACAATGGGGCTCGTAGTTCACTTAAACTTGAAGATCAAATAATTGGCGGATTGTACTGTTTGGATGATCTGCAGATATGTTTCTTAGACTATATAGAAGCAATATATACAATGATTTCAACCGTCTACCTGTTCCATTCATTGTTCTACTTGTCGAAAGTTACAAATAATTTCCGTTAAGGGATTAACAATGGGGATCGTAGTTTACTTAAACTTGAAGAACAAAAAATTGGCGAATTGTACTGTTTGGATGCTTTGCATATATGTTTCTTAGATTATATAGAAGCAATATATACAAAGATTTCATCCGTCTACGTGTTCCAATCATTGTTCTACTTTTCGAAATTTACAAATAATTTCCTTTAAAGGATTAACAATGCGGCTCGTTGTTCACTTAAACTTGAAGAACAAAAAATTGGCGAATGGTACTGTTTGGATGCTTTGCATATATGTTTCTTAGATTATATAGAAGCAATATATACAAAGATTTCAACCGTCTACCTGTTCCATTCATTGTTCTACGTGTCGAAAATTACAAATAATTTCCGATAAAGGATTAACCTTTGGGGCTCATTGTTCACTTAAACTTGAAGAACAAAAAATTGGCGAATGGTACTGTTTGGATGCTTTGCGTACATGTTTCTTAGACTATATGGAAGCAATATATACAAAGATTTCAACCGTCTACGTGTTCCAATCATTGTTCTACTTGTCGAAATTTACAAATAATTTCCTTTAAAGGATTAACAATGGGGCTCGTAGTTCACTTAAACTTGAAGAACAAAAAATTGGCGAATGGTACTGTTTGGATGCTTTGCATATATGTTTCTAAGACTATATAGACGCAATATATACAAAGATTTCAACCGTCTACCTGTTCCATTCATTGTTCTACTTGTAGAAAGATACAATTAATTTCCATTTCATGATTATCAATGGGGCTCACTGTTCACTTAAACTTGAAGATCAAAAAATTGGCGAATTGTACTGTTTGGATGCTTTGCATATATGTTTCTTAGACTATTTAGAAGCAATATATAGAAAGATTTCACCCGTCTACCTGTACTATTCATTGTTCTACTTGTAGAATGTTACAAATAATTTCCATTTCATGATTATCAATGGGGCTCGCTGTTCACTTAAACCTGAAGATCAAAAAATTTGCGATTGTTACTGTTTAGATGCATTGCATATAGGTTTGTTAGACTATATAGAAGCAACATATACAAATATTTCAACCGTCTACCTGTTCTATTCATTGTTCTACTTGTAGAAAGTTACAAATAATTTCCGTTTCATGATTATCAATGGGGCTCGTTGTTCACTTAAACTTGAAGAACAAAAAATTGGCGAATGGTACTGTTTGGATGCTTTGCATATATGTTTCTTAGATTATATAGAAGCAATATATACAAAGATTTCAACCGTCTACCTGTTCCATTCATTGTTCTACTTGTCGAAATTTACAAATAATTTCCTTTAAAGGATTAACAATGGGGCTCATTGTTCACTTAAACTTGAAGAACAAAAAATTGTCGAATTGTACTGTTTGGATGCTTTGCATATATGTTTCTTAGACTATATAGAAGCAATATATACAATGATTTCAACCGTCTACCAGTTCCATTCATTGTTCTACTTGTCGAAAGTTACAAATAATTTCCGGTAAAGGATTAACAATGGGGCTCATTGTTCACTTAAACTTGAAGAACAAAAAATTGGCGAATGGTGCGGTTTGGATGCTTTGCATATATGTTTCTTAGACTATATAGAAGCAATATATACATTGATTTCAACCGGCTACCTGTTCCATTCATTGTTCTACTTGTCGCAAGTTACAAATAATTTCCGTTAAAGTATTAACAATGGGGCTCGTAGTTCACTTAAACTTGAAGATCAAATAATTGGCGAATTGTACTGTTTGGACGCTTTGCATATATGTTTCTTAGACTATATAGAAGCAATATATACAATGATTTCAACAGTCTACCTGTTCCATTCATTGTTCTACTTGTCGAAATTTACAAATAATTTCCTTTAAAGGATTAACAATGGGGCTCGTACTTCACTTAAACTTGATGAACAAAAAATTGGCGAATGGTACTGTTTGGATGCTTTGCATATATGTTTCTTAGATTATATAGACGCAATATATACAAGGATTTCAACCGTCTACCTGTTCCATTCATTGTTCTACTTGTCGAAAGTTACAAATAATTACCGATAATGGATAAACCATTGGGGCTCATTGTTCACTTAAACTTGAAGTACAAGAAATTGGCGAATTGTACTGTTTGGATGCTTTGCATATATGTTTCTTAGACTATATAGAAGCAGTATATACAAAGATTTCAACCGGCTACCTGTTCCATTCATTGTTCTACTTGTCGCAAGTTACAAATAATTTCCGTTAAAGTATTAACAATGGGGCTCGTAGTTCACTTAAACTTGAAGAACAAAAAATTGGCGAATGGTACTGTTTGGATGCTTTGCATATATGTTTCTTAGACTATATAGAAGCAATATATACAATGATTTCAACCGTCTACCTGTTCCATTCATTGTTCTACTTGTCGAAAGTTACAAATAATTTCCGTTAAGGGATTAACAATGGGGATCGTAGTTTACTTAAACTTGAAGAACAAAAAATTGGCGAATTGTACTGTTTGGATGCTTTGCATATATGTTTCTTAGATTATATAGAAGCAATATATACAAAGATTTCATCCGTCTACGTGTTCCAATCATTGTTCTACTTTTCGAAATTTACAAATAATTTCCTTTAAAGGATTAACAATGCGGCTCGTTGTTCACTTAAACTTGAAGAACAAAAAATTGGCGAATGGTACTGTTTGGATGCTTTGCATATATGTTTCTTAGACTATATAGAAGCAATATATACATTGATTTCAACCATCTACCTGTTCCATTCATTGTTCTACTTGTCGCAAGTTACAAATAATTTCCGTTAAAGTATTAACAATGGGGCTCGTAGTTCACTTAAACTTGAAGAACAAGAAATTGGCGAATTGTACTGTTTGGATGATCTGCAGCTATGTTTCTTAGACTATATAGAAGCAATATATACAATGATTTCAGCAGTCTACCTGTTCCATTCATTGTTCTACTTGTCGGAAGTTACAAATAATTTCCGTTAAGGGATTAACAATGGGGATCGTAGTTTACTTAAACTTGAAGAACAAAAAATTGGCAATTTGTACTGTTTGGATGCTTTGCATATATGTTTCTTAGACTATATAGAAGCAATATATACAATGATTTCAACAGTCTACCTGTTCCATTCATTGTTCTACTTGTCGAAATTTACAAATAATTTCCTTTGAAGGATTAACAATGGGGCTCGTAGTTCACTTAAACTTGAAGAACAAAAAATTGGCGAATGGTACTGTTTGGATGCTTTGCGTACATGTTTCTTAGACTATATGGAAGCAATATATACAAAGATTTCAACCGTCTACGTGTTCCAATCATTGTTCTACTTGTCGAAATTTACAAATAATTTCCTTTAAAGGATTAACAATGGGGCTCGTTGTTCACTTAAACTTGAAGAACAAAAAATTGCGAATGGTACTGTTTGGATGCTTTGCATATAAGTTTCTTAGACTATATGGAAGCAATATATACAAAGATTTCAACCGTCTACGTGTTCCAATCATTGTTCTACTTGTAGAAAGTTACAATTAATTTCCGTTAAAGGATTAACAATGGGGCTCGTAGTTCACTTAAACTTGAAGAACAAAAAATTCGTGAATTGTACTGTTTGGATGCTTTGCATATATGTTTCGTAGATTATATAGAAGCAATATATGCAATGATTTCAACCGTCTACCTGATCCATTCATTGTTTTACTTGTCGAAATTTACAAATAATTTCCTTTAAAGGATTAACAATGGGGCTCGTAGTTCACTTAAACTTGAAGAACAAAAAATTGGCGAATTGTACTGTTTGGATGCTTTGCATATATGTTTCTTAGACTATATAGAATCAATATATACAATGATTTCAACAGTCTATATGTTCCATTCATTGTTCTACTTGTCGAAATTTACAAATAATTTCCTTTGAAGGATTAACAATGGGGCTCGTAGTTCACTTAAACTTGAAGAACAAAAAATTGGCGAATGGTACTGTTTGGATGCTTTGCGTACATGTTTCTTAGATTATATGGAAGCAATATATACAAAGATTTCAACCGTCTACGTGTTCCAATCATTGTTCTACTTGTCGAAATTTACAAATAATTTCCTTTAAAGGATTAACAATGGGGCTCGTTGTTCACTTAAACTTGAAGAACAAAAAATTGCGAATGGTACTGTTTGGATGCTTTGCATATATGTTTCTTAGACTATATAGAAGCAATATATTCATTGATTTCAACCGGCTACCTGTTCCATTCATTGTTCTACTTGTCGCAAGTTACAAATAATTTCCGTTAAAGGATTAACAATGGGGCTCGTAGTTCACTTAAACTTGAAGAACAAAAAATTGGCGAATGGTACTATTTGGATGCTTTGCGTACTTGTTTCTTAGACTATATGGAAGCAATATATACAAAGATTTCAACCGTCTACGTGTTCCAATCATTGTTCTACTTGCCGAAATTTACAATTAATTTCCTTTAAAGGATTAACAATGGGGCTCGTAGTTCACTTAAACTTGAAGAACAAAAAATTGGCGAATTGTACTGTTTGGATGCTTTGCATATATGTTTCTTAGACTATATAGAATCAATATATACAATGATTTCAACAGTCTATCTGTTCCATTCATTGTTCTACTTGTCGAAATTTACAAATAATTTCTTTTGAAGGATTAACAATGGGGCTCGTAGTTCACTTAAACTTGAAGAACAAAAAATTGGCGAATGGTACTGTTTGGATGCTTTGCGTACATGTTTCTTAGACTATATGGAAGCAATATATACAAAGATTTCAACCGTCTACGTGTTCCAATCATTGTTCTACTTGTCGAAATTTACCAATAATTTCCTTTAAAGGATTAACAATGGGGCTCGTAGTTCACTTAAACTTGAAGAACAAAAAATTGGCGAATTGTACTGTTTGGATGCTTTGCATATATGTTTCTTAGACTATATAGAATCAATATATACAATGATTTCAACAGTCTACCTGTTCCATTCATTGTTCTACTTGTCGAAATTTACAAATAATTTCCTTTGAAGGATTAACAATGTGGCTCGTAGTTCACTTAAACTTGAAGAACAAAAAATTGGCGAATGGTACTGTTTGGATGCTTTGCGTACATGTTTCTTCGACTATATGGAAGCAATATATACAAAGATTTCAACCGTCTACGTGTTCCAATCATTGTTCTACTTGTCGAAATTTACAAATAATTTCCTTTAAAGGATTAACAATGGGGCTCGTTGTTCACTTAAACTTGAAGAACAAAAAATTGCGAATGGTACTGTTTGGATGCTATGCATATAAGTTTCTTAGACTATATGGAAGCAATATATACAAAGATTTCAACCGTCTACGTGTTCCAATCATTGTTCTACTTGTAGAAAGTTACAATTAATTTCCGTTAAAGGATTAACAATGGGGCTCGTAGTTCACTTAAACTTGAAGAACAAAAAATTCGTGAATTGTACTGTTTGGATGCTTTGCATATATGTTTCGTAGATTATATAGAAGCAATATATGCAATGATTTCAACCGTCTACCTGATCCATTCATTGTTTTACTTGTCGAAATTTACAAATAATTTCCTTTAAAGGATTAACAATGGGGCTCGTAGTTCACTTAAACTTGAAGAACAAAAAATTGGCGAATGGTACTATTTGGATGCTTTGCATATATGTTTCTTAGACTATATAGAAGCAATATATACAATGATTTCAACAGTCTACCTGTTCCATTCATTGTTCTACTTGTCGAAATTTACAAATAATTTCCTTTAAAGGATTAACAATGGGGCTCGTACTTCACTTAAACTTGAAGAACAAAAAATTGGCGAATGGTACTGTTTGGATGCTTTGCATATATGTTTCTTAGATTATATAGACGCAATATATACAAGGATTTCAACCGTCTACCTGTTCCATTCATTGTTCTACTTGTCGAAAGATACAATTAATTTCCATTTCATGATTATCAATGGGGCTCACTGTTCACTTAAACTTGAAGATCAAAAAATTGGCGAATTGTACTGTTTGGATGCTTTGCATATATGTTTCTTAGACTATTTAGAAGCAATATATAGAAAGATTTCACCCGTCTACCTGTACTATTCATTGTTCTACTTGTAGAATGTTACAAATAATTTCCATTTCATGATTATCAATGGGGCTCGCTGTTCACTTAAACCTGAAGATCAAAAAATTTGCGATTGTTACTGTTTAGATGCATTGCATATAGGTTTGTTAGACTATATAGAAGCAACATATACAAATATTTCAACCGTCTACCTGTTCTATTCATTGTTCTACTTGTAGAAAGTTACAAATAATTTCCGTTTCATGATTATCAATGGGGCTCGTTGTTCACTTAAACTTGAAGAACAAAAAATTGGCGAATGGTACTGTTTGGATGCTTTGCATATATGTTTCTTAGATTATATAGAAGCAATATATACAAAGATTTCAACCGTCTACCTGTTCCATTCATTGTTCTACTTGTCGAAATTTACAAATAATTTCCTTTAAAGGATTAACAATGGGGCTCATTGTTCACTTAAACTTGAAGAACAAAAAATTGTCGAATTGTACTGTTTGGATGCTTTGCATATATGTTTCTTAGACTATATAGAAGCAATATATACAATGATTTCAACCGTCTACCAGTTCCATTCATTGTTCTACTTGTCGAAAGTTACAAATAATTTCCGGTAAAGGATTAACAATGGGGCTCATTGTTCACTTAAACTTGAAGAACAAAAAATTGGCGAATGGTGCGGTTTGGATGCTTTGCATATATGTTTCTTAGACTATATAGAAGCAATATATACATTGATTTCAACCGTCTACCTGTTCCATTCATTGTTCTACTTGTCGGAAGTTACAAATAATTTCCGTTAAAGTATTAACAATGGGGCTCGTAGTTCAGTTAAACATGAAGATGAAATAATTGGCGAATGGTACTGTTTGGATGCTTTGCAGATATGTTTCTTAGACTATATAGAAGCAATATATACAAAGATTTCAACCGTCTACCTGTTCCATTCATTGTTCTACTTGTCGAAAGTTACAAATAATTACCGATAATGGATAAACCATTGGGGCTCATTGTTCACTTAAACTTGAAGTACAAGAAATTGGCGAATTGTACTGTTTGGATGCTTTGCATATATGTTTCTTAGACTATATAGAAGCAATATATACAAAGATTTCAACCGGCTACGTGTTCCAATCATTGTTCTACTTTTCGAAATTTACAAATAATTTCCTTTAAAGGATTAACAATGCGGCTCGTTGTTCACTTAAACTTGAAGAACAAAAAATTGGCGAATGGTACTGTTTGGATGCTTTGCATATATGTTTCTTAGACTATATAGAAGCAATATATACATTGATTTCAACCGTCTACCTGTTCCATTCATTGTTCTACTTGTCGCAAGTTACAAATAATTTCCGTTAAAGTATTAACAATGGGGCTCGTAGTTCACTTAAACTTGAAGATCAAATAATTGGCGGATTGTACTGTTTGGATGATCTGCAGATATGTTTCTTAGAGTATATAGAAGCAATATATACAATGATTTCAACCGTCTACCTGTTCCATTCATTGTTCTACTTGTCGAATGTTACAAATAATTTCCGTTAAGGGATTAACAATGGGGATCGTAGTTTACTTAAACTTGAAGAACAAAAAATTGGCGAATTGTACTGTTTGGATGCTTTGCATATATGTTTCTTAGATTATATAGAAGCAATATATACAATGATTTCAACAGTCTACTTGTTCCATTCATTGTTCTACTTGTCGAAATTTACAAATAATTTCCTTTAAAGGATTAACAATGGGGCTCGTAGTTCACTTAAAGTTGAAGAACAAAAAATTGGCGAATGGTACTGTTTGGATGCTTTGCATATATGTTTCTTAGACTATATAGACGCAATATATACAAAGATTTCAACCGTCTACCTGTTCCATTCATTGTTCTACTTGTAGAAAGATACAATTAATTTCCGTTAAAGGATTAACAATGGGGCTAGTAGATCACTTAAACATGAAGATGAAATAATTGGCGAATTGTACTGTTTGGATGCTTTGCATATATGTTTCTTAGATTATATAGAAGCAATATATACAAAGATTTCAACCGTCTGCCTGTTCCATTCATTGTTCTACTTGTCGAAAATTACAAATAATTTCCGATAAAGGATTAAACATTGGGGCTCAATGTTCACTTAAACTTGAAGAACAAAAAATTGGCGAATTGTACTGTTTGGATGATTTGCAGATATGTTTCTTAGACTATTTAGAAGCAATATATAGAAAGATTTCACCCGTCTACCCGTACTATTCATTGTTCTACTTGTAGAATGTTACAAATAATTTCCGTTTCATGATTATCAATGGGGCTCGTTGTTCACTTAAACTTGAAGAACAAAAAATTGGCGAATGGTACTGTTTGGATGCTTTGCATATATGTTTCTTAGATTATATAGAAGCAATATATACAAAGATTTCAACCGTATACCTGTTCCATTCATTGTTCTACGTGTCGAAAATTACAAATAATTTCCGATAAAGGATTAACCTTTGGGGCTCATTGTTCACTTAAACTTGAAGAACAAAAAATTGGCGAATGGTACTGTTTGGATGCTTTGCGTACATGTTTCTTAGACTATATGGAAGCAATATATACAAAGATTTCAACCGTCTACGTGTTCCAATCATTGTTCTACTTGTCGAAATTTACAAATAATTTCCTTTAAAGGATTAACAATGGGGATCGTAGTTTACTTAAACTTGAAGAACAAAAAATTGGCGAATTGTACTGTTTGGATGCTTTGCATATATGTTTCTTAGATTATATAGAAGCAATATATACAATGATTTCAACAGTCTACTTGTTCCATTCATTGTTCTACTTGTCGAAATTTACAAATAATTTCCTTTAAAGGATTAACAATGGGGCTCGTAGTTCACTTAAAGTTGAAGAACAAAAAATTGGCGAATGGTACTGTTTGGATGCTTTGCATATATGTTTCTTAGACTATATAGACGCAATATATACAAAGATTTCAACCGTCTACCTGTTCCATTCATTGTTCTACTGGTCGAAAGTTACAAATAATTTCCGATAAAGGATTAACAATGGGGCTCATTGTTCACTTAAACTTGAAGAACAAAAAATTGGCGAATTGTACTGTTTGGATGCTTTGCATATATGTTTCTTATACTATATAGAAGCAATATATAGAAAGATTTCACCCGTCTACCTGTACTATTCATTGTTCTACTTGTAGAATGTTACAAATAATTTCCATTTCATGATTATCAATGGGGCTCGCTGTTCACTTAAACCTGAAGATCAAAAAATTTGCGATTGTTACTGTTTAGATGCATTGCATATAGGTTTGTTAGACTATATAGAAGCAACATATACAAATATTTCAACCGTCTACCTGTTCTATTCATTGTTCTACTTGTAGAAAGTTACAAATAATTTCCGTTTCATGATTTTCAATGGGGCTCGTTGTTCACTTAAACTTGAAGAACAAAAAATTGGCGAATGGTACTGTTTGGATGCTTTGCATACATGTTTCTTAGACTATATAGACGCAATATATACAAAGATTTCAACCGTCTACCTTTTCCATTCATTGTTCTACTTGTAGAAAGTTACAATTAATTTCCTTTAAAGGATTAACAATGGGGCTCGTGTTCACTTAAACTTGAAGAACAAAAAATTGGCGAATGGTACTGTTTGGATGCTTTGCATACATGTTTCTTAGACTATATAGACGCAATATATACAAAGATTTCAACCGTCTACCTTTTCCATTCATTGTTCTACTTGTAGAAAGTTACAATTAATTTCCTTTAAAGGATTAACAATGGGGCTCGTGTTCACTTAAACTTGAAGAACAAAAAATTGGCGAATGGTACTGTTTGGATGCTTTGCATATATGTTTGTTAGACTATATAGACGCAATATATACAAAGATTTCAACCGTCTACCTGTTCCATTCATTGTTCTACTTGTAGAAAGTTACAATTAATTTCCGTTAAAGGATTAACAAAGGGGCTCGTAGTTCACTTAAACTTGAAGAACAAAAAATTGGCGAATTGTACTGTTTGGATGCTTTGCATATATGTTTCTTAGATTATATAGAAGCAATATATACAATGATTTCAACAGTCTACTTGTTCCATTCATTGTTCTACTTGTCGAAATTTACAAATAATTTCCTTTAAAGGATTAACAATGGGGCTCGTAGATCACTTAAAGTTGAAGAACAAAAAATTGGCGAATGGTACTGTTTGGATGCTTTGAATATATGTTTCTTAGATTATATAGAAGCAATATATACAAAGATTTCAACCGTCTTCCTGTTCCATTCATTGTTCTACTTGTCGAAAGTTACAAATAATTTCCGTTAAGGTATTAACAATGGGGATCGTAGTTTACTTAAACTTGAAGAACAAGAAATTGGCGAATTGTACTGTTTGGATGCTTTGCATATATGTTTCTTAGACTATATAGAAGCAATATATACAAAGATTTCAACCGTCTACCTGTTCCATTCATTGTTCTACTTGTCGAAAATTACAAGTAATTTCCGATAAAGGATTAACCATTGGGGCTCATTGTTCACTTAAACTTGAAGAACAAAAAATTGGCGATTGTTACTGTTTAGATGCTTTGCATATATGTTTCTTAGACTATATGGAAGAAATATATACAAAGATTTCAACCGTCTACCTGTTCCATTCATTGTTCTCCTTGTCGAAATTTACAAATAACTTCCTTTAAAGGATTAAAAATGGGGCTCGTTGTTCACTTAAACTTGAAGAACAAAAAATTGGCGAATTGTACTGTTTGGATGCTTTGCATATATGTTTCTTAGACTATTTAGAAGCAATATATAGAAAGATTTCACCCGTCTACCTGTACTATTCATTGTTCTACTTGTAGAAAGTTACAAATAATTTCCATTTCATGATTATCAATGGGGCCCGCTGTTCACTTAAACTTGAAGATCAAAAAATTGGCGATTGTTACTGTTTAGATGCTTTGCATATAGGTTTCTTAGACTATATAGAAGCAACATATACAAAGATTTCAACCGTCTACCTGTTCCAATCATTGTTCTACTTGTAGAAAGTTACAATTAATTTCCGTTAAAGGATTAACAATGGGGCTCGTAGTTCACTTAAACTTGAAAAACAAAAAATTCGTGAATTGTACTGTTTGGATGCTTTGCATATATGTTTCGTAGATTATATAGAAGCAATATATGCAATGATTTCAACCGTCTACCTGATCCATTCATTGTTTTACTTGTCGAAATTTACAAATAATTTCCTTTAAAGGATTAACAATGGGGCTCGTAGTTCACTTAAACTTGAAGAACAAAAAATTGGCGAATGGTACTATTTGGATGCTTTGCATATATGTTTCTTAGACTATATAGAAGCAATATATACAATGATTTCAACAGTCTACCTGTTCCATTCATTGTTCTACTTGTCGAAATTTACAAATAATTTCCTTTAAAGGATTAACAATGGGGCTCATACTTCACTTAAACTTGAAGAACAAAAAATTGGCGAATGGTACTGTTTGGATGCTTTGCATATATGTTTCTTAGATTATATAGAAGCAATATATACAAAGATTTCAACCGTCTACCTGTTCCATTCATTGTTCTACGTGTCGAAAATTACAAATAATTTCCGATAAAGGATTAACCTTTGGGGCTCATTGTTCACTTAAACTTGAAGAACAAAAAATTGGCGAATGGTACTGTTTGGATGCTTTGCGTACATGTTTCTTAGACTATATGGAAGCAATATATACAAAGATTTCAACCGTCTACGTGTTCCAATCATTGTTCTACTTGTCGAAATTTACAAATAATTTCCTTTAAAGGATTAACAATGGGGCTCATTGTTCACTTAAACTTGAAGAACAAAAAATTGGCGAATGGTACTGTTTGGATGCTTTGCATACATGTTTCTTAGACTATATAGACGCAATATATACAAAGATTTCAACCGTCTACCTTTTCCATTCATTGTTCTACTTGTAGAAAGTTACAATTAATTTCCTTTAAAGGACTAACAATGGGGCTCGTGTTCACTTAAACTTGAAGAACAAAAAATTGGCGAATGGTACTGTTTGGATGCTTTGCATATATGTTTGTTAGACTATATAGACGCAATATATACAAAGATTTCAACCGTCTACCTGTTCCATTCATTGTTCTACTTGTAGAAAGTTACAATTAATTTCCGTTAAAGGATTAACAAAGGGGCTCGTAGTTCACTTAAACTTGAAGAACAAAAAATTGGCGAATTGTACTGTTTGGATGCTTTGCATATATGTTTCTTAGATTATATAGAAGCAATATATACAATGATTTCAACCGTCTACCTGTTCCATTCATTGTTCACCTTGTCGAAATTTACAAATAACTTCCTTTAAAGGATTAACAATGGGGCTCGTTGTTCACTTAAAGTTGAAGAACAAAAAATTGGCGAATTGTACTGTTTGGATGCTTTGCATATATGTTTCTTAGACTATTTAGAAGCAATATATAGAAAGATTTCACCCGTCTACCTGTACTATTCATTGTTCTACTTGTAGAAAGTTACAAATAATTTCCATTTCATGATTATCAATGGGGCTTGCTGTTCACTTAAACTTGAAGAACAAAAAATTGGCGAATGGTACTGTTTGGATGCTTTGCATATATGTTTGTTAGACTATATAGACGCAATATATACAAAGATTTCAACCGTCTACCTGTTCTATTCATTGTTCTACTTGTAGAAAGTTACAAATAATTTCCGTTTCATGATTTTCAATGGGGCTCGTTGTTCACTTAAACTTGAAGAACAAAAAATTGGCGAATGGTACTGTTTGGATGCTTTGCATACATGTTTCTTAGACTATATAGACGCAATATATACAAAGATTTCAACCGTCTACCTTTTCCATTCATTGTTCTACTTGTAGAAAGTTACAATTAATTTCCTTTAAAGGATTAACAATGGGGCTCGTGTTCACTTAAACTTGAAGAACAAAAAATTGGCGAATGGTACTGTTTGGATGCTTTGCATACATGTTTCTTAGACTATATAGACGCAATATATACAAAGATTTCAACCGTCTACCTTTTCCATTCATTGTTCTACTTGTAGAAAGTTACAATTAATTTCCTTTAAAGGATTAACAATGGGGCTCGTGTTCACTTAAACTTGAAGAACAAAAAATTGGCGAATGGTACTGTTTGGATGCTTTGCATATATGTTTGTTAGACTATATAGACG
Organism: Cerceris ruficornis; assembly: GCA_963989415.1. Lineage (NCBI taxonomy): Eukaryota > Metazoa > Arthropoda > Insecta > Hymenoptera > Crabronidae > Cerceris > Cerceris ruficornis. The sequence goes on from CAXDIW010000419.1 coordinate 165,860, forward strand.
CAATATATACAAAGATTTCAACCGTCTACCTGTTCCATTCATTGTTCTACTTGTAGAAAGTTACAATTAATTTCCGTTAAAGGATTAACAACGGGGCTCGTAGTTCACTTAAACTTGAAGAACAAAAAATTGGCGAATTGTACTGTTTGGATGCTTTGCATATATGTTTCTTAGATTATATAGAAGCAATATATACAATGATTTCAACAGTCTACTTGTTCCATTCATTGTTCTACTTGTCGAAATTTACAAATAATTTCCTTTAAAGGATTAACAATGGGGCTCGTAGATCACTTAAAGTTGAAGAACAAAAAATTGGCGAATGGTACTGTTTGGATGCTTTGAATATATGTTTCTTAGATTATATAGAAGCAATATATACAAAGATTTCAACCGTCTTCCTGTTCCATTCATTGTTCTACTTGTCGAAAGTTACAAATAATTTCCGTTAAGGTATTAACAATGGGGATCGTAGTTTACTTAAACTTGAAGAACAAGAAATTGGCGAATTGTACTGTTTGGATGCTTTGCATATATGTTTCTTAGACTATATAGAAGCAATATATACAAAGATTTCAACCGTCTACCTGTTCCATTCATTGTTCTACTTGTCGAAAATTACAAGTAATTTCCGATAAAGGATTAACCATTGGGGCTCATTGTTCACTTAAACTTGAAGAACAAAAAATTGGCGATTGTTACTGTTTAGATGCTTTGCATATATGTTTCTTAGACTATATGGAAGAAATATATACAAAGATTTCAACCGTCTACCTGTTCCATTCATTGTTCTCCTTGTCGAAATTTACAAATAACTTCCTTTAAAGGATTAAAAATGGGGCTCGTTGTTCACTTAAACTTGAAGAACAAAAAATTGGCGAATTGTACTGTTTGGATGCTTTGCATATATGTTTCTTAGACTATTTAGAAGCAATATATAGAAAGATTTCACCCGTCTACCTGTACTATTCATTGTTCTACTTGTAGAAAGTTACAAATAATTTCCATTTCATGATTATCAATGGGGCCCGCTGTTCACTTAAACTTGAAGATCAAAAAATTGGCGATTGTTACTGTTTAGATGCTTTGCATATAGGTTTCTTAGACTATATAGAAGCAACATATACAAAGATTTCAACCGTCTACGTGTTCCAATCATTGTTCTACTTGTCGAAATTAACAAATAATTTCTGATAAAGGATTAACAATGGGTCTCATTGTTCACTTAAACTTGAAGAACAAAAAATTGGCGAATGGTAATGTTTGGATGCTTTGCATAAATGTTTCTTAGAATATATGGAAGCAATATATACAAGGATTTCAACAGTCTACCTGTTCCATTCATTGTTCTACTTGTCGAAAGTTACAAATAATTACCGATAAAGGATTAACCATTGGGGCTCATTGTTCACTTAAACCTGAAGAACAAAAAATTGGCGAATTGTACTGTTTGGATGCTTTGCATATATGTTTCTTAGACTATATAGAAGCAATATATACAAAGATTTCAACCGTCTACCTGTTCCATTCATTGTTCTACTTGTCGAAAGTTACAAATAATTTCCGATAAAGGATTAACAATGGGGCTCATTGTTCACTTAAACTTGAAGGACAAAAAATTGGCGAATGATAATGTTTGGATGCTTTGCATAAATGTTTCTTAGAATATATGGAAGCAATATATACAAAGATTTCAACCGTCTACGTGTTCCAATCATTGTTCTACTTGTCGAAAATTACAAGTGATTTCCGATAAAGGATTAACCATTGGGGCTCATTGTTCACTTAAACTTGAAGAACAAAAAATTGGCGAATGGTACTGTTCAGATGCTTTGCGTATATGTTTCTTAGACTATATAGAAGCAATATATACAATGATTTCAAAAGTCTACCTGTTCCATTCATTGTTCTACTTGTCGCAAGTTACAAATAATTTCCGTTAAAGTATTAACAATGGGACTCGTAGTTCACTTAAACTTGAAGATCAAATAATTGGCGAATTGTACTGTTTGGATGATTTGCAGATATGTTTCTCAGACTATATAGAAGCAATATATACAATGATTTCAACCGTCTACCTGTTCCATTCATTGTTATGCTTGTCGAAAGTTACAAATAATTACCGATAAAGGATTAACCATTGGGGCTCATTGTACACTTAAACTTGAAGAACAACAAATTGGCGAATGGTACTGTTTGGATGCTTTGCATATATGTTTCTTAGACTATATAGAAGCAATATATACAAAGATTTCAACGGTCTACCTGTTCCATTCATTGTTCTACTTGTCGAAAGTTACAAATAATTACCGATAAAGGATTAACCATTGGGGCTCATTGTTCACTTAAACCTGAAGAACAAAAAATTGGCGAATTGTACTGTTTGGATGCTTTGCATATATGTTTCTTAGACTATATAGAAGCAATATATACAAAGATTTCAACCGTCTACCTGTTCCATTCATTGTTCTACTTGTCGAAAGTTACAAATAATTTCCGATAAAGGATTAACAATGGGGCTCATTGTTCACTTAAACTTGAAGGACAAAAAATTGGCGAATGGTAATGTTTGGATGCTTTGCATAAATGTTTCTTAGAATATATGGAAGCAATATATACAAAGATTTCAACCGTCCACGTGTTCCAATCATTGTTCTACTTGTCGAAAATTACAAGTGATTTCCGATAAAGGATTAACCATTGGGGCTCATTGTTCACTTAAACTTGAAGAACAAAAAATTGGCGAATGGTACTGTTTAGATGCTTTGCGTATATGTTTCTTAGACTATATAGAAGCAATATATACAATGATTTCAACAGTCTACCTGTTCCATACATTGTTCTACTTGTCGCAAGTTACAAATAATTTCCGTTAAAGTATTAACAATGGGACTCGTAGTTCACTTAAACTTGAAGATCAAATAATTGGCGAATTGTACTGTTTGGATGATTTGCAGATATGTTTCTCAGACTATATAGAAGCAATATATACAATGATTTCAACCGTCTACCTGTTCAATTCATTGTTATACTTGTCGAAAGTTACAAATAATTACCGATAAAGGATTAACCATTGGGGCTCATTGTACACTTAAACTTGAAGAACAAAAAATTGGCGAATTGTACTGTTTGGATGCTTTGCATATATGTTTCTTAGACTATTTAGAAGCAATATATAGAAAGATTTCACCTGTCTACCTGTACTATTCATTGTTCTACTTGTAGAAAGTTACAAATAATTTCCATTTCATGATTATCAATGGGGCTCGCTGTTCACTTAAACTTGAAGACCAAAAAATTGGCAAATGGTATTGTTTGGAGGCTTTGCGTACATGTTTCTTAGACTATATGGAAGCAATATATACAAAGATTTCAACCGTCTACCTGTTCCATTCATTGTTCTACTTGTCGAAATTTACAAATAATTTCCTTTAAAGGATTAACAATGGGGCTCGTAGTTCACTTAAACTTGAAGAACAAAAAATTGGCGATTTGTACTGTTTGGATGCTTTCCATATATGTTTCTTAGACTATTTAGAAGCAATATATAGAAAGATTTCACCCGTCTACCTGTACTATTCATTGTCCTACTTGTAGAAAGTTACAAATAATTTCCATTTCATGATTATCAATGGGGCTCGCTGTTCACTTGAACTGGAAGATCAAAAAATTGGCGATTGTTACTGTTTAGATGCTTTGCATATAGGTTTTGTTCAGGATTGGCAATGGGTTGTGCGCCACAGGGAGGGGCCCTCGGCTCACACGAGTCGGTCCTGATATTTCCGTTAAAAACCAGGAGGACTGGTCATCTCCATGTCCGCGTATGTCGACTTCGTCACATCGCGTGATGTCCGGGAGCCAATTATATCCTGTGACGCACGGCCCACGTGGCCCTTTCGCTGCTCCTATTCGCGATTATGATAACCTCAGCGCCCTCTTTTCTGAATTGTAACGCGAACTATCGAACGCACGTGTTCCGCGTTTCAATCTGCGTTCTACTGTGCCGCGATAAACTACGTATCGCGCGTTGAGAGTCATCTCCTTTGTTCAATTGCTTTCGCAATTATTGTTCACGCGGTCCGCCTTCGCGACCCGTATTTCTATTCGTATATTGTCCTTCGCGATATTGTTCTTCGTTAAGTCAACGTGTTTGTGTTTGTGAATTTGAGACGTAATAAAGCGAATTTTGTGTAAGGAGTTTTCTTTCCTCCACGTGCTTCCAAACGTACATCGGATCGAGTCGCCTAAGTTTCGTGCCTTCGCGCGCCGCTTCCATTCGGAAGCGAATCAACGTTCCGTTCCGCGGCTGCTGTTCGATTTAGTCGCGGACATAAAAGTGGTCCTTCGAGCCGGATCGTGCGCGAGGTGTTACGAACTTCTGTCTGACTGACCTAACTGTGCGAAGCATGGAGGACATTCGTGTAAAACAGCAAATGCTGCGAGGGCTAATTGAGAAGGCCCTGGTGAACTTTAAAAAGGCCGGCAAAGCCAACCTCACGCCCGCCAAGATTCGCTCCCGAATCTCGAATCTGACCACCACGTGGCAAAAGTTCCAAGATGGCCACGTTTCCTACGTTCTGCTGTGCCCTGCCGACCAGCAAGCCCAGGTTGAATATTTCAAGGACGACCATTTCTCTGTGGTCGAGGAGGCATACAGCATCGCCCTCGACGTCATGAACGAGGCATTGGAAGGTTTGGAGCCCCCTTCTCCAGCTTCCCCACCTGCCATGAACTCATCGTTGTGCCGGAGCAGCCCTGCTCCCCCTCTGGTTCCCCTTCCACCGATCCGACTGACGCCGTTCGACGGGAGGATAGAAGAGTGGGAGTCGTTCCGCGACAAGTTCTGTACGTTGGTGCGGGATAACAAGGACATCTCGGACTTCACCAAGATGCACTACCTAACATCAAGCGTAAGCCACTCCGCACACGATTGTATTAAACACCTAGCTATCACCGCAGATAACTTTCAGGTAGCGTGGAACGCGTTAACGGCGCGGTTTGAGAACAAGCGACGCTTGTTAACTAAGTTAGTCACCGACTTTTTCGCGATCCCATCCGTTTCGCGAGAAAACGCGAACGATTTGCAGCTCTTAATTGACCGAGCGAGTAGTATAATCGCGGCTCTAAAAAGGATGGGCAGAGATGACGCGACCCTTCTGGACGACGTGTTCACTCATGTCGTGGCTCAGAAAACCGACCCTGTCACGCGAAAGGCCTGGGCGCATCGCGCGAGCGACGGTAACGATTTGCCTAGTTATAAGGACTTAGAAGCATTCGTATCATCGCGAGTTTGTGCGCTGCAGGAGTGTTCCCCTGCGACGCACCAACCTCCTTCTAAATTGCCCGTTTCTCGTGTTCACGTTGCCACCACCCCGTCGTCCACGAAGGGTAGCTGCCCGCTCTGTAAATCTGCCCACTTCTTGCAAGCATGCCCGCGCTATCTTCGTGCATCCGCGTCCGAGCGTCGCGAAATAGCTGTCCGGTTCAAGCGCTGTCTCAATTGCATGAGCACCCGTCATTCTCTTTCCGAGTGTACAAGCAAATTCACGTGTCAGGAGTGTCGTCAGCGGCATCACACCTCTCTGCATGGTTCGTCGCGGGTCGTAAACGTCAACCGTCCCGCGCTTCAGTCACCCGATCAGGCCGCCCCCACCGCGGCAAGTGACGCAACGGCATTGCAAGTTTCTCCAGGTGTTCGCAAGCGCCGTGCGATGGTTCTCGGCACTGCTTATCTTTTGGCCGGAGTTCTCGGAGGACGTGCTGCCGTGTTTCGCGCCCTTCTTGACCCCGGATCTGAACTCACCTTCGTGAGTGAGCATTTGGCTCAAATTCTAAGAGCAGACCGAATTCGTTTACCGACCCCTTTACACGGGATTGCTTGTACACCCTCCGGGACGGCACGCCACGCCGTCCATCTGGCCGTTGCGCACCGAGCTCGCACTGGCCCCGTCTTTTCCACTGTGGCACTTGTACTCGATGCCCTAACCGCGTATTCGCCTAAACAATTACCACCCGCGGCGTGTCTTAGTCACTTAGCCGACCTGACGTGGGCGGACGACGATCCGGCTTCCTCCCATCGGATCGATTTAATCATAGGCGCCGATCTTTATAACGACGTTTTGTTGACCGGTGTTCGTAAAGGCAGTCGGGGCGAGCCTGTCGCGCAGGAGACGATTTTCGGATGGGTCATTACTGGCCCTCGCGAGCCTCCAATCTGTCCTGTCCCCGACGACCAGGAATGGGACTTCATGCGAGACCCTCCGCAGTGCGTCCTGGCGTACCACTGCTTCACCACTCCCTCTCTCGACGAGGAAGTAAGGAGATTCTGGGAGTTTGAGGAGCTGCCCCGTTCTCAGGTCGTGGAACCCGGTGACGCTCAGTGCGAAGCGCACTTCCGCGAAACTCACTCTCGTGATTCGTCAGGTCGCTACATTGTTCGACTTCCGTTCAAGGTCGCGCCCCCCATTAAGATCGGGCGTTCTCGGGAAACCGCGGAAAAACTCGCGCGTAGTATCTCTCGCCGGCTTTCCCGCGACACCTACCTCGAACGCGAATACCGTAGTTTCATGGGTGGGTATGAACGACTCGGCCACATGCGCGCCGTTTCTTGTTTACCGCCTTCTCCTGTTTCCACCACTGTGTACATTCCTCACCATCCAGTCTTTCGAACGGACAGCGCCACCAGCAGATTGCGTGTCGTTTTCAACGCCTCATGTCGAACCTCCGACGGAACGTCTTTAAACGATCATTTGTTAACCGGTCCAAAGCTCCAGCAGGACCTGACTGCGGTCATCCTGCGATGGCGTCGGTGGAGGTACGTGTGCTCCGCGGACATCGCTAAGATGTACCGGCAGATTCTCGTTGATCCGCGGGATGTCGACTATCAGCGAATCTTGTGGCTCTCTGAACCCTCCTCCTCCTTGAAGGAGTTTCAATTGCTAACCGTCACATACGGTATGGCCTGTGCGCCCTTTCTCGCGCTTCGCGTTCTGCAGCAACTTGCTGAGGACGACGGTGACGACTTCCCTCTTGCTCGAGAGACTCTTCGGCAAAACACATATGTCGACGATGTCCTTTTCGGAGCTGACGACGTCGATTCCCTCCGCCTCGCCCGTCAACAATCTATTTCTCTCTTAAACAAAGGCGGCTTCACCCTCCGGAAGTGGGCAAGCAACTCGTCGGAATTGCTCGCTGATGTAGATGAGTCGGATCACGGGCTGGCATGCAACAAGGTCCTATCCGCGGACGAAAATCTGAAGGTCCTCGGCATTGTCTGGTCTCCCAGTCGGGATGAATTTTCGTTTTCTGTGTCGCCATTTGACCGCGAACCGATTACTAAGCGTGCCGTTCTGTCAATCATAGCGCGACTATATGACCCCCTCGGATGGGTCACCCCCGTTGTCATTAAAGCCAAACTTGTCATGCAAGATCTATGGAGGAGCAAGGTCGGCTGGCACGATCCTGTCCCACCGCCCATTCTTCGTGATTGGGTGGCCTTTTCCTCTAACTTGAGCCAATTAAATCTGGTCAAGATTCCTCGATGGACGCAACTTTCCGCGAGCGTCTCATCCATTGAGCTTCATGGTTTTGCCGACGCATCCTCCTCCGCTTATGCTGCGGCTGTTTACCTCCGAGTGTTGTCTGAATCAAACCATGTCACTGTTTCGTTGCTCGCGGGCAAGTCTAAAGTCGCCCCCTTGACACCGATTAGTATACCCCGCCTCGAGTTGAATGCAGCCGTGCTTTTAGCTCGTCTCATCTCATTCACCGTCGCGTCCATGGGTTTCGGTAATGTACCCGTCACCTGTTGGTCCGATTCTACTGTCGTGCTGCACTGGATTTCGCAGCACCCATCGCGATGGAAAATATTCGTAGCCCATCGTGTTGCCCGAATACACGAACTCGTTCCATCCGCAGTGTGGCGGTACGTTCCGACGTCCGACAACCCCGCCGACGTCGCGTCTCGCGGAATTCTACCCACCGAAATCCTCAATCAATCTCTCTGGTGGCGAGGCCCTCCGTGGTTGCGCGGGGAACGGGCCTCCTGGCCTACCCCTCCACCCAACGTCAACTTTGACTCTCATCTCGAGGAGAAGGTCACCACCGCTCTCCAGTGTTCACCTGTCCCACCCATGTGGGAGTTATCTGTTCGCTACTCCTCATGGGACAGACTACTCCGTATCACCGCCCTTGTTATTCGTTTCATTAGTCGATGTCGCCGTCGAAAAGACATTGTCCAAACCCCTATCGGTAGTGTTCACGTCACGGCCGAGGAGTATAACTTTTCTCGTTGTTTCTGGTTGCGCTGTATCCAACGTGAAGTTTTTCCAGCGGAATTTCACCTTCTCTCGTCGAGAAACGAACTCCCTCCTAAGCATCCTCTTCTTTCCCTCCGTCCTTTCGTATCATCCGATAACCTTATTCGGGTTGGAGGTCGCTTAAGACATGCTCCAATGTCCTTCGAGTCCCGCCACCCAATCCTCCTGTCTGCCCATCCGCTCGTTGACCTCCTCCTTCTCCATGTCCATCAACGAGCGCTGCATTCGGGACCGCAGCTGACGCTCAGCATCCTGCGGCGGGAGTACTGGCTTCTCCGCGCGCGTGGAATCGTCCGTCGCATCATTCATCGCTGTGTCCCATGTACTCGCGAACGTGCGGCAGTTCCTCGTCAGCTCATGGGTGACCTCCCTCGTGTCCGGGTGACTCCCACCTTCCGGAGTTTTCTACACTCAGGAGTTGATTACGCAGGTCCCGTGTGGATTCGTTCCTCACCTGGTCGCGGAGCAAGGTCTCGCAAGGCATACATCGCGTTGTTCGTTTGTCTGACCTCGAAAGCCATTCACCTCGAGCTAGTAAGCGATTATTCCTCCGAGGCTTTCATTGGTGCATTTTCTCGGTTCTGCTCTCGTCGCGGCATCCCCGAAGCTATGTATTCGGATAACGGGACGACCTTCGTCGGTGCCGATCGTGAACTAACCAAAGCGTACCGCGCGGCCCTTCGTGATCCGGACTTCCTCAATTCGACGGTGTCTGATCGCATCTCTTGGCACTTCATTCCTCCCTCAGCTCCTCACTTCGGTGGTCTGTGGGAGGCTGGAGTCCGGAGTGTGAAAACTCATCTCTCTCGTGTTGTTGGAGACCGGACGCTAACCTTCGAGGAATTGTCCACCCTCTTATGCCGAATCGAAGCCTGTCTAAATTCTAGGCCGCTGTGTCCCTTATCCGACACGCTCGATGACCTCGAGTGCCTTACTCCCGGTCATTTCACGATCGGCGCCGCGATCGTCGTGCCCCCGGAACCGTCCATCCTTGACCTGACCGAGAATCGTCTCTCGCGTTGGCAGCTCGTCCGCCAAATGAATGAGCGGTTTTGGCGCATTTGGCAATCCGACTACGTCAATACATTACAGCAACGGACTAAGTGGCGTACCGATCAACCCCCCGTCCAGGTCGGTCGCATGGTTCTCCTCCGGAACTCCAGTCTTCCGCCAGCGAAGTGGGAGCTCGGCCGCGTCGTTCAGGTTCACCCGGGTCCCGACTGTCTTACGCGCGTCGTTACGATCAAAACTGCTCGTGCGGAGTATAAGCGGCCGATCAGTAAACTATGTTTGTTACCTATCTGGAGTGCATCTAAAGATTCTCCGACGCCTCCATGACTGCGTTACTCGCGTGTGTGCATAGCGTTACTCTCGTTCCTCCCGCCTTCCTGCACTGGGAACGTTTTCTGCGATGTGCTTGTGTTGCTAGATTTAAGACCTTTCGACGTATTTTCTTTACTTATCTTAATGTATAACGGTGTTAGTTGATAAGAATCCTCTAGCGTTAATGATATTTCGAGCCGTTCCGGCCATCGTTACGTTAAGTCTAGATATAAGGTACTTATTGTCATGCGCTAACTTGTGTTCGTTTCTTGTTATATCATTTTATTAATTTTGCGTAACTGCTACTTACAACAGTCTCCCCGTTGTTCGCGCTCCGCCCTGGCACCCTTATGGTGGGCGGCTGCTTCTATACTTGTGCATGCGAGTACCGCATCGCGCCTCTGAGAAGACGCGCGACTTCTAATTAATTTTGTCTTGTTTCCCATCTCGTCCTGGCACCGCCACGGTGGGCGGCTGGACTGTTCAATTTATGTTCTAGATTCCTTCGCACCTCTAGTCGTTCATCGAAACCGCTGTTTCGAGGTGGGCGGCATGTTCAGGATTGGCAATGGGTTGTGCGCCACAGGGAGGGGCCCTCGGCTCACACGAGTCGGTCCTGATATTTCCGTTAAAAACCAGGAGGACTGGTCATCTCCATGTCCGCGTATGTCGACTTCGTCACATCGCGTGATGTCCGGGAGCCAATTATATCCTGTGACGCACGGCCCACGTGGCCCTTTCGCTGCTCCTATTCGCGATTATGATAACCTCAGCGCCCTCTTTTCTGAATTGTAACGCGAACTATCGAACGCACGTGTTCCGCGTTTCAATCTGCGTTCTACTGTGCCGCGATAAACTACGTATCGCGCGTTGAGAGTCATCTCCTTTGTTCAATTGCTTTCGCAATTATTGTTCACGCGGTCCGCCTTCGCGACCCGTATTTCTATTCGTATATTGTCCTTCGCGATATTGTTCTTCGTTAAGTCAACGTGTTTGTGTTTGTGAATTTGAGACGTAATAAAGCGAATTTTGTGTAAGGAGTTTTCTTTCCTCCACGTGCTTCCAAACGTACATCGGATCGAGTCGCCTAAGTTTCGTGCCTTCGCGCGCCGCTTCCATTCGGAAGCGAATCAACGTTCCGTTCCGCGGCTGCTGTTCGATTTAGTCGCGGACAGGTTTCGTAGACTAAATAGAAGCAACATATACAAAGATTTCAACCGTCTACCTGTTCTATTCATTGTTCTACTTGTCGAAAATTACAAATAATTTCCGATAAAGGATTAACCATTGGGGCTCGTTGTTCACTTAAACTTGAAGAACAAAAAATTGGCGAATTGTACTGTTTGGATGCTTTGCATATATGTTTCTTAGACTATTTAGAAGCAATATATAGAAAGATTTCACCCGTCTACCTGTACTATTCATTGTTCTACTTGTAGAAAGTTACAAATAATTTCCATTTCATGATTATCAATGGGGCTCGCTGTTCACTTGAACTTGAAGATCAAAAAATTGGCGATTGTTACTGTTTAGATGCTTTGCATATAGGTTTCGTAGACTATATAGAAGCAACATATACAAAGATTTCAAACGTCTACCTGTTCTATTCATTGTTCTACTTGTCGAAAATTAGAAATAATTTCCGATAAAGGATTAACCATTGGGTCTCATTGTTCACTTAAACTTGAAGACCAAAAAATTGGCAAATGGTATTGTTTGGAGGCTTTGCGTACATGTTTCTTAGACTATATGGAAGCAATATATACAAAGATTTCAACCGTCTACCTGTTCCATTCATTGTTCTACTTGTCGAAATTTACAAATAATTTCCTTTAAAGGATTAACAATGGGGCTCGTAGTTCACTTAAACATGAAGAACAAAAAATTGGCGAATTGTACTGTTTGGATGCTTTGCATATATGTTTCTTAGACTATATAGAAGCAATATATACAAAGATTTCAACCGTCTACCTGTTCCATTCATTGTTCTACTTGTCGAAAGCTACAAATAATTTCCGATAAAGGATTAACAATGGGGCTCATTGTTCACTTAAACTTGAAGGACAAAAAATTGGCGAATGGGAATGTTTGGATGCTTTGCATAAATGTTTCTTAGAATATATGGAAGCAATATATACAAAGATTTCAACCGTCTACGTGTTCCAATCATTGTTCTACTTGTCGAAAATTACAAGTGATTTCCGATAAAGGATTAACCATTGGGGCTCATTGTTCACTTAAACTTGAAGATCAAATAATTGGCGAATTGTACTGTTTGGATGATTTGCAGATATGTTTCTCAGACTATATAGAAGCAATATATACAATGATTTCAACCGTCTACCTGTTCAATTCATTGTTATACTTGTCGAAAGTTACAAATAATTACCGATAAAGGATTAACCATTGGGGCTCATTGTACACTTAAACTTGAAGAACAAAAAATTGGCGAATTGTACTGTTTGGATGCTTTGCATATATGTTTCTTAGACTATTTAGA